>OY744617.1:35037563-35348988 GCA_963556255.1 Allolobophora icterica | reverse complement strand
TTACCATTCAACCATCTCCCCGCCCCAATGGAAACGTGAATCTGGTGTTCGTCTGGAGAACTACGTCAACTCAATGGCTTTGTTGGCTGTGCACTGGACTGTATGGTACTCTGTCAGGAAGCTGGAATTGGATGCGATTCCCTCAATCATCGTCCAATCGACAACGCCTGCGAGTTGAACAGCCACTCAGCTGGATTCACTCCATCAGCAAAGGTGTTCAGTTCTCCTGGAACTGGTGGATCAATATTATAAAAAGCCAGGCCTTCCTTCGTCAAGTGCTTTCCTCTCCGTGTAGATCGCTTGGGCTGTCGAGTGGTTTATCCGCCCTGAGCGTTTAACAATCCTGTGTGATGCAATATGATGTATCACTTTGTATGATACATATGACACATGTCATACATTATTACCTGCTTCTATTACAGTCTTTTCAATTTGTTTATTTCATCCGTCGGCTGTTTCTATGTCTTCTCGGACACCTTTCTTGTCCTTCCTCAGAATTTTTATTGCACAAATATTTTGCTGAGTAGCGACCAGCGACTAATGCCGTGATTATACAACATTCCCGCTATTGCAGTTCTTCCATTACATTAGTTTAGATTACAAAACGACAAATCGTACTCACGTTGCACGTTAAGCGGATATTACATCACTAATGACGCGACGTCGACCGTGGATCTACCAACAGAACTAAAGCACGAGCCTTTAGAATAGAATAGCTCCACAAAGCAACTCTTTATAAAGCAAACACGACTGCAATATCTAATATTAGGAAACTGCAGTCAGCAATCTCGTGCATATCGACGGAAATGGCGGCTCATTTTCACAAAACGTTCCGAACTGTGAGTGCTTTAACTGGATTAATAATTATTTCAGATCTGTTTTCGTGGTTTTATCCTCCGTGTTTTCGCATCGGTAAGCCTCATCAATCTAACGGAATTAGCAAATCGTTTAGTGTTGTTCGCGTTTACCTATGCTATGATAAAAGCGCGAGCAAAGGCGTCTAATATTTGAGCAGGACTTGCCTCACTGTTAGAAAAGCAGCGGACATTGGCGCCACCGAGTGATCGCCGATGCCCGTCTGAACCAACACCAGTTGGTCTGGCGATGACACAAGGCTGCGCAGCCCTTGATAAATAATCCACTAATTTTGATTAGGATGCATTTTCCATAATAACATAAGTTCAGAGAAATGGATGAAGAAGAGTTGCAGAGAGAGAGAGAGAGAGGAGAGAGTGAGAGAGAGAGAGAGAGAGAGAGAGAGAAGAGAGAGAGAGAGAGAGAGAGAGAGAGAGAGAGAGAGAGAGAGAGAGAGAGAGAGAGAGAGAGAGAGAGAGAGAGCGAGAGAGAGAGAGAGAGAGAGAGAGAGAGAGAGAGAGAGAGAGAGAGAGAGAGAGTCAGATAGAAATAGAACGAAAGAGACAGATAGATAGAAAGAGAGAAATAGGTTTGAGCCATATGTCGGATACTTTATATCTGGAGTTGTATTTGTGATTGTAATTGAACATTTATATATAAGCGCCTCTAGAGTCGCCAAAAATCAGAGTCTCTCTCTGCGTTAGCCTATGTGTCGTCAAAACTCATTTAGAACTGGATTATATCACAGGTTAGACGAACACATCGACCTGGCTCTGGTTCTAATATTTTTCCTCTTAAATCATTTTTCCTCTTAAATTTTCCTTCTTAATTATGCATCAGACTGCCTATTACTTAAAAGGCGCTATATTAAGTATCCTGATACATATATACATGTACATACTTATAACCGGTACCATCGGTGACAGCCTGACACATACGCACCAGCTGAAACAATGGTCCTTTGAGCTAGTATGACAAACCAGGCCTTAAATGCGGATCCTTGAAAGAACAGCTGTCACCCATTAGCCAAACTTCATCAGTGTTGCATAGTAGCTGTCGAGAGCGTATGTTGTATGACAGCACTCCATAATTTATATATTTCCTAAGTTATATAATTAGTCATGAGTTAAGGCCTTAATGTATGTAAACTTGAAATATCAGATCAGGCGCAACGTATTGAGATAAACCAACCCATTGTATACAAGACTCAAGAAATTGGAAACGTGTGTGTATTTTATGTTCGTCTAGCTCCTCTTCTGTAATAAATTAACATGCAGTATGATGTAAACGCATATGGGCCGATGAATATATAATACAATGATACATGCATAAATATAATTCTATATGCTGCGTATTGTGTATGAAATACATATGCATGTGTATCATGATATATATATACACATATGCACACACACACACACACATAATATATCATAAGAGATCCTGTTTTCTAAATCAATATTAGTATAATTATATAAGTACATATATATTATATTTAAATGATGTATGAGTCAATATGTATATATGTGTGTGTGCGTGTGTGCGTGTGTGTGCGTGCGTGCGTGCGTGGGTGCGTGCGTGTGTGTGTGTAGGTGTGTGTGTGTGCTTGTGTGTGTGTTTGTGTGTGTGTGTGCGTGTGTTTGTGTGTGTGTGTGCGTGCGTGCGTGCGTGCGTGCGAGCGTGCGTGCGTGCGTGCGTGCGTGCGAGTGCGCGTGCGTTGCGTGAGTGCGTGCGTGTGTGTGTGTTGTGTGTGTGTGCGTGCGTGCGTGCGTGTGTGTGTGTGTGTGTCGTGCGTGTGTGAGTGTTTACACATGGTATAAATCAGCTGCATGTAGATTTCTTTGACATTATTATGTTGACTCAGAAGATAGGATTTCCTATGATTTATTTCGCATAAGCGTGTGCGTGTGTATTTCTAGGTGTATGTGCGCGTGCATGCGTGTGTGCGTTTTCTTGTGGTAGTGATTCGAGCTGAGTTCCTTCACCTGTTTATGATACTCAGAGGTGCGATGTCTGAGGTTGTCTATAGACGCCAGTATATGACATGTAATGGCTGGGATGGAATGGCTAATTTACAACACCTCAGACATGTCAGTCATCTGAGGTCATAGATGTCTAAAGCTGGCGGAAAGACCAGCCAGCGAGTGGTTACCGAGACGTATGGATTTGGTTTCGAAGCTTTTTGTCTAAGAAAAATCTTTCATGGCCTACTCAGCTTTGGTCGTTACTTTGGGGAGCAAGAGGCAAATGGAAATATATCATAAGTTTATATGGCATATGGTTGTCTGTGCTTGCAGTGTGATGTAACTAACGATTTAGAGCAGACTGCTATTATTGTTATTATTAAAAAATAATAATAATAATAAATAATAATAATAATAATAATAATCATAATAATAATAATAATAATAATAATTATTATTATTATTATTATTATATTATTATTATTACTATTATTTATTATTATTATTATTACCATCACTGGATACTTGGCTTTCCTCTAATCGCCTACTGCTGAACCCTGACAAGACTCAGTTTATCTGGCTCGGTGGTCGCCTCGATGAAAACATAGCTCAAACTAGAACCTGGAAGATCGTGAATCATGTGTCGGTGAACCAATTGTAGTGAACCATTTCTCGGTGAACCATTCCGTCCGTGATCCGTTTGTCGAGACAGCGTTGCGTGCAAAGAAGCAGATGCCTGCAGAAAAGTTGGCTAGGCCTAAAAGATCCGGTGTGGTGTTACATAGTGCTCGAGGTGGAGATGTGTCCGATCCTGCCCATTAACGTTACTAAGACAGCATGCATTAACGTTACTAAGACAGCATGCGCGAGACATAGTCCGAGTAAAATGATGCATGCAAACACGAAAATTGTGCTGATGCGCTTTAAAACCTCTATAATATATCAGGCACTAACGGAATTCCATACACACTTGCACTCCATATGTTTGGTATATTGGAATATTTGTATTAGACTCTTTCTCGAGCCACATCTAGCATTTCCATTTAAAAATGCTGTTCAGCGTGTCAGTTACTATCTGACGTCATCGGTCACGTGAACCAATTATAATATTCGGACACATCTTCACTCCGTACACTATGTAGAACCACACCAGCAGATTCGGATTGGTGAAAGATTTGAGACGTTACTCTTCTACGTTATCTCTTGGATGATCCATTCCCAACTTCATTTCCAGATCCCTGCGAACTATCATAAACATAGAGATGTGTCGATGTGTGACTGAACAAGTGGAGAATGGTCCGTCGTCAGTTAGCGGGGCAGATTTAGTTCACAATTACAGGAATTGTTGAAAAAAGACTCTCAACGCAACGATCCGATAACTAAGAGATCTCTATGATCTTCACACACTAACGGCTCTGCAGATACTCGCTATCGCAAGCGAGTAAGTATATATATATACGTGTATATATACGTGTATATATATATATATGTGTATATATATATATATATATATAGAGAGAGAGAGAGAGAGAGAGAGAGAGAGAGAGAGAGAGAGAGAGAGAGAGAGAGAGAGAGAGAGAGAGAGAGAGAGAGAGAGAGAGAGAGAGAGAGAGAGAGAGAGAGAGAGAGAGAGAGAGAGAGAGAGAGAGAGAGAGAGAGAGAGAGAGAGAGCAAGTAGCTTCTTTGCTCACAAGGTTTTAACAAAAGATGAAAGATTCTGAAACTAAAACTTCAAATGCATTAATCATTGGTTAAATTGGTCATCCAGAGGTTGCAGATCTCCAAACTACATGCAATATGATGCATACTATCGAATATTGCAACCAAAGATATAATCATATGACGGGTCTCCACTTTTAGGTGATACGCCTCTACTTTGAGGTGGGGGATCTCAAAGTTCAGGTGGCGGTTTACAAAGCAAAGATGTTCCTCTTGAGAGCCTCAATTCCAAAACATAATCTAGGCTTATATTATACGTCATCATGATTCTGAAACCGTCGATAGATTTCTGGTAAAGAAAGATGCGTCAAAAACTGTCATATGTGAGTCTGTTATTGGTAGAAATACCTCGGTTGTTAATGTGTAATCGATTTCAAAGACTAAAATAAAGTTGCTCAGCAAAGGAGTTTCCTATTTCACGTTTGACCGTGAGTTTTAATCAAGGGTATGAAAATTCTTTCTAATAATCGGTTGTCATCGTGAAACAATATTATTAGAAACTGTGACTTAAACTTCAACCGTCAATTTGGTTTCGTCTCGTAGCATTACTAATTACTGATGCTTTAAATCAGGGGTGGGCAACATACGGCCCGCGGGCCGGATACGGCCCCCGGGGACTTTTCAACCGGCCCTTGACATGTCTTTAATATTAGCATTGTATCTGGCACTTTTATCCGGCCCTATGAATTTCTGGATCTCTGTACGTAGGGCGACATTAAAACTTCTATTTCTTATTTATTAAGAATCCGGCCTCTAGTCTCGTCAACTAGTTCACTACTCATTCATCAATGTAATTACTTTCTGCATGAAGCAATACCACGTAGTGGGTAGGTTCGAAACTTTGGAAGCCATCTTCACTTAGATTTCATGCCCTGAAAATGGTTGCACTGTTTCCAAGCACTTATATCTGTGAACACTGACATTTCTTCTCAAAGATGGAACTAACATGATGCAGATCTGATCAAAGCAGATACAGACTATCAAATGACAATTAACCTTTCCAATGAAATCTGAATTGCCACTTCGAACATTAAAGCAACCATACTGGATATATTGTTTCTTGAGAAGAAGTGTCAGATTTCACATTAAGCATTAAATATAGCACACCAAGCATATGGATGCATTGTACACTAACAGTTTCATGTAGTTTTTAAACTGAAGAAACTTATAACATATATAATATTTTATTGTAGTGTAGGACTGTAGGTAATTAGGATAATCATGTCTTCATCATAAAAATTATCTTCATTTAGTTTAACATAAATTTAACCGTAACGGTTATATCACAATAGTTATAGTTTGAAAAAATTAATATTGTCTTATTTTCTTTGGCAAATGAATCTGCAAAAATTAGCCCGCGATTGGCATGCGGCCCCGAGCTGCCCTTAAAATCTTAGGGCGGCCCTCTGTTAAAAGAAGTTGCCCATGCCTGCTTTAAATGATCCTATACATAGGGATTGTCAGTCATAATAATTATAGAAAATCGCTTTGGAGTTCTCCCTTCTCTAAATTACGCGATTGGCCTTGTCTTTACAACAGACCATCATGCGAACCAGGATTCTGTTGAATTTCCTCCAGATAAGACAGTAAACGAAAAAATTAATAGATGAATTGAGCACCACAAACGTTTTGGCTGCATCCAGCGCGCAGGCGATCTTATCTTTCCAGTGCACTCTCACAGGAAACAACACAGTTGTCTGGAAGGCTATCGACAACACTGCCATTGGTAACTGACAGAAGACGAAGATGATCACCACAATGATCAGCATCACCGTCAGCCTTTTCTCTTCCTTTGCCTGTAACGTCATCTCGCGTTGTTTCTTATTAAGTTCTTTGATAGCCCAAGAGATGCGAACGTTGAGTATTACCAGAATAACGAGTGGACAAACTGAACGAAACACGAAATCGCATACTGCTTCGTAGATGTACTCATCATAGACGTTCCTAGCAAACTTGCGTCGATACCTGGAAGGATGGAGTTCGCCATCATCACAGCTTTCTCTAAATATTTCCTCCATTTCAATGAAATAAGGAATATTAAGGATAACGGCCAAAATGAACAACACCACGACTGCCATCTTCATTCGACGCAGGCTTCTCCACTGCGGATGCAACGGTTTGCAGATGGCCAGATAGCGGTCGATGGTAACAAAGACCACAATCCAAATGGTCATGACGTGAGAGATTAAAACAAGCGGATAAAGATATCTCATCAAGTATGGAAATATTTTTATAAACGTCGGAAATGTTTTTTTGCGAAATGCAATGCTTTTTATCGGCAGGAAGACGAAAGCAAACATGAGGAAGATACTATCGGCCACGGCCAGCGCTTGCAGTAACCAGTTCGTTGATTTCTGTCTTTGAGGATCTCGGTCTCTTCTCAGAACGGCGATCGTAACAGAATTGCCCAGAAAACCAACAAAACACAGAAAGCTGGTCACGATAATGCTGAAGAAAAACTCGCAGTCTCTGACTCTAAATTCCCACGTTGTGAAATTAGTGCAAGTAGAATTAGGTTCTTCCGTTGTCAAATATTTCAAAATTATTGTTTCTGTTGGTTTACGGTTCCGTTGTGAAATGTCAAATAGCGTTAGATCGGAGAGGTTGTAATCGGACAGGTCGTAATTGAACAGGTCGTAGTCGGATAGGTTGTAAACCTGGTTACTCAAGATTGTTGTCGACGGATAATAAGCCATCTAGACGTCATTTAATTTATTTCAGAGTGATGACTGCTGTATGCAAAGCGTTGCTCACTTCAAAAACATATGGAGTCAAAACCGACCGGGTGTCTCCTGTTAAAACGACAAAAGTGTTTGAGTCAGTGTTAACCTGAATCTCGTGTCATTCGTCGAAATAAATTTTGTAATCGGTTAAGAATGCATCGGCCTTTATATGGCTTGGTAAATTCTGGTTTATACCGTCGTGGAAATAGTAATTGCAAATTTATATAGCGCCACTTCAAAAGGGACTCAACAGAAACGTTATGTGATTTTTCGTGTTGTTATCTGCCGACTGCAACCACTCGACTACAACCAGTGGCGTAGCCATACAAGGTGCCTAAGGTGCGTACGCACCCCCTGTCAAGTGGCAAATATGGTAATAATATCGCTCCGCCCCTGCTTATCTGAGGGAGCCTTGTCGTTCCACACTGGATGTGCGATTCCGCCGTTCTCTCCGCTCCTCCACGCAAGGTGAGCTTCGTGCCCCCACCCCTCACGCACGAACCTCTATCAGGGAGCAACGTGCTTTTTCTGTTGTTGGCACTTTTGTCTGGAATGGGCTCCCTTTGGCTTGCGCTTGTTGCCTAGTGTTCTGATTCGTGTTATTCCAATTTTAAGACTGTCCGTTTAATTCAAGGCTGGGTCGGGAGAGCACTCTCCTGAGTAGATAGCCTGAAGGGGCGCTATACAAATTCTTGCACTGAATGAATTACCTGACCTAACAACGGCAACTCCAGAACGTACCTTTTTAGCCATGAAAATTTTTTAAACATACTTATGCCCAAGATTGACCGTCGACAATATTCAGAGATTGGTTGTGGCATACATTCACAAGATAGGACAATCAGTGTTGACGTTATTGGTCGATTCGGAACAAAACAAAAATCGACGGCTAAACCTTTCTTGAACCAGAGAAACTAAGACTCAATTATTAACTGATGGAAGAAACTTCTAAATTCAGAATAGCATTTGTTATTGCTTTTTTAAGTATCCTACAAGTAAATCTGCTTCACATATTGTTAATGCGTTTTATTTAAGCCTCAAACTTTAAAATCTGTAAATTTGTTAAAATAAGAAAGTAGTATTTGAGAAAGTTAGAAAGAAAGTGCGTAGGCCTCACCCTGTGATAAAATTCTAGCTTAGCAACTGGTCGTGTGTCTCTAAAAATGAATAGCAAATAGTTAATAAAACTGTCGCATCTCGAGTAAGATAAACTGCAGAGAACTTTATCCATGAAGAACTTTATCGTTGAGGATATTTGGCTTTAGTCCACAGGATATGACAAACTATGACAAATTGATTATGTATGTAATACCATGTCATGTCGCCGTCGTCGCTCTGCGATGGTATAGGCTACGGGAATGGGTCAACATTGTCCAGCGTTTTCTATCTCGTATTGCGACCATTAGGCTGGTCACAGATAGTCCAATCCATCCTATTATGTTGTCAATCTAGGATATTCAGTGATGGGCACTAAACTAATAGTTTTAGTTAAACTAAAACTATTTTCAAACTAAAAAAAATAGTTTGACTAAAGTTGGCAACTAATTTTGCAAAGTATTTAACTAAACTAAAAAAAAGTAGTTAAACTTTTCCAACTTTTATCCAACTTTCTACGATAAACATTTTCACAATAACAGAGGTTAAGCATCAATGACAATTTCACCTTCGAACTATGCAATGTGTACTCTTCTAGCCTACAGTCACAGGCTTACTGTAAAGTAGTGTATGAATTTGAAAACAGGCTGTTAATGCTAAAACCATGCAGTGTCAATCAATAAGTTTTGCGTTGAGTTGTTGACAGTGTTCAATGTTCATTGCGGAAAATAGTTGCGTATTGCTGATTTTTTAAATTAAACTTTTTAGTTAGCAACTAAATTGTTTTAGTTAAACTATGGTTTTAACTAAACTATTTCTTTTTAATTAAGCTTCATCCTTAACTAAAAAAATTTAGTTAAGCTAAAAGTTAGCAACTTTTTTAGTTAACTATTGCCCATCACTGAGGATATTCTTGGTCTACCGCGGTTGCGAACCCCTTCTACAAGACCCGTCATGAGGCTGCCTTTGATGTTGTCCCTCAGCTGCCTCATGATGTGTCCGAAGTACCGTAGATTTCGGATTCAGACGTGGTTCAGCAGTTCGCTTTTGGTCCTCGCCAGCGTGTATAGGCCTACATATTCGGTGGTCATCCTTTTTGTCCAGGGAATTCAAAGCAATTTTCTGACGCACTTAATTTTTCTCGAACGCTTGGATGCGTTTCTCTTCTTCTTTCCTTAGCGTCCAGGCCTCACATCCATATGTTGCTGTCGGCCATGAATGTGCCTTCATCATCCGTAATTTGGTGTCATTATGTATTGACTTTTTCTTCCATATTTAACCATAGTTAATAAAACTGTCGCATCTCAAGTAAGATAAACTGCACAGAACTTTATCGTGAGGATATTTGCCTTTAGTCCACAGGACATGACAAATTATGACAAATTGATTATGTATCAACAAAATTACATTTTAACAACGTTTCAGTTCAACCTAAAAATATTAGACAAGGACACAGGCTAAGTGTTTAATGAGCTGAGCCATAAAACAAACCAATCTGTTGCTTTGCTTTTTAAGTAGGTCATCTGCTTTACTTGTTGAAACATTAGGCCTACTAATGCCATTTCATTTACTTAAACCTGAAACGTTACGCTGTGAATCTTTTAAATAAGAAAGTATTGATTGTCTCAAATTCTATGCCTCTGCATGGAGATCGCCTATGTATAGGTTCTCTGAAAACTACTGCTTCGCATTACGCACCCCCTATGGTAAAATCCTAGCTACGCCACTGACTACAACTATTCTATGCACTGAGGTCCTCTTGAAGGCACGCTGATTTTTCTAAATTAAAATAATGGATCTGGCTATAAGACTGGGTCTATTAGGATCCAATTAAGACCTTATCTTCGTTTTCTGCACTAGCTTCCTGTATGTGAGCTTGTCCAAAAATATTCAAGCTCTCACTCTTCTTGTACAATGCACGTGCGAACCGTTTGGTATCCAAATTCCTCCCAACGGTTCTACCCTGTAGCTCAATTCACTAGAGTGGCATCCGCACACAAACATACATGGGGGCTACATACACTGATACATACATTGATACATGCATAGATACATACAGTCATGGCCATAATGCATGCATCACCCCCAATTTGGCATACTTTTTAGGGAAAAGTTGTATTTATGCTATGGGGCCTAATTTTAATGTTCCTGAAAGATCCGGTATACGGTATATAAGCCACTATTGATGATTCGGTTGTTGACAATCCTCGATTGTGATACATTTCAACACGATGGGGCCCCTTGCCATCTGGCAAAAGTTGTTGAGAACTGGCTGGCGCTAAATCACGTTAAATTGCTATCTCCTTGGCCCGGAAACTCACCTGACCTCAACCCGATTGAGAACTGATGGGTGATGTTGAAGCATAGAGTTGCCGAGAAGCACTCTACCTCACTTGGGGCACTGAAGAAAATAATCACGAGCGTGTGGGTTCAAGAAATTACACCAGAGTACTGTGAAAAACTGTGCATTTCAATGCCTTCACCTATTGCCATGGTTATCGCCAACAAGGGCAAACACACTAGATACTAGCCAGTAAACTTTGTACAGTACATGTGTACAGTTGTACATGTGTGTAATTCTCATGTTTATTCGACATAAAGTGTCTAACTCTCATGTTTATTGGAATAAAAGTGAGGAAAAATAGAAAAATCTTGGTGATGCATCCATTATGGCCGTGACTGTACATAGGTACTTACCAGAATACGTTTGAACTGTCGGGTTTATTGATGATTGTGTTCTGTTCGCTTTAACTCCCTTTTTTGTCGTTATCTGCCACCAAACCGAATAGCATGTGCTTGCTCAAATGATCTTAAATGCGACGTCTTCTCATTGCGCATCTCAACCTAATGAGCGTCTAATTGGTCTTCCGGCACAAAGCCTGTCTTCTTCCTATGGTAATTGAATCCAAGTGTCAGCCATCAGCCTATTCTGTCGCGCTACAGTTCGAGCAGTTGAACAACCAAGCTACTGTTATACCAAGCGTCCGGGGTCAACTCCGTATTGCCCTATATACATGGGGCTACATACATTGATACATATATATATGTATATATATATATATATATATATATATATATATATATATATATATATATATATATATAGGGCAATACGGAGTTGACCCCGGACGCTTGGTATAACAGTAGCTTGGTTGTTCAACTGCTCAAACTGTAGCGAGCATACAGTTACATATATATATATATATATATATATATATATATATATTATATATATATAATTGTACACGTTTTTCTATAGCGACCGTATGACCTCGCCTTAAATGACCCTGCTTATTTTGTCAACGAATTGATCGGATAAGATCCTTGGCCACCGCGGCCCGTTTGAATAGGAGTAGAGGAGTCACACCCCTGACTGTCCTCGTGTTTGGACCGTGCTAGAGCAACCGTATGGCCTCGACCAGCTCATTTCTCAATGAATTGATCGCGTGAAATTCTACATGTACACAACCGGTGCTCATTTGAATGCTACGAAGCTAGTCACCAAGCTGATCAATGAGATCTGTGCCGGTTTCACATGACTGATCCGGGACTCGAACTCGGTTCGGAGAAGTGAAAAGCTGACACGTAAACCGTTCGGCCACGATGCGTGACTAACCTAAATGACTATTGGATTTTATCCCTATCAGTACGGTCTGATTTCGTAGCATAACCAATAATATTGCTAACAGTTGAAATAAACAATTTCCCATTAGAATTCTTACTGTTGACGCAAAAAGTAATCCTAAACCTCGTCCTGGTGTTAACAGCCGAGCACGCGAACTAGGATTCGGTTGAATTTCCTCCAGATGAGACAGTAAACGAGAAAATTTATAGATGAATTAAGCACCTAAAGGACTCTATATGGATGCTTTAAGTACACAGGCAAACGTTTTCTGGTTCACTGCTACAGGACCGAAGGCAGCTGTCTGGGAGGCAATCGACAACGCCGTGAAAGGCAACTGACAGATCACGAAGATGATCACTACAATTATCAGCATCAACGTCAGCCATTTCTCTTCTTTCACCTGTAGCGTCATCTCGCTTCGTTTCTTATTAAGTTCTTTGATCGCCCAATAGATGCGAACGTTGAGTATTACCAGAATGAAGAGTGGACCAACAGATCGAAACACGAAATCGAATCCTGCTTCGTAGATGTACTGGTTATAGAGGTTCTTAAGAAACGTGCTGGAAGCAATCAAAGTTTAAGGTCACTGCCCTCACACCTCAATTCCTCCTCTCTTTCAAAGAAACGAGGGATGTTAGAGACAACGGCCAGAATTTGTGGTTAATCTAGTGATTCCCAGTTTGTGTGAATATACCAAGATTTAATAATCTAGCTCGCTCGATTAACGTCGCATCAACTTTTGAACTCTATTAATTATGAAAATTTTAACAACATGATATAAACTCTCCATACATTTGAACTGGTTAGCAGTGAAGTTTGCTGTTGCTTGTTCCCCTCCCTTAAGACTGGCTGTTGGCATTTTCTTTACTACATGGTATCACGTGAACTGGGATCGTGTGACATTTTCGGCGGATGAGACAGTAAATGAAAACATCTGTAGACGAACAATAAGGGCACTGTCACTGTCAAAGACACAATTGTGCGCTTCTCAGTTTGCTGTCTCGGGGAAAACAGTCCAAATGGTGTAACCGGGTACCCGAATGGATGCAGCGCTTTGACTGCAACGTGGAGACTATGGGTTTGAATCTCCGCTCGGGCGGTCGCTGTGTAAGGACCTTGAGCAAGTCCTTCACTCACACAATTGCTCAACACCGTCGATGTTCTGTCGTATGGTTGCCATGAGATTGCTAGTCGCATTAAAACGATCATTTTATATTTTGTGGACAAGTTTGAATCCAAACTGACCGGTAATGACTTTGTCTTAGAATTACTGCAGCTAACCTTACATGCTATATAATGTAATGTAACAGAACACTTGTATTGCGCATCTGAATCTGCATCTCAGAGGCCCTGTGTTTTGTATTATATTCTATTCGGACATTTATAAAGCGCTTCTAGGGGGAGGGCCATTCAGAAGCGCTCCCAGTGCGAGCGAGACCGAGAGAAAAAGCAAGTTTTAAGAAAGGTAAAATAGGAAGAGACGATACTTGAGAGAATAAAAAAAACGAACTGACGTAGAAAGCTCATTCCAAAGGGCAGGGCCAATATAAGCAAGAGACCTAGATTGAGCCAGTGAAGTCCTGACAATGGGAACGAGGAGATCCAAACGGTCAGAGGAACGAAGGGAACGAAGAGAAGCAGCAGAGTGAGGGCGATGAAATAAGTCGCATAAATATATCGGAGCGAAACCAAGTTGAGCCTTGGAGACACGGATGATGACCTTGATTTGGATACGGGCAGAAAGCAAGTGGAGTTCTTCTTCCATAAAGGTGGTGATATGAGAGATTCGAGAAATACGGGGCAATTAGTCTAGCAGCAGCATTAAGAACGGACTGAAGAGGATCTGAGACAAAGCCACCGATAGCAATGTACGCAGCTATTGTTCAATTAAAGAACATAATCTAAGGTTATATTATTTCATTTGTCATCTTGAAACCGTCGATAGCTTTATGGCAAAACTATGCGTTTAGAACTTTCACATGAGAGTCTACAATTGGTACAGGACTTTGGTTGTTTATGTGCAATTGATTGCAAAGACAAAAAATATAGGCCTAGCTCAGCAAAGGATTTGCTTACGTCATTTTCTACAAAAATTTAATCAAGATGCAAGATAAATCGTTCTAAAATTCTGTAGTCACCTGGAAACAATGGAAATCTTTAACTTAAATTGTCTCATCAATTTGGTTTCATTTCATAGCATAACGAATGAATAACATTGATGCTATAGATAAGGAATGTCAGTAATAACATGCAAAAATCTCGCCGTGAAGTTCTCTTTTCCCTAAATCAAGTCATTGGTTTGTCTTTACAACAAGCCATCATACGAACTAGGATTCTATTGAATTTCCTCCAGATAAGACAGTAGACGATAAAATTAATAGATGAATTGAGCACCACAAGAGTTTTGGCTACTTTAAATGCACAGGAAAACGCTTTACGGTTCCCTGTCGCAGGATACAACACAGTTGCTCTGAAAGCGATCGACAACACGGCCATTGGCAACTGACAGAAGACGAACATGGTCACTACAACGATCAGCATCACCGTTAGCGTTGTTTCTTCTTTCGCTTGTATCGGAATCACGTGTTGTTTCTTGCTCAGAGATCTGATCGCCAAAAATAGACGAACGTTGAGTATTACAAGAATGACGAGTGGACCAACAGAACGGAACACGACATTGCACCCTACTTCGTAGATGTAATGATAATAGACGTTCCTAACAAACGTGCGCGAATAACCCCTAGGTCTGAGTTCACCATCTTGGCAGCTTTCTCCAACTGTCACCACCAGCTCAAAGAAATAAGGAATGTTAAGAATAACTGCCAAAATGAACAACGCCCCGACTGCCATCTTCACTCGACGCAGGCTTCTGCACTCGGTGTGCAACGGTTTGCAGATGGCCAGATAGCGGTCCATCGTAACTAAGACCACAACCCAAATGGTCATAGTGTGGGCGGTTAATAAAAGCGGGTAACAATACGCGATCAAATATGGGAACATTTTTATAAACGTCGGCAAGGCTTCGCTGCGAAATGCGATGCTTTTCAACGGCTGGAAGATGAAAGCAAACGCGAGAAAGATAATATCGACCACGGCCAGCGCTTCCAACAACCAGTTCGTTGATTTCTGTCTTTGAGGATCTCGGTCTCTTCGCAGCACGGCGATTGTAACAGAATTGCCCAGGAATCCAACAAAACACAAGATGCTGGTCAAGAAAACGTTGCAGATGAAATCGCAATCATAGGCTTTGAAGTTCCGCGTAGTGAAATTACTGCAAGTAGAATTCGGTTCTTCTGTAGGAGAATACTGCACAGTTACTGTTTCTGCTGGTCTACGGTAACGCTGTGAAATGTTAGTTACTAGCGATAGATCGGAGAAGTTGTAATCGTACAAGTCGAAATTCATCAGGTCGTAGTCGGATAGGTTGTAAACCTGGTGACTCAAGATTGTTGTAGACGGATTATAAGCCATCAAGACGGCAGCGAATTTTTGTCAGAGTTATGAAAAGTGTACGATGCGGTGCTCACTTCAAAAACATACGTAGTCAGAAACCGAATCGGTGTCTCCTGTTAAAAAGACAGATGCGTGTGAATCATGTGGACTCAATATAAACCTGAATCTGGTTTAATTCGTCGAAATAAATTTCCAATCGACTAAGAATACATCGGTCTTTTATATGGCTTGGTAAGTTCTGGTGTACACCTTAATGGTAATGGTAATAGTAATTGCAAATTTATATAGCGCTACTTCAAAGAGACTCATCAGACGCCGTAATGTGTTCTTTTGTGTTGTTACCCGCCTACTGCTACTACTCGACTACAGCTACTCCATACACTGTGGTCGTCCTGAAGGCACGCTGATTTTTCTAATTAGAAAATGTACCTGGCTGCAAGACTGAGACTATGACCCTTCTGATGAGACCTCTTCATTTTCTACACTGACTTCCTGTATGTGAGCGTGTTCGCTTCAAGATCTTACTCGACGTAAAATGCACGTGTCAATCGTTTGGTATCCAAATTCCTCTATCTCAGGGTTCTACCCTGTAGCTCAATTGATTGAAGTGGCGATCGGACCAAAATATACATGGGGCTACACAAACTGATATATACATGGATCAAATCATTGTTTTCAAATCAACCAAATCAAATCAGATCAAATCATTTTATTGCAAACCAGAACAGAAAAACATAACATGACACGATACATCGAGAAATCGAAAGAAAAAAAATATAAACTAGGGCAGCAAAGGGAAACCCAGAAGGGATTTGTATCCCGCTAGATTAGGGCACCCAACCTTTGTATTAACCCAAAAATAGTAATCACCTTGCATAAGACATATTTTAGGGGTACAACTGGATGGCAATAACTCATTTCTCATAAAATGAACCTACACCAAATGTATCGTAATTAGTTTGAGAAGTACAAAACTTACCAAAGAAAAAAATCTCAATTAACATCCTAACTGTTTAAGCTTTGGCAAAAAATACACGCATAGATACAACATCGATACTTGCCAAAAACTGTAGGGTTTATTGATGACTGAGTTCTGTCCGCTATACCGCCTATGTCGTTATTCGCTGCACGCCGAATATGTAGGCCTACTTGCTCGAATAGTCTTAAATCAGACGTCTCCTTATTGCGCATCTCGACCCAATGAGTGTATTATTGAAAGCAACTAGGCCTATATACAAAATAAGTATACGCCTTCGGTCTTCCGGCACAAAGCCTGTCTTCTTCCTATGGTAACTGAATCCAAGTGTCAGCAATCTCCGCCCCATTCTCTCGCGTCAGAGCTCAAGCACTTGAACAACGAAGCCACTGTTATACCAAGCGTCTGGAGACAACTCCGTATTGCCCTAGATATAACAGTACACGTTTTTCTATAGCGACCGTTTGACCTCGCCTTAAATGATCCGGCTGATGTGTCAATGAATTGATCGGATAAAATCCTTCGTCACCACTGCTGACCGTTTGAATAGGAGCCACAGCCCTTATACTGTCACGTGTCCGGACCGTGCTAGAGAAACCGTAAGGCCTCGACCCTGCTCACGTGAAATCCTTCACAACTGTTGCCCATTTGAATGCTACGAAACTAGCCACCATATGAATAAGAACCTGGACCAAGACAAGAAGATGTCTGTATATAGGACAACAGATAATTATTCAAAAGGCACCGTGTAACATTTTTGGGTTTTGAAGTGCCGCTCCTGACCCCAGAAGTGATATAATGGTTAACAATAAGATCTATTAAAATTCGCATGGCTGATCCAGGACTTGAACTCGGTTCCGAGAGTCAATTCGGTCTTATTTCGTAGCATAACTAATTGCTAACAGTCGAAATAGGCAATTTCCATAAGAATTCTTACTCATGACACAAATAGCCCTAAACCTCGTCCTGGTAGTTTCTATTATCTAAATCTGCACGTCGGCATTTGCTACAGCCGAGCATGCGAACTAGGATTCTGTTGAATTTCCTCCAGATGAGACAGTAAACGAGAAAATTTATAGATGAATTAAGCACCAAAAGAGCTTTAGATACTTTAACTGCACAGGCAGAGGTTTTCTGGTTCACTGCTACAGGAAAGAAGGCAGCCATCTGGGAGGCAATCGACAACGCCGCGAATGGCAACTGACAGAGGATGAAGATGATCACCACAGTGATGAGCATTACTGTTAACGTTTTCTCTTCTTTTGCCTGTAGCGTCATCTCGCGTTGTTTCTTATTAAGTTCTTTGATCGCACAAGTAATGCGAATGTTAAGTATTACCAGAATGACGAGTGGACCAACAGACCGAAACACGAAATCGAATCCTGCGTCGTATATGAGCTGATAATAGCGGTTCGTAGCAAACTTGCGTTTAACATTGAAAGGTTGGAGGTCACCACCTTCGCACCTCATTCTCATTGTCACCTGTCCTTCAAAGAAACGAGGAATGACAAAGAAAACTGACAGAATGAATAGCACCCCGACTGCCATCTTCACTCGACGAAGAGTTCTCCATTCGGTGTGCAACGGTTTGCAGATGGCCAGGTAGCGGTCAATGGTAACGAAGACCACGATCCAAATGGTCATGATGTGGGCGATTGATGCAAATGGGGAAAGATACGCCATCAAATATGGGAACATTTTTCTAAACGTCGGCAGTGTTTCGCACCCGTTTACAATAGTTTTGACCGAGTAAAAGATGAAAGCAAACGCGAGAAAGATACTATCGGCCACGGCCAGCGCTTCCAACAACCAGTTTGTTGATTTCTGTCTTTGAGGATCTCGGTCTCTTCGCAGGACGGCGATAGCAACAGAATTGCCCAGAAAACCAACGAAACACAGGAAGATGGTCAAGTAGACGCTGAAGAAAACCTGGCAATTAGAGACTGTCAAAGTACACGTCTTGAAATTACTGCAAGTAGAATTCGGTTCTTCCGTTGTCAAATATTTCACAATTACAGTTTCTCTTGTTTTACGGTACCACTGTGAAATGTTAATTAGCGGTAGATTGGAGAGGTTGTAATCGTACAAGTCGAAATTCATCAGGTCGTAGTCGGATAGGTTGTAAACCTGGTGACTCAATATTGTTGTGGACTGATTATAAGCCATCTAGATGCTACTGAATTTGTCTCAGAGTTACGAAAGCCTTACGATGCTTTGCTCACTTCAAAACGCAGACAGCCAGAGACCGACCTCGTGTCTCCTGTTAAAACAGCAGATACGTTGGAATCACATAGACTCAATGTTAAACTGAATTTAGTTTAATTCGCTGAAATAAATTTCGTAATCGATTAAGAATACATCGGCCTTTTATATGCCTTGATAAATTCTGGTGCATACCGTAATCGTAATGGTAATTGCAAATTTCTATGGCGCCCCTTCAAAAGAGACATATCAGAGGCCACAATGTGGTGTTTTGTGTTGTTTTCTGCCGACTGCTAATCGAAGTGTGCAACTCTATACTCTGTGGTCTCTTTAAAGGCACGCTGCTTTTTCTTATTTGAATAATGCACCTGGCTGCAAGACTGAGTCTATGACCCTTCTGACGAGACCTGCTCTTCGTATTCTACATTGGCTTCCTGTATGTGATCGTCTCCACTTCAAGCTTTCGCACTTCATGTACAATCCACATGCAAATCGTTTGTCTTACATATTCCCCTCAATGGTTCTACGCTGTAGCTCAACAGGTTAAAGGCCTGTCCTCTCTTCGATGAGCCTCCGCTAGAAAGTATGTTGTTCCTGGTACATGTCTTGTCTTTGGCCGACGTTAATACACAGTACTGTTGCCGATTCCTCCATCTGGAACTCTCTACCTTCTCTTCTTGTTCGTGACTCTCCAACGGAGACAATGTCGCGCTCTAAACTGAAAACTTACCTCTTCCAGTCTACGCTCTTATAGCATTTAATATCTACCGGTTTTGATGTGCATTCCTGAAGTTTTAAAGAATGCATCATCAAATTAGAGTTGCATTGCATATTGTAGAATGTGAAGTAAGGTATCACATAAAAGTCTCAACTTTAATCTTTATTTACCAATCATTATGTAGATTCTTTGGTTGTCTATAAATCATATGAGAGAATGTCTAGAGACGTTGTATAAATATTCAGAAATATATATGAATACATACATAAATACGTAAAAACTTACACACATGCATGCATACATATATACATACATACAAATCTATGTACGACCAGTGATGGGCACTAAACTATTTTATTTTAGTTAAACTAAAACTATTTTCCAACTAAAAAATAATAGTTTAACTAAAGTTGGCAACTGATTTTGGAGATTAGTTAACTAAACTAAAAAAAAGTAGTTAAACCTTTTCCAACTTTTTTCCAACTTTTACGACAAACATTTTCACAATAACAGAGGTTAAGTGAACTGTAATAATGCAGAGTGTCAACGACAATTTCACCTTCAAACTATATGCAATGTGTAGTGTTCTGGCATACAGTTACAGGTGTATACTGTAAGTAGTGTATGAATTTGAAAACACAGGCTGTTAATGCCAAAACTATGCAGTGTTAAAATGTTTTTTTGTTGACAGTGCTCAATGTTCATTGTTGAAAAATAGTTGCATATTGCAGATTTTTTTTAGTTAAACTTTTTAGTTAGCAACTAAAATTTTTTAGTTAAACTATGGTTTTAAATAAACTATTATTTTTTAGTTAAACTTCATCCTTAACTAAAAAATTTAGTTAAACTAAAAGTTAGCAACTTTTTAGTTAACTATTGCCCATCACTGTGTACGACACAAACATGCATACATACCCATGTACGTACAAATATGCATGGTAATTGGTTTGAAGTGGCGCTCGCACACAACGTAAATACATACATAGATACATATATACATATATACACGGTGAGTCATAAAAAAACGTGTCCCTGCATATTTTGCCATAACTTCCTCAGATATAAGCTTATGTCAAAGAAATTTTAAGTAAAGGTAGAGGAGTTATTAGAGAGCATTAAGAAACTTAAAGTTTAAGTTCAAATTGACATCCTTGGGCATCCACGCATGCGCAAAGACGCATACACCGTTACTTGACTGACTTCAATGATGCGGTGATCCAATTCGTCCCGTTCCTTCAAACCTCGATGACGCAACTCGTTGACATCATGTATTTGATATCTGTACACCTTTTCTTGCACGACACTCCATATTTTATACTCTACCGGATTTAAATCAGGTATGTTAGGTGGCCACAAAGTAGGCGGAATGAAATCCGGTGTTTCAGTTTGCAGTAACTCAAAAGTCTCATTGTCAACCGTTCTGGCCGTTAGCGGGGGGCCTCTACCTGGTCGACGATAAAAAAAGGATCCAGTTTTTTCGATCTTTGAAAGGAGTACATTAAATCTACCATGAATCAGCCCTTTATCTGAAAATTTCTTTAAAAAACGTTTCGCACCGTCATTTTTTTATATTCTTTTGGGATTATGAAATGTTTATCTTCCTCGGTAACACCACTTTTCCGAGGGTTGTCGTGACATAATCATAGTTTAGGCGGGTTCAGCTTCTTATAAAAAATTATTTATGCAGCACTTATTATTATTATTATTATTATTACTGAGGTCTTATATAGCGCTCCTTCAAGGTTATCTACTCAGGTGCGCTCCCAGTCCAACCACGGTCAAACATGACAGTCTTAAGACAAGAGTAGAACAGAGAAGAGCAATCGATTGGGGTCAAGCGCAGCGCTACTGGAAGCCCATTCCAGGTCGCTGGGCCAGAGACAGAGAAGGCACGGTGTTGCCGGGTAGCAGTCCGTGCACGGGGGACAAGGAGCTCAGCTTGTGCCGCAGAGCGAAGTGAACCACGACGCTGGACAGCCAAAGTGGAGCAGCAAAGCTCCCGGAGGTAAGGAGGAGCCAAACCCTCAAGGGACCGCCGAACCAGAGCAGAGACCCGATAAGCAAGGGACTTAGCTGGACTATCAAGCTTCATTATTATGAAGTTTCATTAAAATTGATGGTTATATGCATGAATTATTTTAAGTTATGTAGGGACACGTTTTTTAATGACTCACCGTGTAGATACTTACCAAAATACGTTTAAACTGTCGGGTTTATTGATATCGGTGTTCTATCCGCTAAAATTCCTATGTTTGCCAAACACCGAATAGGGCCTACGTACTTGCTCGTATAGGCCTACCCTAAAATCCGATGTATCCTTATTGTTCCTTTCAGCACAGTTAGCGTATAACTATAAATAAACAGTAACAATACACAATAAGTATCCGGTTTTCGGTCAAGTGGTAAACAAGCTGACTTCTTTCTATGCTAATTGAATCCAAGACAGTGTCAGCAAACTCCGCCCCCTTCTGTCGCTTCACAGCTCAAGCAGTTGAACAATCAAGCCAGTGTTATCCCTTAAGCTCCTAGGATCAGCAGCGCATCGTTTTAGGTATAAGTGTACACTTTTTCTGTAGCAACCGTTTAACCTCGTTTTAAATCCTTGAATGACTTTGCTCATTTGTCAATTAAATGATCGGAAAAGATCCCTCGCCACTGCAGCCCGTTTGTATGGGATTCACACCTTTACTGTTCTCGTGTACGGACTGTGTACTAGAGCAACCGCATGACCTAGACCAGGGGTGGGCAACATACGGCCCGCGGGCCGGATACGGCCCCCGGGGACTTTTCAACCGGCCCTTGACATGTCTTTAATATTAGCATTGTATCTGGCACTTTTATCCGGCCCTATGAATTTCTGGATCTCTGTACGTAGGGCGACATTAAAACTTCTATTTCTTATTTATTAAGAATCCGGCCTCTAGTCTCGTCAACTAGTTCACTACTCATTCATCAATGTAATTACTTTCTGCATGAAGCAATACCACGTAGTGGGTAGGTTCGAAACTTTGGAAGCCATCTTCACTTAGATTTCATGCCCTGAAAATGGTTGCACTGTTTCCAAGCACTTATATCTGTGAACACTGACATTTCTTCTCAAAGATGGAACTAACATGATGCAGATCTGATCAAAGCAGATACAGACTATCAAATGACAATTAACCTTTCCAATGAAATCTGAATTGCCACTTCGAACATTAAAGCAACCATACTGGATATATTGTTTCTTGAGAAGAAGTGTCAGATTTCACATTAAGCATTAAATATAGCACACCAAGCATATGGATGCATTGTACACTAACAGTTTCATGTAGTTTTTAAACTGAAGAAACTTATAACATATATAATATTTTATTGTAGTGTAGGACTGTAGGTAATTAGGATAATCATGTCTTCATCATAAAAATTATCTTCATTTAGTTTAACATAAATTTAACCGTAACGGTTATATCACAATAGTTATAGTTTGAAAAAATTAATATTGTCTTATTTTCTTTGGCAAATGAATCTGCAAAAATTAGCCCGCGATTGGCATGCGGCCCCCGAGCTGCCCTTAAAATCTTAGGGCGGCCCTCTGTTAAAAGAAGTTGCCCATGCCTGACCTAGACTCTGCTCGTTTATCAATGAATTGATCGAGTGAGATGCTTTACCACAGTTGCCCATTTATATGGGAGCCACGTCATTTAAATTCCTTGTTTACGGATCATGCCAGAGCGACCGTACGCCCTCGACCCTGCTCGTTTTTCAATGAATTGATCGAATGAAATGCTTCACCACAGTTGCCAATTTCAACGGGGGCCACGCCATTCAAAGTCATTTGGCACAAATAGTGCTAACGCGAGATTCAAATCTCTAAAGTAAGCCACCGGAACCTGGATGATAAACTATATGTAGGCTATTTAGGACGATAGAGGATCAACAGGCTATAAAGCTAGTTGCCACGTTCACCAAAGTGTGGAATTATTTGATTTGAAAAGGCGTTAATGTTAATAACCTCGATAGTGTAGTGGTTGGCGTGTTGAACTAGCAATCTAGAGGTAGACGGTTCAAATCCAAGGGTAGAAATTTGGTTAGAGATTTCTGCTCCAGCTGCGCCCCCTAGCCAACTCAGTTATAATGAGGACACTTATCGTACACTGTCGGGGGGAAGATGAGACGGAGAGGGAGAGGACTGGTCACCCAAGCTCATATACCGAGGCTAGAAGTTGCAAACACTGCATGCCATAGGGACTGCTCTTCTTCTTCTTCTTCTTCTTCTCCTCCTCCTCCTCCTCCTTCTCCTCCTCCTCCTCTTCCTCTTCTACCTCTTCCTCTTCCTCCTCCTCCTCCTCCTCTTCCTCTTCCTCTTCCTCTTCCTCTTCCTCTTCCTCTTCCTCTTCCTCTTCTTACTCTTCCTCTTCTTCTTCTTCTTCTTCTTCTTCTTCTTCTTCTTTTTCTTCTTCTTCTTCTTCTTCTTCTTCTTCTTCTTCTTCTTCTTCTTCTTCTTCTTCTTCTTCTTCTTCTAATTACCTCAGAAGTAAGAACATCTCAACAATCAGATTGATTTTGATTTCACTCGAGGGTTCCAAGATTCACAACCGGGTCATGGAACTTTAAAAACCTGACACGTAGGCTACACCGTTCGGCCACAGTGCCACACCTACATGTATGCCCGACAGGAGGAACGGGTTATACGCGTACAGTGCAGTACCCCAGTCTCTCTTTCTGTAACATCTACTTTCTTCCTGCTATCCATCTTTCACTGCCACTTCTTACACTTTCTCTTTTCCTCTTCCATTGCCCATTTCCTGAACCGTCTTCCTATAATCTGCACAGCGTATTTAAGAGCTTTCTTGATTACCAATGGATCGTGCTGAAGTGATCTGATCCGAGACCTACGATGTTTCTGTGATGTTCTGATTGGTTCAACAACTTATATGCATCCTCAAAACCATCGCTGAGTTTCCCATTTTGTCCGATTACGAAATGTATTATTCGACTGCCTTATGGTGACTTTCCCTAGAGACTTTTTACTTCTAAAAAATACTCTTGCCGTTTTGTGGAATCTATGCCAGAGGTGAAAATGTCGTTCAACAAACGTTTTTCTACGTCGTGTTATATACCATAAGATTTTTTACCGAGATGTAATCAAGATGCAAAGCGCATCATTTTAATTGTCTTAATCACCTAGATTCTAGAAAACATGTTTAAATATAAATTAATTCGTATCACCAGTTTGGTTCTATATCGTAATGTAACGAGGCCGAACATTTGAGTCTATAATATATAATGTCAAGAACAACTAAAAAATTTCCCCACAATATTCTCTGCTCTCTATACCTGCCCATTGGCATTTTCGTCCTTACAGGCCATCAAACGAACTAGGATTCTGTTGAATTTTCTCCAGATAAGACAATAGACGAGAAAATTGATGGATGAATTCAGAACACATAAGGTATTCGCTGCTCCAAATGCACAGGAAAAGGCTTCCCAATTAACTGTGACAGGAAAGAATACAGCGGTTGGGAGAGCAAAAGACAACGCCGTGAATGGCAACTGACAGATGACGAAAATGATCACTACAATGATCAACATCACCGTCAGCCTTTTCTCTTCTTTCACCTGTAGCGTCATCTCGCGTCGTTTATTATTAAGTTCTGTGATCGCCCAAGCGATGCGAACGTTGAGTATTACCAGAATGACGAGTGGACCAACAGACCGAAACACAAAATCGCATCCTGCTTCGTAGATGTACTGAAAATAGACGTTTTCGACAAACGTGCGCTGTACAATGTCAGGTTGGAGTTCAAGGTCTTCACAGGTTGTTCTCATTTCCACCTTCAATTCAAAGAAACGAGGTAGGTTGTAGATAACGGCCAGAATGAACAACACCCCGACTGCTATCTTCACTCGACGCAGGCTTCTCCACTGCGGGTGCAACGGTTTGCAGATGGCCAGATATCGGTCGATGGTAACAAAGACCACAATCCAAATGGTCATGATGTGGGCTATGGGTGCAAACGGAAAAAAATACGCCAGCAAATATGGGAACATTTTTCTAAACGTCGGCAATGCTTCGCTGTTTAGCGCGATTGTTGTGATGGGAAGAAAGATGACAGAAAACGCGAGATAGATGATATCGACCATGGCGAGTGTTTCCAACAACCAGTTCGTTGATTTCTGTCTTTGAGGATCTCGGTCTCTTCTCAGCACGGCGATCGTAACAGAATTGCCCAGGAATCCGAGCAAACACAGGAAGATGGTAACGTAGACATGGAAGATGAACACACAGTCATATCCTGGAAGTTCCCACGCAGTGAAATTACCGGTACTACAGTTTGAATTTGGTTCTTTCGTTGGAGAACGGATGACGTGTACAAATACAATGTCATATAAAGATCTTTCATTTGAAATGTTAACTGGTGGCTGGTCCGTCTCGTTAAACTGGTAATGCGCGTTTGTTGTATGCAGAGTGGATTCCATTATGACCTTGTCTGAGATTTACGAAGTCTTGCTTTGTGCAATGCGTTGTTCAACTGAAATAAAGTCGTTCGTCCAGAAGCTGTAGTCGGATTTTCTGTTAAAACAAAAAATACGTTTACTGCCTTTGCAATTATCGTTAAATTTAATCAAATTTCGATTATCAGAACAAATTCGGTAAATTATCTTGCACTCATCGACGTATTATAAACAGTTGCAAAATCTGATGTAGGCTCTAATCATGTGATGTTGTGTGATGCTATGTGACGAATTTTCCCATTTAGAAGCTCCAACTTTAATTTAGATCAGATCAACGTTTACAGTGATTATGTGCTTGCTTTACTTAAGGCGCCGTATAAATATCTTGAAGTAGATGCGTTCTCGAAAAGCCAACATCAATAGTCAGATTCGCGCATTTCTGCATGCATAAAAACATCTATGCATACATAAATACGCGCCATCATGCACACAAACATACATACGTGTGTACGTACATAGATATAAAAATACATACATTCATAAGTACATACACATGTACATACATACACATGTACATACATATGTACATACATACATACATACATACATATGTGCATACATGCATACATGCATATATATATATATACATACGTACTTACATACATATGTACATACATACAAACATGCATACATACATACATGCATACATACATGCATATGTACATACATATATGCATAATGCATAGATACATACATACATACATATATACGTATATGCATCGATATATACATACATACATGCATACATGCATATCATACAAACGTACATACATACATACATGCATAATACATACGCACGTATGTACACACATACATAAATACATACATATATGTAAATAAATACATGCATGCATACGTACATAAATACCTACATACATACATACATACATACATACATACATACATACATACATACATACATACATACATACATACATACATACATACATACATACATACATACATATGTACATACATACGTATATAGACGCAAAGAACATACAAACGTACATACATGTACACATAAATAGATTCACGCATAGACATATACACTGTGTCCCGATGAAAAGTGAACCCTAAGAAAAAGTGTCATAACTCGGTCAAAACTTGTATCATTTGCCTGAAATTTTAAAAACAACAACAATAGCCATATTACCAACAAATCGTAACGCCATTTTAAAATGTTGGTGAGTTTGTCAAGTTTATCAATGTTTGAGATGCAGTACTGAAAAGGGGAAATTTCCAAAACAACAATTTTTGACAAACGTTTAGGGGTCTACTTTTCATCGGGCGGCTACTTCACATTCAACAAGACAGTGCCCCTGTGCACCGAGCACGTTAGACAATTGCTCTGCAGTCCCGGTGTAAAGACTTCAGGTTACCCCCTCTTTCAAGTTACCCCCCGGTAATCTGAAATCGATTTCAGATTACCCCCGGGGGTAGCCTGAACGCGATTTCAAGTTACCCCCGCGCTGTTCACATTACCCCCGGGGGTAATCTGAAATCGATTTCAGATTACCCCCCGGTAATCTGAACGCGATTTCAGATTACCTCCCGGTAACCTGAACGCGATTTCAGATTACCCCCCGGTAATCTGAACGCGATTTCAGATTACCCCCTGGTAATCTTAACGCGATTTCAAGTTACCCCTGCCATGTTCACATAAGATAAAATGCTAACTATAACACCGAGATGTTTCGAACGACCGAGAATTTTAACGTTTCCCACGGCTGACGCACATAATTATAACAAGCATTGACCAGTAAACCCAGCCAGCCAGACAACTACAGTACTATATATGGGTGTCAGCTGCTCCATTTCATGAGTTTTATGTAGTTAAGGCAGAGAGATAGAGAGAGAACTTATCGTACATCATGCTATAAGTCTAGTATAAGAAGATAATGAGAGTTCAGCGATAAATATTGGCAATTATTATTAGTATTATATAAGATAATCGAAAATGGGCCCACTAATTTGAGGGGGTAATCTGAAATCGTAGGGGGTAATATGAAATCGATTTCAAGTTACCCCCGGGGGTAACTTGAAATCGATTTCAGATTACCCCCCGGTAATCTGAACGCGATTTCAAGTTACCGGGGGGTAATGTGAAATGGGGGTAATCTGAAATCGCTACACCGGGAGACACCCAACTTCATATCCCCGCAGCTGTGGCCACCCAACACTCCAGACCTCAATCCAGTTGACTATCAAATCTGGAGTGCAAGCTTACTGAAGGAGCGCGTTTATCGTCCCCGCATTCGTGACGTTGATCACCTGAGGGCGAGTCTGATTGAAGAGTGGCAGCTGTTTGACCATGCGATCATCGACCGGGCCATCAAAGAGTGGCGTCCACGTCTACGGTCGTGTGTCCGTGAACAAGGAGTACCGTACATTAAATTTTTTATACCAGCTCTAGCTGAACTTCACTTGCTTATGGCTCTTGTATGTTGGAAATTTCCCGTTGTCAGTACTGCATCTCAAACATTGATAAACTTTACAAACTCACCAACATTTTAAAACGGCTTTACGATTTGAAGGTAATATGGCTACTGTTGTTGTTTTTAAAATTTCAGGCAAATGATAAAAGTTTTGACCGAGTTATGACACTTTTTCTTGGGGTCCACTTTTCATCGGGACACAGTGTACATCCATGCATGCGTGTGTTCATACAAACATGACATTGTACATAAATGCATAAATACATATATGCTCACACGCATGCATAATTGCAATCGCCATCTCGAGAATTCTAGAGCGCCAAGAAATGCAAAGTCGCGGAAACCAGATTATTCACAGACGCTCAGTCAAAGCAAAATCAATAGGGTCCTAATCGGTTCCAGGTCAAGATGCAACGGGGTAAGGCAGACGGTGGATAGTGTTTAGAATTGGGACCGCGAGTAAGGTAAGAAGAAGAAGAGGAACCACGGCAGATCTGTGGTAAGGAGTGTATTTAGTTGGTTTGAGTGACGTAATTATTTGCAGATGTATAATAGCAAGTTGGCATATTTACCGAATCCGCATAACGGTTCAGAAGATTAGCTTGATCCTGTCTGCAGTTTTTCCAGAAAGGCGGCAAAGGCTATGGAGCTATTTCGAAGTACTGATGAACTGAAGGGAATGTGGAGAAGTGTTAGGGCGAAAGAAAATCCCGTTGAGTGGTTGGATTGTGACGAAGACAGAAGGACTGGGAGGATCGGAAGGTGTGACCAAAGTTTAACATCCTATTCGTTCAGGTGTTTTAAGCCAGTGAAGTGACTTGAGGATGAGTGTGATGTAGCGGTGTTTGGGGTTTTTATTTACAGCACGAGCAAGAGTTATCTGAAAAGCTTAAGTCCTAGGTCAGGAAAAGTGAATTGTAATAGTCTAGTTCACCATGGAGTCCATGGACTATGGAGTTAGCGATATTAAACGTGGTTTTAAAATCTAAGCTAGGGCGAATTTTGCGAAGGTCAGGAATTTGCATGAAGCAAGAGCGGGGAAGTTGAGTGTTGAGATCGGAGAAGCGGCTTGTTTGGTCAAAAATCACACCAAAGTTACGGAAAGTATTATTTGTGAATGCAGAGTGTATCTGATCGAGTTCAGGTTCATGGAAATCGATGGATCAGGAATTTCCTTTACATTGTCCTTTAGATTGTCATGCAGCCCTAAGTATGAATTTCGTTTACGATGGTTTCAAGCACATGAGAGAAGATTCCATCAAGAAGGAAATTTGGTTAGTCACGTGAAGGAGATGTTCTATGGATTCAGAAAAACTGTGTGGAGAGAAAAAGGTCAATGATTTGGTTCGAGTGAGCCAAGTGTGATCGAGTAAACAGGAAGAACAGAGAGGTTCTAGCTTAGAGCTCTGTGGAACTCCGCAAGTGAGATGGCATGATTGGAATGAAGCTTCCGATTTACACACATCCATGCATACACTTTTGCATAATTAAGCTAATGCATTCATACATATGAATCTATATATACATAAATGTACTTACCGGAAAAGTGTTGTGTTGCCGGACGTTCTTGATGATTCGTTTGTGAATCTGTAAGACTCACAAGACAAGGCTCTGTAAGACTTTCTTTCTCAGAGTTAGATCCGATATCGCTATCTGCTATACACGAATAACGTACTTGGGAGAGTAATATTAAATCGGATGTCTCCTTGAACGTGGTTCAACACATTAATCATATACATGAAGAGCTTTACTTGCCAATAGGTTTCCTTTCTTCGTGCTGACTGCCGTAGAGCCGGTTCTCTTCTGCGGTAATTGAAGACGTGTTTAGACAGACTTCGGTCTCTCCGAGGCGCCAGGTACAAGCAGGTGAGCTACTGCTATTTGCAGCATCCGCGCTCACACTCATACCGACATCCGTTGGTAGCTGTCTGTATTAGAGTACATATGGATCATAAGGCGATAACTCATCTCGCTATGCTCAGCAATGGCTCCGCGTATCGGTTTTCATGACGTATTCAACTATTCATGTCTAAGACAACAGCCTTGTAGGCTACGCACAGCTTAACACTGTGGGCAAACGATTTGAACCTGCGTTGCAGATGTTGTAAAGCTGACACGCTCGCCGTTCGGCTACACTGATACACCTAATACCCAGCGGTACGAACAGACTACAGGCATCTCTTGTACATCGTAGTGCTTCTTTTCCTAACACCGAAGTTGCTTCGTCTTATCTTTTTTTCTCTGCAACTTTTTTCATCTTTCTCTCTCCCTCTTCTGTTACCCATTCGTTGCATTGTTCTTCTACAATCTTCACAGCGTCTTTAAACTTTCTTGATTCCAATCTGACTGTAGCAACTTCATCTAAGAGTTGCGAGAGCGTTGGTTTGTTGGATGCGTTTCTCAAATCAAACCATAAATTATTCCTTTAAAACAACGTTGAATATCCAATTTTTTTATGCCTAAGTTCACTATTAAACTCCCCTAAGAAAACCTTACTAAGAAACTTCTTTACTTTAACAATTGCTTCGGCTCTTGTGCGCCTGTCTAAGTCTCGTTGGATGGCTTTAAATTCTGCAGAAATTTAATCAAGATACAAGACGATATCATAATCTGTAGTCAACTAGAAAAATTTTAGCTCTAAAGTTTCTACGCCAATCAGTTTAGTTTTCTTTCGCATAGCAACAATTGAAATTGCAAACAATTGAAATTAGTCTGTTGAAACAAGCTGTTGTCGCTCACAACAGAAGATAACTTCGCCATGATCTTCTCTAGTCACTAATTCTGAACATTGTCATTTTGGTCTTTGCAGGGCATCATGCGAACAAGGATTCTGTTGAATTTTCTCCAGATAAGACAATACACGAGAAAATTTATGGATGAATTGAGAACATTCAAGGCATTGGCTATTCCAAACGCACAGGCGTACGCTTCCCAGTTCACTTTAGTAGGCCTAGTAGGAAAGAATACAGCTGTTGGGAAGGCAATCGACAACGCGGTTATTGGCAACTGAGAGATGACGAAGATGATCACAACAATGATCAGCATCACCGTCAGCGTAGTTTCCTCTTTCGCCTGTAGCGTCATCTCGCGTCGCTTCTTATTCAGGGCCTTGATCGCCCAAGAGATGCGAACGTTGAGTATTACCAGAATAACGAGTGGACCAACAGACCTAAAGACGAAATCGCATCCTGCTTCGTATATGTATCCATAATAGGGGCTCCTAACAAAGTTGCGGGGAGCGACTTCACCGTCTTCACAGCTTCCTCCTATTTTCACAAACAACTCAAAGAAACGAGGTAGGTTGTAAATGACGTCCAGAATGAACAAGACCCCGACTGCCATCTTCACTCGACGCAGGCTTCTCCACTGCGGGTGCAACGGTTTGCAGATGGCCAAATAGCGGTCGATGGTAACAAAGACCACAATCCAAATGGTCATGATGTGGGCGATTGCCGCATAGGGGTACACGTACATCATCAAGTAGGGAAACATTTTTCTAAGGGTCGGCAAAGCTTCGCTGTGAAGTGCCATGGTTCTCAACGGGAGAAAGATGAAAGAAAATACGAGGAAGATGATGTCCACCATGGCGAGTGTTTCCAACAACCAGTTGGTTGATTTCTGTCTTTGAGGATCTCGGTCTCTTCGCAGCACGGCGATCGTAACAGAATTGCCCAAAAAACCAACAAAACACAGGAAGTTGGTTATGAACACGTCGAAGATGAACCCGCAGTTATAGTCTGTGATGCCCGAACTCGTGAAATTGGTGCAGTTAGAAACATTTCCTGCATTTGCTTGTACGCCGCCGAGCAAAGCCTTAATAGGTCCTGGAGGAATCGATTCGCTAGTGTCATCAAGAAGACGATTCGTGATTGGGTTGGGCGAATTGAAATCCATCGTGACGGTTGTTACTTGATCTATGAGTCACGTAAGTTGCGATCTGTGTGATGCGCTGCTCAGTTAAAAACGGGTTATGTTCATCAAAACTCCGACTTCGGTTTTCCTGTAAAATAACAATAAATCCTTTCTTAAAAATTTAACTAATATCTTTGACCGATTTTAAATTGTGCAAATATATGTTGACGTTTATTAAGCAAATATCTACCTATGATGCAGTGTGAGGATATCTGGTGTAGACCCTATTGTGATGTTGTATGATGCGATGTAAAATATTGCAAGATAAACAGACTTGAAATTTAAAGGAAGGAGAAAAAGAAGAATAAAAAGAGGAGGAAGAAGAAGATGAAGAAGAAGAATAGTCCCTTAAGCTAGCGTGAGAGGCTGCCATGGGTATGAAGAGTTAGCGACTTTATTTTCTTGACCTCGGCATGCTAGGGCGGATGACCAGTCCTCTCCCTAGTCATCTGATATAATGATAATCCCAACAACAGTGTACGCTCAGTGTACTCATTTAAGCTGACTTTCCTAAGGGCGCAGGTGGAGCCGAAACATTGAAACAAATTTCTGCCCTAGTGGGAATTTGAACCGTCGACCTCTCGGTGACAGTCCATCACGCTAACCTCTAGACAATCGCGCACCCTTGAAACTTTAATTTGACTTAAAATAATGTAGCCAAGCATTGTGTAGTCTATTTCCGTCATTTGAGACAGTTACTGAAAAGCTGTTTGAATGTCCCTAAATAATCGTGAATGCTGACACAGATACCTGGATATATATATGCACATACACATCAAGACGTTTGCGCATACATGCATACATCCATGTGGGACAGTGTAACTGGCTGATTAGAACGCCCGGCCTGTGGCACCGGGAGTACGGGATCGAGTCAGACGGTTACCTTGAGCCAAACCTTCTATGATCAGAGATCTATGCTTTGCGCAATTGATGCACTGTCGTATGGTCGTGTTGAACGAACCCGTGACTAATTAAATTATTTCTTTACATGGATCTAATCCACTGAAAACCTGCAATACGAAATTCTTTTACTCGTTCAGAAACTTCGGTTGTCGCGAAGGCGAAAAACATTGCTCAGTAAATGTTTTGTCTTCGTCTCGTTGATGTCGTCATATTCAACCCAAAATCAGTCCAGGTTAAAGAGAAACCCTTCTAACATAAAGTGTTTATCTATAAATTAACTTGCATGGTCCATTCGGTTCTATTTCGAAGCAAAAATGCTAATATTTGAACTTAGCCTATCGATGAGATATATCAGTCACTGTAATAGATAAACTTCGTCACGGTGCGCTTTGTTCTCTAAATCTGACCATTGGCATTTTCGTCTTTACAGGCCATCATGCGAACTAGGATTCTGCTGAATTTTCTCCAGACAAGACAGTACACGAGAAAGTTAATAGACGAGTTTAGAACAAGGAGAGCATTGGCTGTTTCAAATGCACAGGAAAAGGCTTTCGAGCTAACTGTAGTAGGAAAGAATACAGCCGTTGGCAGAGCGATCGACAACGCGGTTATTGGCAACTGACAGATGACGAAGATGATCACTACAATGATCAGCATCACCGTCAGCCTTTTCTCTTCTTTCACCTGTAGCGTCATCTCGCGTCGTTTCTTATTAAGTTCTTTGATCACCCAAGAGATGCGAACGTTGAGTATTACCAGAATGACGAGTGGACCAACAGAACGAAACACGAAATCGCATCCTGCTTCGTAGATGTAACCATAATATCGGTTCCTAACAAACGTGCGGGGAACAGCGAAAAGACGGAGTTCACCGTCTTCACAGTTTTCTATGATCATCACCTCCGTTTCAAAGAAACGAGGAATGTTGTAAATAACGGCCAGAATGAACAACACCCCGAAGGTCATCCTCACTCGACGCAGGCTTCTCCACTGCGGGTGCAACGGTTTGCAGATGGCCAGATAGCGGTCGATGGTAACAAAGACCACAATCCAAATGGTCATGATGTGGGCGATTGTTGCAAACGGAAAAAGATACGTGATCAAATATGGGAACATTTTTCTAACCGTCGCCAAGGCTTCGCTGCGAAATGCAATGGTCCTGATGAAGAGAAATATGAAAGCAAATGCGAGGAAGATAATGTCCACCATAGCGAGTATTTCCAACAACCAGTTTGTTGATTTCTGTCTTTGGGGATCTCGGTCTCTTCTCAGCACGGCGATGGTAACAGAATTGCCCAGAAAACGAACAATGCACAGGAAGATGGTCACGAAAACGCTGAAGAAAAACTCGCAATTATCGACTGTAAATCCATCGTCGTGAAATTGATGCAGTAAGTAGGCCTATGTAGTTCTTTCCCGATCAGAAATTTGATCAGTTCTATTGAAAGGTATTTCTTTGCAATGCCAGGTGCCACTCGATGGGATTCGTTGAAACTTGTGTTAAACTGGTCGGTTGCCATTGCTGTAGACAGATCGGTATCCATGGTGACGGTTGTGACTTGTTCTGAGTTATGACAGCATTGGTTTGTGCTCAGTTCAAAAGCGCATGTTCTTCAGCAAACCGTTGATGGATTTCCTGTTTAAAAGACAGATGCGATTTAACACATAAACTAAGTGCTAACTTTACCGAGTTTAATTCGTTGATATAATATTGTAAACGGACATACATGCATATGCATACATTCGTACACCTTTACATACATATACACATACATGCATAATAAAACACATACGTACATGTAGTCATACATACATACATATTTCTACCCATACATACATACATACAGACATACATACATACATACATACATACATACATACATACATACATACATACATACATACATACATACATACATGCATACTCACATACACGCATACATCCATACATAATAACATCCATGCATACATACGCGCATACATACATACATACATACATACTTACGTCCTTACATACATATACGCAATTACGCATACATAGCTACATACTTACATACATACACACATACTTACTTACATACACGCATACATACACACATAGTTACATACATACACGCAGACATACATACATACTTACATACATACACACATAGTTACATACATACACGCATACTTACATACATACACGCATACATACATACATACTTACATACATACACGCATACTTGCGTACATATAAACATCTGGCACAGCTGTTATATCTGTCTCGAATCGAATAGGTCGAAGCGGCCTTGAAGCGGCAAGGCTGTGTTATCGTGCCATAGAAATATTCGTTATTATTATTATTATTATTATTATTATTATTATTATTATTATTATTATTATTATTATTATTATTATTATTATTATTATTATTTTATTACTATTATTGTTATTAATAATACCTACATACATACATACATACATACATACATACATACGTACGTATATACATACATCCATTCATGTATACATACATACATACATACATACATACATACATACATACATACATACATACATACATACATACATACATACATACATACATACATACATACATACATACATACATACATACATACATACATACATACATACATACATACATACATACATACATACATACATACATACATACATACATGTATACATACATACATACATACATACAGCTTCTCCTAACCCTGTTGATCCCTTCTCAGCGCATTCCATACATCTATTCTTCATGTCAAAACAGTTGTGCTCCATGTCGTAAAAGTTGCTTTCTGATAGGTTTACAGTGATGTTATGATCCCTAAACACCTGATTTCGTTCAGATTTACATCCTAATAACAAACCTTCTTCCGCGTTCTGCTTTCAGTGGTGAAGAAGTTGATTACCTTGGTTCATTTGTTCAGCGTCAATTGTGAACGTCAGCTCTCTTCAAAACACTAGAACACGCAGCTGGTCGGTTCCGTTTGCCTTTTATTTGTAAACTGCAAGCCTATCAGTGTTGTTCCTTGCGCATATCCAGTAGCACGCTAATGATGTTTACCGGATTCCTGAAGAGAAATACTTGAATGAGCCGCATTCAGCTGGGTAGGACGGCGCCGCTTAACGAACATTTGGTAGCTGCCTTTTATCCTTCTGGACTCGGAAAGGTCGACTAGTGCATTTGCGAGCCTGGCTGTTTTGAATTCAAGAACTGAGTTTTTGTATAAAGAATTTGCTATATATAATAGTTTTGAGTCTACAGTATATAATATAAACGAAGGAAACAGAAACAAAGGCAGGCCAAGACTACGCTGGATAGATAATATGAGGATATAACATCGCTTGGACTAACATTAATGGCGCATTGGACTTTACAAATGACTGAGGACGTTGGAGATCATTTATTCGTACCCATCGCCGCCAAATGCCTGGCGTCAGGAACTAATCAGTAATTAAGTAATTAATCAGAGTAGAGCTCTCTGCGTTGGCATAAACAATAGGGGTCAGCTGGAAATCGCCTCGGACATTTGCCTCGGCCGAATATCCCGTTTCTGGCAATATCTATCCCATCCCATCCAAAAGTCAATTAGCTGAACGATATACAGATGTGCTCTAGGCACCAGAGGAAGGCGAACGCAGACGCTAGTGAGTGGGTGTAAGTGTGTGTGTGCATGCGTGTGAGTAGATGTGTGAGTCTGCGTCTATTTGCATTGTCTGTGTTTGTCGACAGTCCACAACGCTAACCCCTATACAATCGCGCACCCCAAACTGCATATAAAAAGAGTATACAAAATCCGAGACGTTCAGCGTTTAGTTCCGCAAAACATCAATTAGCCTTTGAGGTTAAAGACTAATCAACTCCCGAGATAATTAGACCAGTGCTCCCCAATCTTTTTAGGCTACGGAACACCTTTGACTGGGTTTTTGTATAAAACAATTTATTTTTACGGAACCCCAACCTAAACAAAACACATTCTGGTACAACTCGGAGTCTGATTTATAATGTAACAATAGGCCTACTTCAAACAACACTAAGTTATCCAGTTGCTTCATGGAACCGTTGTCTTCCCCTCACGGAACCCTATAGGTTCCGCGGAACCCACTTTGGGAAACACTGAATTAGACAATGCACAGGACCTCGGTCCATTTTGGTCCTCCATTTGCATCCCGATCTTTTGTTAAATTGATGTTGTACTATGCAGATGTTTGCATTTGGGATCAATAAAATTTTATGTTATGTTATGTTATCAGCGCTGGGAATTTCCCAACAGAAGTACGGTTCTAATTGCCCAGACTGTAAACATGTGTACGCTGACCTCTACAACGAAACAGGAATGCAAGCTGATCTAAAAATAGGATTCATCTGCGTCTGCAGAACACGCCCTTCCTAATTAACCTGGAATTTCTGACTGCAGCAGTGAACAACAACTATCGCTGTTCACTGCTTTAAAAGACATTTCGTCAATTCCGTAGTGCATATTAGTATCTAATCCAACGATTGAAGATTCGAGTATGATCAAAGGACTCCGTGTAACGACCGTGGCTAGAATCGACGACTATTTACATTACTTTATGTATTGCGACGCAGAGATTGTATTCGGTAGCAGCTTGCCGTGTGTCAACCAACGATTTCGGGTTCGATACTGCTGAGCAGCGAATCGTCCGGGCACGTGTCGAGAAGTACCCAAATGGTACTTTTCTAAATGTCGACCCTAGTGACGCTATTTGACCACTCAAGGAGAAACGCTGCACGGCAACCAATAAAAGTATGTAACCATTAAAGAATGTAACCATTAAAAGTATGTAACGTTACAAGTATGTAACAGTTAAAAGTATGCAACAGTTTAAAGTATGCAACAGTTAAAAGTATGCAACCATTAAAAGTATGTAACCGTTAAAGTACGTAATCATTAAGAGTATGTAACCATTAAAAGTGTATAACAATTAAAAGTATGTAACATTGAAAGTATGTAATTATCAAAAGTATGTAACCAAAAAAGTATGTAACTATTAGAACTATATAACCATTTAAAGGATGTACCATTGAAAGTATGTAATCATTACAAGTATGTACCCATTAAAAGTACGTAACGTTAACATTATGTAACGTTGCTGCGTTTGCTGTTTACATGTTTTTGCAGGTGGCTTTTACTTTCTGCTATGACCGGATAAACTGCATTTCAAAGCCCTGCCGTTGGCTGTCGGAATGGCAGTTAGAAAGGCCGTACCGGTCATACTAGCTCTGTTTATCTTAATAGTCCTACTACTTCCACGATAAGATAAGTCTGCAGCGGGCTTACTTGTAAACAGGACAGTGGTGAAATAATCACAAAACGCAGCTGAATCTGTAGGAGTTGTGGATAAACAAAACACCTGCTTACGCTTTCTAAGGCGCCAGCTGGACTTCATCGGGTTTGGGGATTTGGCGTCAATCCAGCCAAAACACAGAGGGGGACATATCGCTCATTCTATCACCTTCTCTTTCTATGAAGGAAATGTAGCTACTATGGTGCACATTTTATGCCACGCGTTTTGATGTTCCTAAACTGCGTTGTATCAACTGTCTTAATACATAAACTTTAACCGTTTTACGGCAACAAGAGTGTGACATAAAAATATTGCGTCAGAGTACTGGCGTTTATCAAGTTATACATGAGTAGGGGAGACAGTGATTGGTACATGTACACAGAGCGCTGTGTTTACCTTTCCTCCCTCTATTCCCTGTGAAATAAAAACTCCTTTGTTATAGCCATCAAATTGTAATCTGGAAAATATCAATCCACACTTCCCTGGAACCGTTTGGGTTGGCGTTTTGACCTGTTGACTCCCACAACAATCACTGTGATCACGGTGAATCAGTATGAAACACCAAGAAGATGAGGAGGAGGAGGAGGAGGAGGAGGAGGAGGAGGAGGAGGAGGACGACGACGAGGACGAGGACGAGGAGGACGAGGAGGAGGCGGAAGAAGAAGAGGAGGATGGAATGAGGAGAAGGAAGAGGAGAAGGAGGAGGAAGAAGAAAAAGATAAGCAGTCCCTTAAGCTGGCCCTGAGACCAGACCCGGCCCTAGGGTGTGCGGGGTCCAAGCCAGCAAGCGATGAGCGGGGGCCCAAGCAAAAAAGGTATTGTGGATTTGATTTCCTGTCGATACGGTATTGGCAAAACCATATGTATTAAAAATATTCAAAATCGAAAAACAAATGAGTTAATGAACACAAAATGCAAATCAGGCTCTTAATACCAGCATTTTACTATGAAAACAAAATAATTATGTTTAATTGAATTATTTGAATATCTGATAACTGAAAAAGGATGTTAATAATTAAATATTTTAGCATCCTTCTAATTGAAAGTGGTCACTCGTTTTATCTGCAGGCTCGCTTTTCCTAAACCATCCTATCACATTCACGCGGCAAATTGAATGCCAGTATTGTTGCTAAGCGACGTAAACATTGTCAGGGTTCCATCTCATCACAATGAAAAAAGTATAGCCAGCAGCGCGGGGCCCCTGAAAGCGCGGGGCCCAAGGCGGCTGCCTCGTTTGCCTTGCCCTAGGGCCGGGCCTGCCTGAGACTGCCATGGGTATGGTGTTAACGGCTTCATTTTCTTAGCCTCAGCACATGAGGGCGGGTGGCCAGTTCTCTCCCTTGCCGTCTCAACTTCTCACCGACAGTGAACGGTCAGCGCACTCTTTGTAGTTGAGTTGGTTAGGAAGTGCAGGTGGAGCAGAAATCTCAAACCAGAATTCTGCCATGGCGAGTATTTGACACTATCGAGCACCCCAATCAAGATTACTATATAATACTCTTATCCGCATTGATTTGTGTTTGGTCGCAATCTAAATCAACAGCACCCAAAGACACCCAGGTCGCGAAAAACCAGCAACGTAATCAACGTTCGGTCCCTCAATGGTTCCAAATCAAATCAAGTGCATTACAGGAAAATGAAAAATATCGGGAGGTCAAGTTTCGTTATTAGGGCGGCACCCCGACAAAATAGCCCGGTCAAAATAGCCCCGACGAAATAGCCCCGTCAAAATGGCCCAGGACAAAATAGCTCAAGACGAAATAGCCCCGACGAAATAGCCCCAAAAATATCGCCCCGACAACGAACAGTGGTGAGAAGATTTATATTAATAAAATCAACGAAACATGAATGGAAAAAAACGCGAGTAAGATATTATAGAAATATTAATAATTGACAATGTCAGTGTTTAAAAAACTTCGAAACATGAAGGTAAAACAAGCTACTAAATCAAAATTTATAAGCGCAATGATCTAAAAGACGTAGGCCTAATAATTGATTTAAGTTATCTTACAGTCTTAGAAATTGTCATTGTTAATGTATAGGCGTATATATGGCTTTTTAAATATTTACGTAACTTAGACTTCACCGTCAACTAATAATTAACATTTACTAATTGACAAATTACGGCTTGATCTAAAATATTCCCGACAAACACGCCGAAGTTGATTCAAGATATAGGTAACGTCTATCGTTACCCTTTCATACTAATTAGCAACTAATTAGGCAGTTTTCTGTTGATTCGAATAAACAAGGCTCTTCAAACGGTACGGGGCTATTTTGTCGGGGCTATTTCGTCGGGGCTATTTTGACCGGGCTATTTTGACTGGATACCTATTAGGGCCTATTACTACTACCGCTACTACTACTACCACCATGGGCGGCGATTCCGGGAGGGGTTCGAGGAGGACAAGACCCTCCACCTTCAAGAGTGGTGGGGACACACCATACATTTGCCCCCACTCCCATTTTTAAGAAACACCAAAAAAGGTCAAAAGGTTTTTTGCGGGACCTCTATTTTGAGCAGATCAGTTCAAAACTCTTTTTTGACCAGATCAGCTTCAAGTTGTCCACCCCCCCCCACCTGTGAAATAAGATCGCCGCCAGTGACAACTACTACTACTACCCCTACTACTGCTACCACTACACTACTTCCACTATCACTACTGTTTTTATTATTAAAATTTAATAAAAAAAATAATTACTTCACACGGTGATGCAAGATTTAGATAATGTCGGTGCTCAACAGGTCAATCCAGGAACCAAGAAGTTCCGTCTTGGTTTGCCTCTAATGACCGTAATGCTTATTCAATTAGCCTACTGGCGGCTTTAATGACACCCAGTAATATTTTAGTAATAAAACCTGTTTTTTTTATTAAACAGAGACTAATAAAGGAGGCTTACGTAAGTTCGACTAATTTATGTATTGTATGTATTTTAATTTTATGAAATTGTCTGTCAGTACCTCCAAGAATCGTTGTTCAGACGAAAGAAAACAGTCGCCTGCCCGATCTGTTGGCTTAAATCAATCCACGCGAGAGTCGAGAAGAAGGGAGTCGCTGGTCGACCTCGGACTCGGATTACAACGGCTGAATATTCTAGAAACTATAGGCCTATCAATGTCTACAGACACGTGTTTCAACGCAACAACGTTGAATTGATTGCTGAAACTGACACCACTCCGGCTCCGGAAAAGATCGTCTTCACAACCGTTGCACTGAACACCAACTGCGACGCTAACTCGTCTGGCGTCTTTAAGTCGGCAGCTTCGGCGAGCTCGTCTGTAGGCGAGGTAGAGAACTGATGCGCGTGTGGCCTCGACAATAAAGCAAATGGAAATCGTTCCTGACGGCAGATGCGCTGCCTACGCGCAGCTTCGGTTTTTGATGGGTTTCTCGGAAAACTAACAGAGCGTTTAGTGGAATTACTCAGGGCATCTGTTAGAGATGTGTTTAGGCGTGGAATTGTTTGTACTTTCTTTCTAAACACTTCCAATGCTCTTAAGACGAACGTTAGGAAGGATGGGCTTTTTAGTTTTCCAGATTAGCGTGCAATGGTTATAACACAGACTTCTGAACCACTTAAAACCTCTGTTGTGTCATGTTATGCTATGTTATTTTATGCCATATGATCTCATGTTATGTTATGTTATGCTAGGTTGTGCTATGCTTCGTTAAGTCTGTACATGTAGCTCTGAGAAGACGATGGAGACATAGGCAGACAGATCCACACAGGCAGATACAGAGATAGAGACAGACAGACAGATACAAACACACGTACAGAAAATAAACAAACCGCGAAAATCACTCGAACCAGTTCCGACTAATTCGGGCGTGCCTTCGTCGGAAATGGTTCGAGTGCTTTTCGCTATTGCTTGAGGTTATTTTATGTTCAGCATCATACTCTCCACAGCCTCAGCCCACTCACGACGATGACTCGGCCGGCCTATGACCTCTATAGGTTGATATTTCCTATAATAATTTTCTGAGAACGCTAATGGTTAAGCAACTTGGTATTTCTTGCTCGCATGACTAACTAGGTGACTTACTCAAAGACCAAGCTTAAGAGAATGTGGCCGTATTCTTATGAAAATGCGGGGAAACTGCGAAAAAAATGAATTATAGCTAAAATCTCTCAAAGAAGAGCAGTGCTTTAAATTAGCCATGAGTCAGCAACGGGTATGAAGTGTTAGCGACTTCATCTTCTTAGCCTCGGCATATGAGGACGGATGGCCAGTCCTCTCCCTCGCCGTCTCATTTTCCCACCGAAAGTGTACGATCAGTGTACAAATTGTAGCCGAGTTGGCTAGGGGGCGCAGGTGGAGCAGAAATCTTGAACCAAATTTCTGCTAGGCCCTACGGTGGGATCCGTCAAAAGGTTCAGATTAAAATGAAGCAGCTCCAAAACCTGTGCATTCATTCATTTATTCATTTCCCAACACATAACAAATTATAATAATTATTATTAATAATAATTATACTTAATAAATAATAATTATATTCTTTATTATTTCAAACCGTCAGACGCAGTAAGATTACATTGAAACATTAAAGTACAATCAATATCTTAAGTAACACACGGTTTGGCAGCCATGCAAGGCGCCGCCCTAGAGGGGGGTTACGGGAGTCGAACCGCGTACCTTATGCTCTCCTGGCCATGAGTGTTAAAACTGCTGAATTTTTTACCTTTTGTTTCTTCAAGTTCCGAATTCCGCAGTTTCTCAGTGCCTCCATCATCATTGCAACCCGTCCTTCATCCTCCTCCTCTTGTTCCTCTATCTATCACCCCCCGGGCTTTCCACTCAAAACTGAAGTCTCACCTTTTCAAATACTCCTACTCTTAATTAGATGCTCGTGAGACTATATAACCTCTGTAGCATGTTTTAGTTGCGTTCTGTCAACTACGATGTTTTAATAAACGAGTATTCATTCATTCTGACTCATCTGATCCTCCGCCTTCCAATTATTCTCGCCGTATACGACACCCGCCTTTACAGCTGCTTTGCCTCTCCTGATCTGGTACCCTGGAAATCGGACTTGGACCTCTTTTGGACTACTCTCTGGAAACCCCTTTGTTTTGGTTTGGCTTCCTGGAAACCGGACTCTGACCTCTTTTGGACTACTCTCTGGAAACCCCCTCTGATCTGACGTACCGCTCGTGATTAGGCTGGTGTCCTGCGCTTCACCTTCGAGTGGCGCTTTCGAAGTTTGGAGATTACGATTATGATTACGATACGAATCGATTCTACTCGATTCGTTGGAAAATTTTGTATGTAACACTTATATAGCGCCTCAATAACCTTGTTGTTGTTGTTTATTGGAATTTTGGGAGCACTCATGACTAAGATGATGGCCCCCTTACGCAGTATACAACTATAGTCTACATGTTGTTAAAATAGTGTCTGTCTCTGAGAACATATGTACAAAAGTTTTTTCTACTTTTAGTTAATATATTCGATGATTCCACTGTCTTAGAGCTGCTCTCGGGGGTTGCTGCGAGCCGGCTACCCGACCCTAGTCCCTGCCATTGCAGGATGAGGGAGGTAGGATTTATCCAGTGCTCCAGACCAGCTTTAGGAAGTTTACTCTTCCTCCCCAGTTCAGCTGTTTTGTTGGAGAGTCTCTTTGATGTTTGAGGCTGCTTCCAACTGTAGATGTCATCGAGTTTCTGTTTCGCTCTTTGCGGCGTTGTCTTTTCATATTCTTTTCTGAAAGATCAAGTGGTGAAACTTTTTGCAGTATCATCTTATCATTAAACAACATTTATACGTCTATAGTAATCTATTTGTTTTATTTATTATGGAGTGTAGTGCGTTGTCATATGATCTATTGGATAGAAGTTCTTGAACTGTTTTTGGTTTAACATTGCCACCAGTATTCTTTATCATTTGTGCTGTTAAGTTATAGTGCTTGCATTCGAATAGAAAGTGTTTTATCGTTTCCTGAGTGTTGCAGTGGTCACATTTTCCGGTTGGATGTTGACCTATTTTAAAAAGATAATGGTTTAGTCTACAGTGTCCTAGCCTTAGTCTGGTAATTAGTCTTTCTTTACCCCGTTTATTCACATTGAGCTTTATTTTATTACTTACAGTTGGCTCCAAAGTTTTATAATGCAATCCTGTTGTCTGGCTATCATATTCTTTCTGCCATAGTGCTATGATATATTTATCTATGTCATTATATGCGTCTTTTAATTCGTTACTTACTTCAAGGTCGATAGTGGGGTGTGCTGGGTTGCTTCCTTACATAATGCGTCAGCTTTCTCATTCCCTGCTATACCCTCGTGGCTTGGTATCCATGCAAAGGTAACTGGGCAGTTTTGAGGTTGCAGAATTTTTAATAATTTCATAATTTTAAGGACCAGGTTCGGCTTGGAGTCCGATGTTCGAGCCTGAATGGCTTCGACGCTGCTTAAGGAGTCAGTAAAGATTACAACTGGTTCACTAATCCGGCTAGAGATTAGCCAATTTAAAGCTTGTTCTATTGCTACTAATTCTGCAGTGAAAACTGACGAATGATCGGTTATTCTGAGCTTTTTCACTTTTAGTTCAGGGATATAGTAAGCCGATCCCACTTGGCCTTTCTCGGTTTTAGAGCCATCCGTGAATATCTTCATTACGTTTTTATACTTTTCCATGAATTCAAGAGCATAACATTTTATTATCTCTGGGTTATCTTTCTTACTTATAACCTCTCTAAGTTCCATATCGGTGTCTGCGTGGGGGAAGTGCCAGGGCGGTGTGTCAGAGATAATTTGCCCTTCTATTTCATTTTCAAGGGTCCCCAGATATTCCTTAACAATTGTGCTCATTGGTTCGGCTCCTAATTTGAAATTTCCGTACTGAGTTTCCCATGAATCTGCTGTAATTGATTTAGCTGGATTGTTTTTTGATGTCTGTAGTTTAGTGACGTATTGTAGCTGCAGTTTATGCCTCCTTAAGGAAAGAGGCATCTCACCGCATTCTTGTTGGAGGGCATGGATTGGGGTGGATTTCATTGCTCCACAGCAGATTCGGAGACAGGTTGATTGGATAATGTCAAGTTGCTTTAGAAGTCGTTTGCTCGCTGTATACAGAACCTGACAACCATAATCTAGTCTAGACCTGATAAGAGTTCTGTAGATTGTTAATAGAGATCTTTTGCTGGCACCCCATTTCTGGCCTGTAAGACTCCTTAACAAATTTATTTTGCATTTGCTTCTATTTACTAAGTGTTGAATATGTTCTTTCCAAGTCAGTCTGGGATCAAAAATTAATCCAAGGAATTTAACTTTATCCACAATTTGAACAATTTTATCGTTAATTTTTATATTTAAATTAGAATACTTTGCTACACTTTTTCTTGTGAATATCATTAAGACAGTTTTATCTTCATTTATTTTAAAACCCCATTTATTACACCACTTATTGATTGCATTGATTTGCTTCTGTAGCTCACTGAATATAAAAGTGAGATTTCTTCCTGATCTCCATACAGCACTGTCATCTGCATATAACGAACACATCGTTTTGTCATCATTGCCAGATGGTATATCATTGATCATCAACAGAAATAAAATAGGCGATATAACGCTGCCTTGTGGTGTACCATTTTGTAGTAGAAATTTATCTGATAGCGTGTTGCCTATTTTCACTCTTAAACTGCGATCTGTTAAGAAATCATTTATCCAGTTATAAATATTTCCTGTTATTCCCATATTTCTTAGCTTGAATAAAAGTCCGTCTTTCCACAGCATATCATACGCTCTGCTGAAATCTATAAAAACTCCTACAGTGAAACCTTTATTGTTTATGGACTTATTTATACTATCATGTAGGCGACTCAATTGGTCTAAAGTAGATCGGGCTTTCCTATAACCAGATTGCGCTTTATTAAATAGATTATTTTTCTCTAAAAACCACACCAGTCGATTAGTTATCATCCGTTCCATTATTTTACATAGGACGGGGGTGAGAGATATGGGTCGGTATGACTGAGGTTTTGAAGCATCAGTTCCTGGCTTTATGATTGGGAGTACTATAGCTTCTTTCCATTCAGAGATGAGTTGACCGCTAAGCCACAGTGTATTATAAAAATCCAAAAATATTTCTAAACTAGACTTCGGGAGGTGTTTTATCATTTCATAGGAGATGTTATCACCACCAGGGGAAGAGTTCTTCTTGCTTTGCCTAATTGCTGCTTGCAGCTCTTGTATGTTAAAGATTTCATTAATTTCACTAGGTGTTTCCGAGTTGGGCATCGATTTACATTTCCATTTTAATTCCATTGCTGCCTTTCTTTGGCGGAAGCTTGTGGGATAATTTTCATCGCTACTCGTTTTCGCTAGAACTTTACCTATGAGATTTGCTTTGTCTAAGGGGGTTTCAATTATTTCATCATTTTCGGTTAAGTTTGGTATGCCAGAGCGTGAATTTGTTCCAGACATCCTTTTGGCCATTTTCCATACGGATGACAATTTAGAGTCATTCGTTAAAGTGTCACAGTAACCCTCCCAGTAATCTTTTTGAGCTTGCTTGATGACTCTTTGAGCCTTACCTTTCATTTCTCGGTATTTTGCTTGATCGCTTAAATCTTTTGTTTTAAGCATTACCTTTTCTGCTGATTTTCTATTATCTACTGCCTCTTTACATTCTTTGGTCCAGTAAGGAACTGGTTTTGTTCTAAAGCTGCAGCGAGTTTTAGGGATGCTCGAGTCTGCGGCTGTATGTATTGAGCTGATTAAGTTGTCATAGTATACTTCTAAGTTTTCATTTACTATGCTTTCTAAAGACAATGATTTACAATAGGATTTAAATTTATTCCAGTCTGCCTTTTTGAAAGCATACTTAGCGACATCGATTTCTTCTTTCACTGGAGGTTCGTCTATACTAATTAAAATAGGATAATGGTCACTCCCCAGAGAGTTAGACGAAACACTCCAATTGCACTTCAAAGCTAAAGTGTCAGAGGCTAGACTAATGTCTATAGGACTGAGGCCCCCTCTGTGTTTAATGTGAGTCCCTTGCCCATTGTTCAATACACACAAGTTATATTGCTCTATGAGGTCCTCTAGTGCCTTACCTCTTTGATCAGTTTTATTAGCTCCCCATAGTGGTGAATAGGCATTGAGATCGCCTACGACCAGTGAATTGGGCTTTGAAACCAGATCTTTATATTCGTCAGCATTAAATAACCGTCAGCCTCAATAACCACGCGCTAAGTTTCTCTATAAACTACACTGTTCCCATTTAAAGAGGTGTTTAAGCTCTTGATAACACCTCGGTATAAATAATTTCATGGTAAAAATACTTCACCATTTTTATAAATAAACATTTTCACTAATGTTTATAAACATAAACTAGTCAACAATTAAATGCTTGTCGTGATTTTATTTATTTTGTAAACTTCTCAACTCGTACGTATGAAGAATTATACGCCATCTGGCGAATATTATCGTGAATGACTGTGTACACTTCCCAACATTGAATTCATTTATATTTCCCAACATTTAGTTAATTTGTGCATTGATTAAGACCTCTGAAATTTTGTAGCTTAATTTTTCTTAGGTTCCTGAATCGTTTTTACTTAATTCATTGAAAATTTTTTCTATATAATTTTTTCACATTTATTTAAACTTTGAAACTTCGTAAAAGCGTATACCTACTTGCTATTGTCTCGGTAACTGTAACAGATGAGTGTGACACGCCATCTAACGCATAATTAAGTGCCGCACATACACGAATTCCAAGTTCATGTTTTGCCAAATCAATCACCCGAACCAAGAATACAAATCATTTATCTACCTACATACAACACTCGTCATTTCTCACAACCCTCCTACAGTAAACTCGGCTTATCCCCTCCTCCTCCTTTATCACCGTAGCACCCTGCTGCCTCATCGGCTTGACCTCTCAATATTGTGATCTGGCACCGGCAGGGTGAGAATTGTCGGGGGGTTGAGGGGGTTCAACCCCCCTAGTCTTTCTTAGGACCCCATAGTAAAGTCTTCATTGCACACCAAAACTCCATAGGGGCCTATGAATCAAAGTCTAACCCCGAGTCTTTTTTCTACAATTCTCATAGGCCTACTGGGCACCGGAACGGGCAACACAACATGGTTATTGCCAGGGCTGTAGTGGTAAAATTAGAGGTGAGTAGGCCTACACGCTACCGGTTAGTTTTCCGAAACAAATTAGAGGTGATCGAGTATACGCTAGGCCTACAGCAGGGTAAGAATTGTCGGGGGGGCTTCATCCCCCCAGTCTTTCTTAGGACCCCACAGTAAAGTCTTCATTGCACACCCCAACTCCACGTAAATCAAAGTCTAACCCTCCACTCAGTCTTTTTCCTACAATTCTCATACTGCGCTACAGTATTTTGTGAGTAGGCCTATACGCTAGGCCTACAGTATTTTAATATAAATAAATAAAAATACTTTGGGATGTGAGTATACGGCCGCGGTCTCTAGAGGTGAGTACACGCTGTATACCCACGTAGGCCCTATACCCTCGACTACAGCCCTGGTTAAATTATATTGCGGAATTGATTTGATGGACACAGTCATCACCTACCGTAGCTGTCTGATTTTTGCCTACGTGACCTCTGCAGGATCTTATACTACCTATCGATTTTCGTTTGACTGAGCGTCTATAGATTACCTTAAGTTGTTCCTGAAAGTTATCTAACTCTGTACGATGTAGATTACGTTTACGAATAACTATAATGCGCTAGAATTCTGAGATGGAGTTGTGAATATGGGCGTCCGGAGGGGGCATTTGCCCCCTGGATTTTGGACATAGTTTACAAAATTAAATCTTTTGATTATTATGATTTGAGTCATTTGACAACAGTCCCAGCACGATTTTCAATGCGAAAAAACAATTATTTAGGTAAAGTTCTTGACAGTTATTTATTTTTAAAGTTGTCACGTGTCCTGTGTTCATTCATGAATAGATATTCCCGTGCAAAAACGTCATTTCTCCCCCTACAAAAATTTTGCCCCTACACAATTTTGCCCCCTACAAAAATATAACAGTCACGCCGGGAAAGGCTTGTGATGATAATAACTTAACTAAGAAATATATTCTTTATTATTTGAAACCGACAGACGCAGTAAGATTACATTGAAACATGAAAGTACAATCAACAGAATTAAACACACGGTTTGGCATCCATCATCCATGCAAGGCGCCGCCCTTAGAGTGGGTTACGGGAGTCGATCCGCGTACCTTATGCTCGCCTGGCCATGAGTGTTACCACTACTCTATCCCCCCTTCCCATGTAAATGTAAATCTAAAGGATTGCTCAACGTTACACTGAAGAGACATAAAAAGGAAAGCATTATAGCGGCGCTATAATAAATCAAACTATTGCCAACAGATGATCAATTCGAACAGCGGACCATTCTATAAATAACGATGATATCATTGTGTCGCAGGGTGTTACAGCCTGATGGTTGTTGTTTTCGTTTCTAATGTGCGACGCCCGTAGATTAAGGGGCGAGCTACGAAAACCGTAAAATGCGGCTGAAATACAGAAAATTCGCTGTCATCGGATTTCGTGGCGTCGGTGAGTTATTTCGTTTCAGCGCTGCGCTTTTTTCTCAGCATTTTTTCCATTAGTTCAGTGAGTTTCGAGAAAGTTTCTTATCGAGTTGTATTATAACCCACGTGCCTCTGTCGTCCAATGACGGAAGCGCTTTGAACCAGTTGTGACTGCGTAATGCCAAGTCATGACACTAACAGTATCATTTTATTTCCAACTTTAAGCACCGTTTTATTTGCTGTGAAGTGTGAAATCTGGGCACAGCACGCGATTAACTTCCGAGTGAGATGTATTGTATTGTATTGTATTAGTATTGTATTGTATTGTATTAGTATTGTATTGTATTAGTATTGTATTGTATTTATGCATTTATAAAGCGCCTCTCGCAGTACAACCTAATCAGAGGTGCTCATGGAGATGTCCTTTGGTGTTGTTCCCATGGGCGTAACTTTGGTCTAAAAAGTGGGGGGTACCAATTTCTTACATACACGAAACAAGACTGAGAGTGCGATCTCTGGGAAGGCATAATAATAAAATATTCATTGGCATTGTTCAAAAAGTGGGGGGTACGGTACCCCTCAGTCCAAAAAGTGGGGGGTACGGGTACCCCTCGTACCCCCCACAAATTACGCCTATGGTTGTTCCTATAACGTAATAAACTTGGTTTGTCGTGGCTCTGATAGTTAGACAGTAATGAATGATAGAATAACAATAAACGAATGATAAGTGGAAGAGTGCAGAAGGACGCTATATAAATGATCTTTTACAGTTTCAGTTAAGAACTCTGCTCTGTTATTGCAGGAAAATCTTCGCTCCTGTCACAGTTTGTCGATCGTACTTTTACGGAAGAATATGACCCCACGGTGCAATACAGTAAGTCGAAAGGGAAGTGTACTTGTAATTAGTAACTTCTATTGTGCGGGTGTCTGATGCCCAAGGCATCAACCGATGATGCCAAAACCAAGCCATAATTAGTTCAATATTCAGGAGATCAGTCTGTATGACAGAGAGGCAGCCATGTTGTGAGTAATGCCGATACACTTTTATCAGTCTGCAATGTTATCCAATTGTACGCCGATTATGTCATCGTTCGTTGTTGTAAACAAACTGTATGTGATAGAATTATATCTATTTATTTGTTCTATTTAGTCAGTTTTAATTAATCATTATCTCGATAATGATAACAAAATTATCTGGTTTTTTGGCATCTTATAACTATTATTATGATTTATTATTACTACCTTGTTTTATAATTCTTTGTTATGGACAGTTAGGTTTTCCTAATACATAACTGTGACTTACATGTAAAGCAAATTGCGGTTAGCAGTTGGTACAATTAAAGGATATACTTACTTACTTACTTACTTCACTCTGGTAAAGCTGCTCTACCTTCAATCATACCAAATACATAAATCCCTATCGCCCTCTCACACTGTATTGTTCTAAAATGCTTGCCAACACCTATCAACTCCTTCACACTCGGCAACATGTGTACGTTTGATCCACAATTGACTGCCACGTCCCTGCTCGTACACGTTTTCCAGTGATCGCCCACGGGTACACATTTTCCAGTGATCTTGTGAAGCTTCAGCCCTTTTTGGTGATGCTATCGGTGCACGTGCTATTAGCTCAGCCTCACCCACTGTCTGCAGGGGCGTCTATCCCCCTCTAAGTCATTGGAGCAACTTCCTCTTCTTCCCCCTCCCCGTTCCTTCCCCCCTAAAATGGTGGCACACACGCTGACAGATCTTCCCCCTATTTCTTGGATGGAGCATTTGCTACAAGGTTTCTATGGTGTAGACGCCTCTGACTGTCTGAAGTAAAATACACATCGGATTCAGCTTTGTGCATAAATAAAAAAATCATACATTTGAGTATAACTCAAGTCTTTTTGCAAGAAATTGAAGTTTAGATGTCTAAAAAAACAGAAGTCACTTAATAATTTAAACTTAATAGTATTGTTTATTTTTGTATCTTTTTGTTACATGGGTGTAAAATTTGGAAGCTTAAAAAACTATGTAGTAATACAATTGTTGCTTGTGTAAATTAAATGTTTGTTGGGTTGTTTTTTTAGCTTATGGAAAGACAGTTAAAGTTGATGGTCAGCTTTATCGATTGGAACTTTTAGATACTGCAGGGCAGGTACGTAACTGTGATCCATCAGAGATATTTAATTGACAAAGTTTTGTAATTCTTGGTTTTATTTCATATTACTTTTATAGAACAATAAAATGCAGGGTATTGTGGAGAAAAGTATTTCTTGAAGAATGATAAAAAGTAATGTGTAGTAAAAGCATTTTTCTTTAAGAATTTTGTCAGATGATTGTGATCAGTAGGTCAAATTGATATGAACTTCACACGTGCAAGAATAGTTTGGAATTAGAACCGTGCCAAGTTAACCAGAGTACAGTTACGTCATGTTCTGTGGAGTCAGTATGTCACTGTTAGAGAGCATGCTTATAGTGTACTGTTTGCTGATAATGTGATTATTCTTTGCTGGTTACAGTTGCATGGAGTTGTGATACAATCGTGGGTTAATACAGGGGCGTCTTCAGTCTTCACCATAGAAACCGTGGGGCAAATGCTCCATCCAAGAAATAGGGGGGGGGAAGATCTGTCAGTGTGTGTTCCACCATTTTAGGGGGGAATGAAGGGCAAGGGGGAAAAAGAGAGGGAATGGGAAGTTGCTCCAATGACTGAGGGGGGATAGACGCCCCTGGGTTTATAGTAAGGTCTTCTACGGGGCGTCTACACCATAGAAACCTTGGAGCAAATGCTCCATCCAAGAAATAGGGGGGAAGATCTGTCAGTGTGTGTGTGCCACCATTTTAGGGGGGGGGGAAGGAACGGGGAAGGGGGAAGAAGAGGGGCAAGGGGAAGTTGCTCCAATGACTTAGGGGGGATAGACGCCCCTGGTCTTCTACACAGAGCAATGAACGAAAGTTAGCAGTTAGGAAGCTGTCTGTTAGTTGAACGGCAAATGAATTCATTATTGTTGAATGTGAGTGCTTTATGTTTAGGATGAACTTGCGGATCTTCCACAGAATGTCTGCATGAACGTCGATGGCTGGATTTTAGTCTACTCGGTCACTTCGACCAAAAGGTTCTTCACATTTTGTTATATGCATTTAGTGTGTACATTTGTGATTTCTCAGTGCATATTTAGATAGTGCTGCTCTTGAAGAAAACTCGTCAGTAGTGCCCTCAATCTGATCATACAAGGCCATGATAAAACAGAACGTGGTCTTCAACTGCCTGTGTAATAGAGGTACAGAAAGAAGATCATATCCCAGAGTGCTTTGCAGTCAGTTCCAGAACGAGTTGCATTGTGGAAGTTTGGGAGGAACAGACGGTCGGAGCACCTTGAGCCGCCGAGCGAATATTCTTCGCTCATGACGGGTGAAATTGAAATGCTGAGAAAGCTTGAAAGGTAAAACCTAAGGAGTGTCTCTACAGCGCATTCGTGTTCTGCTTCAGTATTTCGACCATTAACCCAGTTACATCTGACGCAATTGTGTTTGGCTCGTGCCAACACCTGCTTGCTTTCTCTGCTCGCTCCAACACAAAGGACTTAATCTGTTCTGTGCTGTTGGTAACTGTTATTGTAACTGGCACAATAACAATAAGGTATTGTAAAGTATACATTTTCAATTGTTGTGTATTTAATTTATATGGCATATGCTCATCTCTATTCTTGCATCTTTCAACTTACTTAACAACCATAACCGGATTCACTCTATAATTCTGGTTTCCTTGATCAACTAGATTTCGATCATACTTCGTCAACGGATTACGATCTTGGATATCGATCGATGCCTTAATTGCATTGATTGTGATAATGACACTGTATATGTCTTTAGGGGCCATCCATATATTACGTACGCAAAAATCCGGGAAAATTTGACCCCCCTGTTCGCAAGCGTACTTTCTTCCACACCCCCCCCCCCCGCGTACGTACACTTGACGCACCCCCCCCCCGAAGACCAGCTGCAGAAAGTGTCTCGAAAGTCTGCACTTTAGGCCAGATTGAAGGATGAGTGAGGGCCAATATAGACAAATTATAGGTGTCTCATTCACAGCACAGAATAACTGCACATGGCTTTTATATAATGTAATAAAATGCCATCGGACGACTATAGGACAATACAGAGTTATAAATAGGCTAATGTGGACATCATAATTAGAAATTTATTTTGCGTACGTACACTTTTGTCCCCCTCTCCCCCCCGTTCGCACCCGTACGCAAAATCGCCAAAATCCGACCCCCTCAGTGCGTACGTAATATGTGGACGGCCCCTTACGAGTCTTGACTACCTTTAGATTAGATCTACGTTATTGTAACATACACATTGCGTTTGATATTATTATACATTCAGTGTAAGGAAGGGGTGCTCGATAGTATAGTGGTTAACATGTCAATCGAGAAGTCGGAGGGTCAAATCCCCAACATGGCAGAAATTTGATTCGTGATTTCTACCCCATCTGTGCTCTCTGGCCAACTCAGCTATAATTAGTACTCTGACCGTACACTGTCGGTAGGGAGATGAGATGGCGTGGGAGAGGACTGGTCACCCGCCCTCATATGCCGAGGCTAAGAAAATGAAGTCGCTAACACTTCAGACCCGTGGCTGCCTGAGGGCTAGCTTAAGAGACTGATCTTTTTTCTTCTTCAGTGTAAGGAATATGCCACCTCCTTGCAGGCCATTAACCTTGCAGGTCATTGAGTTTGCCTATTGATGGGTGTGAGTGGCTGGTCTTTGGACTCATGTACTTTGTTTTACAATTGCTGTTTAACTCTCAATGCATTTGCATAACTTGTCCGCTGTTCTGTTTTGAAACCATTGTAGCTTTGAGGTCCTTGCAAACATTCACGGACAGCTTGAAGATAAAATGGGTGGAATGTTGTAAGTAGTTATTTGCATCGCTTACCATTTATCGACGGCAACATATTGTTTAATGTTTATGCGTGTGTCTTATGTATTTACTGAGTTTAACATTTTATTTTGGTTAAGGATATTATGTCAAATAGTCATTACTTATAAATTGTGTACAAACTGTTTCTTTGAAGAAGTAAATTTTAATTAATTTATTCTGGTCATTAAGTTAGCACAGTTATGGGTACTCTTCTTGCTTAAAAAATTGGATACATATGAGGTGATAAAATTTAATTCTAATCAATGTTTTTGGTGTATGCTGTTGCAATTCATCTCTAGGTCTGAAAATGATATGTATTTAAGAGTTTGTATGTGTATATGCCTTTTTAATTACTTTTTAATCCATATATATATTTATAATATTTCTGTATTCAAGGAAAATGCCAATTGTTCTCGTTGGAAACAAAACTGACCTGAACGAAAGCAGGTTTGTTGTAAAATGTTTATTAGTGTATTTGCCAAGAGACAAAACTTTTCTCATCTGTAATTCAGTCATCTCATCGTTTTTATAATTAATTAGTTTACCAATTAGGATTAAATATATGTGCAGATTCAGTGAGAAATTATTTTCATGTTCACTTCTAACGCTTGGTTGGGAGGTTATCCTTGGAACAGCAGATTCGTCTGCTTGGGGTTAGTGAAAGTGAACCAGTGCCAGTTGAGAAATAAGGAATGGTGTTATGTTGTTGAATGAGTGTGGCAGTGTTTTTATGCCTTCACCCGAAAATCCTCTGACCATCGGATGATATGCTTCTGATGGCTTCCATATGGAAATGTATGTGTCTCGTTCATTCAGAGAATTTATATAGCACCTGTCCTAGATAACGATTCAGGGATGTTCCCAGTCTTTGCTTGAAGCACCTGTGATTGTGTTTATATATATATATATATATATATATATATATATATATATATATATATATATATATATATATATATATATATATATATATATATATATAAGATAGCGACTCGGAGATGTTCCCAGCCCAATCTGCTTGGAGTGCCTCTGATTATGTTATCATTGCCTTTCCTGTTTAATTCCTTTCAAATGTGTTGCTGCTATCTTCACTGTTTCCGTTACTACTCATCGGAGAATATACTCACTCCACCTATTTTTCCGTCTGCGTTCTCTTTAAGAATTGTGTTTCTGTGTTAAAATTTGAAGGGTCGTAAGAACAGAAGACGGAGAAGAACTGTCCAGGCAGTGGGGAGGCACGTTCATGGAAGCGTCAGCTAAGCAGAATAAGGTAAATTTTAATATATTAAGCTACCAATTCTACACACACACACACACACACACCTAAACACACACACATGCGTACATTTTTATGCAAAATTCTTATGCCACTGGCTTCTGTTTGCTAGATACATTTGCTAAGAATTGTGTCATGATAAACTGTTGATCAATTTTTTAGTCTTGCTCTTTGAGTGTTACTAAACGAATGCTCAATTACAATAGCAGTTTGGCTTAAGTGTTTGGTTATGGGTAGACCTATGAAATGTTCACATCTTGATGGTGGCAGTTGTGGGATAAATAACGTGTAATTCGAAATAAATTATGTTTAGTTTACGCTAGGGGTCATCCATAAAGGACGTTCGCAATGAGGGGAGTGAGGGGTCATTCAAATGTGGGAAGGGAAGGAGGGGGGTTTTGACGAGTGGTGACGTCCGCATCTAAATTGCTAAATTTTATAGTTTTTAAACACCTACTTGTTTCAACCTTCCCTGAGAGACGAAAAGGTCAGTGAGGTGATTGCCTAAATCCGTTTTAAAAGGCAGGTGGTTAAACATTTACTTTCTATTTATATTACTTGTGTTTGTTGTTTTAAAATGCAGTAGTTAATGTAGAACACTGCTTACTTTTCAGTTTTAAATAGCACGTACTGGTGGACATTTTAAGTAAGGTAATTTTAAATAAGATAGAACTGGTATCTTATTAAAACGTTGTTTTTTTTTCGTTCTTTGGCGGACGGTAATGTCAAATGCGGACAAGGGGAGCGAGGGGTCTAATGTAGGTCATATTTTGCGGAAGTCCTTTATGGATGACCCTTACTGTTGGATTACATGGTCAAAACTGTTGGATTACATGGTCAAACCTGTTGGATTACGCGGTCAAAACTGTTGGATTACGTGGTCAAATCTGTTGGATTACGCGGTCAAAACTACTAAGGTAATTCTTGTCTGAACTTATTTCTTATTTTCAGAATGTATCCGAAATATTCAATTCTGCCTTAAGACAACACCATTTACTGGATTCGCCGAAGAAAAGAAAACACTTCAGACTTTGTTTTTGTTTATAAATTATGCATCAAAACTTGCTCCTTGATATTCCAGGACGCAAAACTTTATTCCATTTTTAATAGAAAAATCTGATCTTAACCTTAGTGCAAAGGTAGTTGTTGTGTAGGTAGCTCTATTTCAGCTGCCATTTTGGTTTGTTGTACAAGTATGTACTTTTTGTTTTTAAAGTTGTTTTACAATTCACTTTTCATATTTATTTTCTTGGTAAGCTGTTGACAGGACAAAACTGCCAAACGAAGCTGCGTTGATATCTTTCACTGCAGTAGGTTGTTTTTGCATTTAGTAATGTAGGTGATGGCTGTAACCCATTGCTGCAACTTTTAACCAATGTTTTTGTTCTTCGCGGAGAGGAATTCAATTTGTTTAGATCTCGCTCATACATATTGCAATATTTGTTAATGTACAATAACGCAAGTTGCTACTCAACAGTTGAAGACCATGTGTATATATATATGTATATATACTGTATGTATATTTGTATCTTTATATATACACATGCATGTATATGTGTGTGTGTGTGTGTGATAGACTGTATGTGGATGTATGTATGAATGTATATATGAATGTATGTATAATATTGTATATGATTACATGATTATAAATATGTACTTTCTCCCTGTGTCTGTGCTCAGTCGCTTGCGTTATTTTGTTCTCAAAACTTACCTCTTTCAAATTGCTTATCCACCATGGACTACCTCTCTGGCTTACAGACTGATCTTCTATATATTTACCTGATTACGGCTTGGTTTTGGTGTGCCATTGGTTGATGCCTTGTGTATTAGACACTGGCACAGTAGAAGTTAATAATTATTAGTATTAATTATGTATCTGGGCGTGTATATAGGACATTCGTGGAACTCCCGTGAAGGTGTTTTTCTGTCGAGCAAGTGATGTTTTAGTTCACTTCGAACAAGAAGTCCACCAGCTGGTGAATGAAACGTAAATGACGAGAAAGTAGTCTGTTAAGCGGCTTCGAACGTGTACGAATTGACTGTAGGATTCTTATAATTTACAACACTGAGATCAAGGAATCGCTACACTATGCAGCTTCTGTGATATGGTCCTAGGACTTTAAAAGCTGTAATGTGTGGCTACTGTTTCCGTTTTTAAGTAATTTTAATAGCCAGTGTTTTTTCTTGTTGCACAAATAGTCCTGTGTATGATATGATACCGGTCAAAATGTAACTACTTAATTTCTGTGCTGCATAGTTGTATAAAGGTGTCTAGTGTAGTGATGAATACGTCCTGTTACGGTAACTAAAACAGTTTTAATGACATTTCAATTAAAGTTTTACATTGTAATTTAGAACGTATGCACTGCAGTTCATGGCAGCTGGCTGGTTCAAGTGACGACGGATAGCTTTGTTGCTGAAATTAATACCGGTGTTGATCACGAAATGTGCTGAATTGAGAAATGTTCTTCAACATATGTGTACAATTTATTGTTAGTTGTGAAATCGTTCCTTTGAGTAGGTTTTGTGATAACAGTACTGGAAGAGTGATAGCCAGTAGAAACTTTAGCTTCATTTTTCAATTTTATTACTCTTGATAGGTTAACGTTTTGAGGTTTATTTTCTTTAGTTTGTTGTGCGTGACTTTGAAATTTGATAGCTGTAGCCTGTACAGTTGTATGATGTACACATTTTCCATTTAGAAGTGTTTTAAGAGCTTACCAACGAAGTTTTTGATGCACTTTATTTATTCTGATATGCAGAATTTCCACCGCTTCACTTCGTCTCGTTAATCTCGTTAATCTTTTATTTTTTCAATACATTTATCATTTTCTTAACAATGATGTTTATTTGCGATTTACGGTTTTTTTGCAACCTCTATCAGTAGGTGATGTAGCATATTTTTCCTGACACGTTATTCGCGTATGTAAATACTTTATACGTAATAAAAAAAAACTGCAAGAAATTGTGTCCAGCAAAGTTTGTGCCTTTATTCGTGTATTCTAGTTACACGATAGTGTAGCGTTTAGCATGCTGGGCTGTCAGTCGAGAGGTCGGGGGTTCAAATCCCCGCCAGGCCCCCTCAGCCAACTCGGCTACAATGAGGGCACTGACCACACACTGTCGGTGGGAAGATTAGACAGTGAAGGAGAGGTCTGCCCACTCGCCCTCGTATGCTGAGGCTAAGAAAATGAAGACGCTAACACTTCAGACCCATGGCTGAATTGATCGGGTGAGATCAGTGGCGGCGCTACCGGGATACGGAAATTTCGCCCCCGAAAGATTCGCCCCCGGGAAGATTCGACCCCGGAAGTTTCGCCTCTGGGATCTATGATGAAAATGTAACTAAGACTAGAAGGGGGATCTATGATGAAAATGTAACTAGAAGCTGGATCGACGGGGGCGAAACTTCCGGGGGGCGAAATGTCGGGGGCGAATCTTCCGGGGGCGAAAAGTCCTAGAACCGGCGCTACCATGGGTTGCGACCTATTTTACTCTTGACCTGCCTTGTGACCTGCCTATTTTACCCATGAAGCGGTTATGCTAGACAGGTCAGGTTGACTATTTCTGTAACGTCGTGCGTCTTATTAGCATACATGTTCATGATGGTCTGAGTAGCTAATCAGTACTTCCAAATCTTTAAAGATTAGTAGAGTAACTAAAGTTTAACGTTTTAATTGCCGAATTGTTTCAAATTTAAATATGCTACAACAATTGGGCTATAAGCGTTCAGTAATAACTTTCTTCGTTTATGTAATGCTGCTTTAATATGTTGAGGTTATGCTGCTTGATGCGTCAAACTAAAACATGAATTTCTTCGACCTGCTGAATAACTCCCATGACCCTGACGCGACCTGCTGAAATTGTATGGTACCGGCCCGCTATTCCGGGGATCCGCCGGAATATACATACATACGACATATATACATGCATACATACATAGGCCTACATACATGCATACAAACATTCATACATACATACATGCATACATACATGTGTATATATATATATACATACATGCATACATACATGTATGTATGTATGTATGCATACATACATGCAATGTCATGCATACATACATGTTTGTATGTATACATACATACACGCATACGTGCATGGATGTGTGTATGTATGTATGTATGTATATATGCATGTATGTATGTTGTATTTATGTATATTTCGGCGGATCCCCGGAATAGCGGACCCCCGGAATAGTGGACCGGAACTAATTGCATAGCTGGCGCCGCCACTGGGTGAGATCCTTCTTCATCGTTGCTCGTCTGAAGGGTGCCACATGCTGTGGACCGTGCTCGTACTAGAGTCAAACCTCTGAATAATCCGCCATCGGTGTGAACCGGGGTCCCAAGCACTTTGGTGCATAAGAGTAGATGTGCGTTTATGCCAAGAGGTGCAACTGCATCGGTTAGGTTTGAAACTTTAATCACTAGGCCTAAGTAACTGTAGTAACGAAGTTATTTTCATTGTCATTGTCATTTATTTGTCATCATCATTATTATACTTATTATTATTATTATTATTAAGTCTCTAGCGAACCGAATTCTCTCAAGCTTTTCCTTTACATTTAAGCAGACCATTATTATTACCATATTATTATCAATTAATTCATTTGTTGTTGGTATCATAATTATTATTAGTGAACACACGGATGCATTCACTGTCAAAAATGTGGGTAGCGCAAAGCTACCATGTCTTGTTCCGTTGAAATCGAACATCAAACCGTATCCATGTCCTTTCAATAATAACTGAAACCATTAAAGCGGTGTACAACTGGCAGTATATTATAGATCTCAAGTTATTCAATCCATATGATTCACTACTCCAGTACAGCAAAGTTGTGTATATAAAAGTTATTTAAACGTAACAGCTACAACCCAAAACAACATAATACATACTGTAAGCGTTAAATTATTATAGATTGAATTGTTATAGATTGATAGTCCAATGTAATAGTCAAAGCATCATCCAGTGCTCTACTAGCGAACTCTGGCGAATATCGCTTGAAACTTTAGTGTCATTGATCAGTCAAAAGTAAATTCAAAGCAATAAATTAATTTATTAAAATTTATTTTGAATTTAAAATGTTCCACTTCGATACCATCCCTAGGCCACAGTACTTATGGCTTTTGTCTACACTTTCAAAATGATTTGTATTAAGCCAAAATAATCGTGTGTTTCTTTTGTATTAAATATAATTGTATGTTTCTAAATACAACTTAGTGATATAATAGGTCGTTGAGTGAACCGGGTCTTAATTTTTTAGAATTTTTTTAACTTGTCCCCAGAAAATTATGTCTGCTCCGTTACCGTGTAAAAATTATCTTGTATGTCGCAACATTTTCATTTCTTTGGTCTCGCAACTTAACACGTCTCTTCTGTGAAGATCTATGGAAATATAGGCCTAAGTAGGCCTATGTCTTACTAAGCGAACATTAGTAAGAAATTTGTCTTAGCATTCAGGTCACCTGAATGCTAAGACAAATTTCTTACTAATGTTCATTTATTTCGTACCTAATGTGTTTTTTATACATAAGCCAAAGTTACTGCATTTTTGCAATGATTATGAATAAATTTAATTAAAATAATATTTCTAATATAACGTTTATAAGCTATATGATGAGTGTACCGACGATTGATGTGGACGCAGGAGATAATATGATATTTACCGTGCTGATACACAATTTGTCCACTCCGTTAACTGCCCTGCCAAGAGGTGCATGTCGATCGGCTATGTTTAGGACTTTCATCACTAAGTAACGGTAGTAACGGTTATTTTTATTCTCATTATTATTATCACTATCATCATCATCATATTTATTATTATTAAGCTCTATCGAACCAAATTCTCTCAAGCTTTTCCTCTACATTTAAGCAGACCATTAAATTATTATTACCATATTATTATTAATATTTATTTATTTGTTGTTGTTGTTGTTATTATTATTAGTGAATACCCGGAAGCATTCACCGTTAAAAATATGGAAAGCGGGTAGCATTTAAGCTACCCAGCCTGGATAAAGGAGGTGACTCACAGTATCAAACCCAAACTTTTAAATAATAAGTGCAACCATTAAAGCGGTGTATAACTGGCAGTATATTATTGATCTCAAGTTATTCAATCTAATATATCCATATGATTCACTACTCAAGTACAGCAAAATTATGTATTTAAAATTGATTTTGGCGTAAAAGGTGCAAGTCAAAACAACACAATACAAACTGTAAGCATTGCATTATTATAGATTGAAGATATGTCCAATGTAATTGTCAAGGCATCACATTCAGCGCGCTACTAGCGTCCTCTGGCGAATATTGTGTGAAAACTTTAACTTTTCGAAAACGAAAAACATCCACCGTAGGCTACTTTCATACCCTGCTGCATGAGAAATCCTTAAACATTCGCTCACTGTACAAATATAAAAATTGGGATATTACTAGTCTCAATGCTTTTTCCAAGATCTACCTGTTTCCATTTGTAGACCTGAGTTAAGTTTTTTTTTTCAGATCTTAGCTCACACCTTGTCACCTTGTGCTGTCAGCTCGTGGAGCTCTAGCGATCGTCCTGGTGAACACACTCCACCGTCTCCTATTCGATGACAAGTCTCTCAATTCCGCCAAATTCATGCCAGTTACATCTTGTATCTCATCCATCCATCTCCTCCTTGGGCGACCCAGTCTTCTCCTCCCCTCACCGCACGCCAGCATCATTTCCTTCTCCAGACCATCAGATCGCATAACATGTCCAAAGAACCTTAGCTTCATTCTTGTCGCAGTTTGTTTTAACGACTCTTCCTTAGTGTGTTTCATGACGATTTTCTTGGCAAGTTAACAGGGGTGGTTTGCCATTGCCTTCCCCTGGTTTTGCCTGCCGTGCCCGTTCGTTCCCCTTCCTAGGAAGGGTACCAACGGTCCGCACCACGAGAAGGTGGGCACGGAGGACTTTGGTTCACCAGCCCAGGTCGGATCCGAGTCTATGCTCAACAGAGACGTCGGTCAGGTCGCCTCCCCGTTTTACTCTGTACTAGAGTGACTGGTGAACCTTTGCGGACCATCTTAGCTATACATTCTAAAATACATTCTAAAACTGTTAATAATATTGCATCGTTTTTTTTATATTTTACTCATATTATGCTATTGTGCTACCTCTCGCCACTGTATGTCTTGTTGTTGTAAAGTATGAGCGGTTTACTTAATTGTTACTTACTTACATGATCTTTATATTTAAAGCCTGTGAAACGCTAGCTGACAAACTAAATAAGCAACATCATCATCATCAGTTCCTGACGCCAGAAATTTCACCGCGATGGGTACGAGTAAATGATCTCCACTGTCCTCGGTCATTTGTGAAGTCCATTGCCCCCATAGTGCTAGTCCAAGTAATGTTATGTCTTCGTTATTTTATCTATCCAGCGTAGTCTGCCAGCCCAGGTTACGCACTTTGCTACAAAGAGTATGAAATGTTCTAATTTTTCCTAATGTGTTTGTTTGTATAATGTTCGGATGAGTCAATAAACACATTGATTAATTGATTGAATAGTCTTGGTCTGCCTTTGTTTCTTTCTCATTCGAATCTTGCATGTAGGCCTAGTGCACTGTGTGGGAATCGGCCGACTGGCATTTTTCTACGTGTCCAAACCATCTTGCAGAGTTGTTTTGATACATAATGATTGTCTTATGCCACCTTTTATTATTTTCTGTAGTCTTGAAATCCCCGCGTATACTTCCTTGTTGATTTTGTGGACATATTATGCGTCATCGGCAAAATGTCCACCACGCATCATAATGCCATAGGGCCTATAGAACGAAGTCCAAACCGGATGTTTGTTACGCATCTGTTCCTTCTGTAGGCCTAACTCAATATACATCACATGAAGTTGACAAGAGGCCTACGTGTTCAACTCTCTCCGATCTAACAGGTACGGTGAAGATTTCCTACTATTATTATTACTATTACTATTAGTACTTCTACTACTACTATTATTATTATTATTATTATTATTATTATTTTAAATTATTATTATTATTATTATTATTATTATTATTATTATTATTATTATTATTATTATTATTATAATTGTTATTATTATTATTATTATTATTATTATTATTATTATTATTATTATTATTATTATTATTATTATTATTATTATTATGCATTTATTAAGCACCACTATCTAATGACTACACATCAATTGATAACGCTGAGCAACTATGAGAGAAGGTCATGGTCAAGGTCTCTACACAGTAACCACGCAGTCCGTGGATGGATGATCATTGGAGGAATAGCGCGTTAACTGAGACACACTCAGTCCTACAGCTGTAGGAAGTCGATAAGTACCAACACAAATTGGGTGGTTAAAAGAGATGTTCTGTAGCAATTTCTGCGCCTCTACCGAAAGGGTCTATACCACCCACTGTCAACTTTCTTCTAAAGTAGCTTTTCAAAGGATTTTGTTACATTTACCATTACCTCTAACTGCACATTTTTCTTCCACGTGGCTATAGTTCATCTTGCTAGTTTCTTGTGCATTGGTTTTGCTATTTGATGCAATGGTTTAGTTTCTAGTGACATTTAACATCATATAAGGTAATACAGAGATCGCATCTGATTTTTTTCCTCTTTGTGCGGCGCTTTTCAAGTGTCCAGTTACAATTACAATATTGATACACGCAATAGCCATGTGTAGCCGACTCGGTCACGAGCGATATGCTTAGCCTGTTTTATAACTGAATCACCCGTCACATTTAGAGATTCAGAAGTACAACTGTTACACAGAGACTGTACAAAATGAAGGACGAGGAGGAATGGCAAAGAAACTACTTTCGTCTGGTGAGGCTGACGATGATCGAGGGAACGAGAACCATTCGCAAAACGGTTCTCAGCCAACTGCCGAAAACTCTTCACACGGTGCTCGAGCAGAAGGAGGAGAAGATTCGATCACTGAACAAGGGACAGCGCTCAGTCATCAGCAACCAACAACTAGCCATACTCTACCCTCCACATGGCAACTGCGATCTTGCGGCCATCGACATGACCCTCTGGTGTGTGCTGGCCCGCAACCTCGTTTCACTGCCAAGGACCGTCGCTTGGCACGGCGATGACAATCCACCTCTTCCTGGACAGGAGGAGTGGTACCACGACATCACTCGCATCCGTCTGACCCGGAACAAACTCTTCCACATCCGGCACCCCGAACTGGACAACGACGCCTTTGAAGATCTCTGGAGTTACGTTTCAGGTGCACTCGTTCGTCTTGATGAGTCTATCGACTTCGAAAGTTACCGTACTGCCGAGTACGATCGCAGCGCAGCCAGGGAATTTGAAATCCAGGTGAAGGAGCAAGTCCTTCAGGAAACCAACGACGTGCTTCGGGCAGAGCTCGGCGGACGAAGAAGATTCCTGAAAATTGTCCTTGCAATCGGAGTTTTGATTATCGCCATCCTGGTCGCAACAAATGTAACGGTAGTGAGAAGCTGTCAACAGGAGACGCCGTGTGAAAAAGGGGTCAGATCCCAGAGAGTAGGTGAGATATAAGGATTTTTTTTCCCAGGGCTAAAACTGCATTGGCCCAGCACCGGGCATTTGCTGTAGCGGGTCCCACGATCTGGAATGACCTTCCCCTTTTGCTCAGGGCCAAACTAATGACTGGGTTTACCTCATCGGTCTTGCGTTCCATAAAGACAGTTTTGTTTCCCCGGGGCTTCTATGCTGAGAGCGCCTCTGAATAGTTATTCTGCGAGAGGCGCTTTATAAATTTCTAAATACGATAAGATGATACGAAGATTGCAGTAGGCCGCCGTGAAATCACAGTGCAGATGAGACTGTAGTTTCAATACAGTCAAAACTAAGTTAGGCTTATCTTGTATTTCGATATCACAGCCTAAAGATTGGAGTATCGATGCATTCAACATTAACATTAGCCTCACCTTGCACCTCGATATCAAAGCGTACGTATGATACCAGGTTTGTAGTATCGATACATCCTACACTAAAGTTATACTAATCTTTTCACCTCCTGATATACCATTTAGATACCCAAGTGTAGATTTGTGTTTAGAATCATTGAACCCTTAATATCATAGTTCTGATTGTGTGCGCTGTCTCTCTCTGATCATTTTCTTCTTTCAACCACAAACAGAGGTTGAACATTACCTGCGGAACCTGGTATACGAGTAAAAAGTTTCCACGAAATTCTGTTGTGTTTGTACAAACCGAATTGCAGGATTAAGCGGAGGTTTGTACATTGTTCCAAGATCTGCTTGGGGTGCAGCACAACCGTCTGGACCGTACAAGAAGCTGAACATTCCAGTCTCCATGGCGATCTATACCCATACTGCTGAGCCCAAATGTATTGACACGCAGGAGTGCTGTAGCCAAGTTAAGAAGATCCAGTACATTTACATGCACAGTGAAAGTGAGTAAAACATATTCGGCTTGTGGGTAAAATCCGCTTATACTCGGTGGCTTTTGCACGGGCGATGCTAATTATCATCTTTGTAATGACACAGCGTCATTAAACAGTGTCGTAAAGCTCCCACTACACGCACATGCCTCTGACAAGTTTCTCTTGAAGTGGCGCGATATAAATTTACAATTACTATTACATACACCTACACACAAACCCTCATACCTAGTATGTGTGTCCGAAGTATCATTAAGTAATCACCAGCACAGAAGGAGAAGAAGAAGAAGAAGAAGAAGAAGATGATGAAGAAGAAGAAGAAGAAGAAGAGGAAGAGGAAGAGGAAGAGGAGGAAGAAGAAGAAGAAGAAGAAGAAGAGAAGAGGAAGAAGAAGATGAGAAGAAAAAGAAGAAGAAGAAGAAGAAGAAGAAGAAGAAGAAGAAGAGGAGGAGGAGAAGAAGAAGAAGAAGAAGAAGAAGAAGAAGAAGAAGAAGAAGAAGAAGAAGAAGAAGAAGAAGAAGAAGAAGAAGAAGAAGAAGGAGAAGAAGAAGAAGAAGAAGAAGAAGAAGAAGAAGAAAAAGAAAAAAAAAGAATAAGAAGAAGAAGAAGAAGAAGAAGAAGAAGAAAAAGAAGAAAAAGAAGAAAAAGAATAAGAAAAAGAAGAAGGGTCCCCAGACGGTCATGGGTGTGAAGGTTTAGCGACTTCATTTTCTTAACCTCGGCATATGAGGGCGGGTGGCCAGTCCTCTCCCTCGCAATCTCAACTGCCCACTGACAATGTACTCATTATAGCTGGGTTGGCTAGGGGGTGTAGATGGAGCATAAATCTCGAGCCAAATTTCTACCCTTTGCGGAGATTTTAACCCCCGATCTCTCGGTTGACAGTCCAGCACGATAACCACTACACTATTGAGCATCTCGGAAGCTATACTCATAAAGTGTAGTCTGTAAAAAGAAGAAACAATTCTATATAAATGACAAGTCATTCGATTGTTATCTTTATTTGCATTTCTAGAATTAACAGATAAATGTACTGAATGCCAAAACAAGACTACAGTGAAGTAATATTAGCCTGTAAGAAACAGCATTTCTAAAATCAAAAGAAGGTATTTTCACTGACTCTGTGACGTGGTTATTAAGGCTTAATATGCGTGAAAACTTACTTCTATGTGTGAATTTCTAGATCCACCGTTCGTCGATATAGCATATCATTATCTTATCGATGGAAAGGGATATATCTATGAAGGAAGACCCGTTGATAAAGAGCCATCGCATCGTCTGAGGTAGAAAATCCTGATGGGTGTACCCTTTCACAACAATGTACTATATAGGTGACTTATCCACCATTGGCTGCCTCTCTGTCTTACAACGAACTTCATGAAACTGACCTAATTACGGCTTGGGTTTGGTGTGCCATCGGTTGGTGCCATGTGCATTAAATACCGACACAATATAAGTTACTAATTACAATTACATTTCAACATTGGAACTTTTGCAACAGTACTTCTAAATGTCCTATTATCAACATCGGCAAAATTCAGATGCATAGGTCTGCACTCCGTGACCTTTTCGATTATGCCATGTTCACAGTATAAATTATTACTATAAAATGAACACTTTATCGTCGGGTGAACATTGCAAATCTATAAATAATCGTAAATATTTTTCGCTAAATGTTGACAATAATTACGTTCATTGTGTCGTGTTTTCTTCTTTCAGTTATAAAAACTACACGTTCGCAAGTATTGCTCTTATCGGCAATTTCATGTTTGAAAGTCCCACAGAAGCAACTCTGGGTTCACTCGATGTGCTTCTGGAATACATTACAGATTATCAAGGAGTGTTAAAGAAAGACTTTACACTGTATGCAATGTGTGAAATCTTTCACACACGCAGTCCAGGAGAGAAATTGTATGACAAAGTTAAGACGTTGGATCCCAAAATATATCCGCACATAACTCGACACGTGGTAAGAGATCTTGTGTTCCTTAGATCTAAACTTTACACAGGCATAGATCAAACTGCCACTGGCGCCGATCTTGTTTGACAGGTGGGGGGCACTTTTGAACTGATCTGGTCAAAAAAGAGATCAAAACATTTGTTCGCGTGAAATATTTGTCGACATTTTCTTGCTGTTTCTTCAAAATGTGTGTGGGGGGAAATGAATGGTGTGTCCCCCATTCTCAAAAGGTGGGGGTCTTGTCCCCCTCGACCCTCGCGGGATCGCCGCCCATGCAATTGTACATTAGAACCGCATTTTCTATCGAATTGTTAAATAACAAAAGAAAATCCTCACTGTTTTAATCGTATTGTGTTACTGGGTAACTGGACTGTAAGAAGCAGAAAGAAATCTGAAAGGATTAATTTTTCCGGATTTAAAACTTTTTTAGCGTACTCAGATGTTGCCTAATTGCAAAAAAAGGTGAAATGAGAGACATTTTATTGCATGATATCATGCACCCTAACATGAAGATTAGTCTTATGTAGTATCATTGCTCAGAAGTAGGCGTAGTAGTTTAACGTTTCTAACATCACTGTGAAACATCATTACACGTACCTCACTATAGGACAGATAAAAGCAAGGAAACAAAAAGTGGAGAACAATCACCAGATGGTAGGGGGCCATTGCTTCATCTGTGTATTCATACACCTTACTGACGCATCACTCACGAACAGGCTGTTACCCTGCGCTTAGCTTTAAAGTAGCGCTTTAGAATGTTTGCAGTTTACGATTACGATTACGATGTGCTTGGACATTCATGAAGCGCTTTTAAAAATAATTACAACCATAGACGTCCAATTTTTCTAGGGAAGCGAAAATTTTCTAGAGGAGCACACAATTTTTAGGGAGAGAAAAATGGCGTTTTAGCATAGCATAATTATATCAATTCATGAACACAGAACACAATCATGACAACTTCAAAAATGAATAATGGTCAAGGACTTACCTAAATAATTAAGTGTCTTTAGCACTGAAACTCGTGTTGGAACTGTTTAAATAATCATAAGAATCAAAAGATTTTATTTTTGTAAAATATTTGCAAAATCCGGGGGAGGGGAAATGCTCTCCTTCCCGCCGAACGCCCTTGATTACAAAGCCATGTTGTATCAATGCCCAGTTTGATTTAATGAATTAAACAAACTGAACTTGGTTTATTTGTTTACAGGGTTATCGACCCGATGGCCATTGCACCTTTGACGCCATATAGACGTTGCCTTTGAGCTCAGTTACGAGCCTTTTGCTTTCTCAGATTACCATTATTTTATTTAAACGAACAGTTAAACTGTTTAGACTTATAATTGGTGCTTATGTAGCTTGATTAGTCTGCATAAATTCCTAGGATTATGAAGATCTGAAGAAAGAGTTTACGATCTTCGCGGCGATGTGAAGAAATCCGATGACTCTGATAGAAGAAGAAGAAAAAGAAAAGAAAAGAAGAAGAAGAAGAGCATTCCCTTAAGCAAGGCCTGGGACAGCAATAGGCATGAAGTTTTAGCGACTACATTTTCTTAGCCTCGGCATGTGATGGCTGGTGGTCAGTTCTCTCCCACCCATAGTGTGCGGTCAGTGTACTCACATTATACTGAGTTGGCTAGGGGCGCAGATGGACCAGAAATATCGAAAGAAATGTCTGCCCTGGCGGGGATTTGAACCGCCGACCTCTCGGCTGACAATGCAGTACGCTAACCACTACACTAGAGCGCACCCATAATCGAGTATATTATGTTTTGACACTTTTGTTTTACTCTGCAGAATTACGAGCTGCTGTAAAACAGTATAGACACCCTATATAATTTTATGCAAAATCAAGGTTTCTTACATGCCTTTCGGAAGCTTAATTAGTCATGATTATGCTTGTCTTCAGTCACCAGTTGTTCTTTGTAGCCTGCTATTAAAACTTCAGTTTGAATTTAATTGGTTTAACATACTCGGGTATTGTAACGCGTTTATTAAGTCGAAACTGTAGATACATTATGAAATATTGGTTAAGTAATTTACATATGTACACTCACACTGCAACACTTAAAACCGAAAATCATTTGCGGCCCTGTGACTCCCTCTGCTTTACGAACTTGTTGTGTCACAGAACAATATAGACCAGATCATGAGTTTGTAAACAGAACGCAATTACTGTTTTACTGCTTGTAAACATCGACAGTTATTAGCAAGCCCGTAATTCGTTCTCATAATTCATTAATGTGAAAGCGATGTCAGTTATACATAGACCCACGAACACAGCCAATGCATTTAGGCCTATAATTTGTAGTAATTGCAGTTGTAAATACTCATCTACGTGGAGCCCTTCAAGGCACTCATCAGAGGTAGGCCACTCCCGACCTGAGTCACTGACAGTTCACAATGTGTTTAAAATAATACTTATTATTGTCAGTGCATTAGGCCTCGCGCTATTTCCAATGCATTTGGACTCACATTGCTTTCATTCATTCATTCACTACGAGGCTTTGCAAAGCGTCCCTTCAGGGTATCTACTCAGAAGCGCTTCCGACCCAGCCCGGCTAAAGGGGGCAGTCTTACGAGTGCAGTAAAAAGTATCAGAAGAACCATAGGAAGCCTAGTCCAGACTGAAGGGCCAGCAACAGAAAAAGCTTCCAGTGTATTAAGCCCACAATAGGCCTATAAGTCTTATAATTATGGTGTTCAAGTCAGTCCTGTAAATAAATTATTAAATGTTTAAAAATGATATTTATAACTGTCAATGCATTAGGCCTGGCGCTATTTCCAGTGCATTAGAACTCGCATTGCTTCCACTGTATTAAGCCCACAATATATTGTGGGACGCGGTGGTGTAGTGGTATGTTCTGTGTTTCGTAACCGGAGAGTCGCAGGTTCGAAACTACCTCAAGCCACGGCGTCGCAGTCGTGGACATGTTGCTCACCCACAGTTGTCTGTGAGGAAGGCAACGGGAAACCATCCCACTCATCTCATCCCCGGGTGGCATTAGCCAATGGACCTGCCTTCCAGACCCGGTTCAAGACATTTGGCGGCCCTAGGCAAAAACTTCTGATTAAAACTTAACGGTAAACCCTACCTTAATAGAACATAATTTATTACACCAACGCTATAATACTTCCATCTAGCGAATAATAAGTAACAAATAATCCAAAAATTGTTTCATTTATGAATTTCCAGAAATTATTTTTTTATGTTTATTTCGGAAAAATTGAAAATTGGCGGCCCTTAAAAATCGGCGGCCCTAGGCGGCTGCCTAGTTTGCCTAACGGACGAACCGGGCCTGCTGCCTTCGGGCAGAGAACTCGTCATCATCGTCATCATTTTCTGCAATGAACCCTATTATATATGACATCAACCTTGTCGCACACAGTCCACTAAATATCGAATAGGATCTACGTCAGTGTTTGCAATATTGTTAGCTATTTCGGGAGTAATTAAACCAATCTAAACACAAAAGACATTCACTTTTGGGCGATAAAGCCTACAAAGACTATTAATGTTTATCCTGGCTATTCGAATATAACACACGCTCACCATTTACATCAACCTTCCCTGAAAGGTTTCCTTTTCCGGATCTCGAACAATTTGCTCAGACTATCGCTGCATTTGATGATAATAATAGCTCACTATCTTCTAAATCGTAGACAATTCATCAAAGTTCTGTGTAAGCCTATTCTGTGGAAAATATTGTGTGCATTAGAGTAATTATTGCACCAGCATAGAGCGTCACATATGTGAGGATTATCCTAAAACACAAAACTGTATGTATTCCTAACACATTTGGGACATCAATGTCAACAGGCGTTGAACTTTCCATGCGTTGACTACAGTTAGTCCGTTGAGCGTTAAAAGTGTCCAGACACAGGTTAAGTAGAAGAGAAGACAAGATCGTCTTGTGCTAAACATGAGCATGAGCGAACTTCCGTCAGCTAAGGACGAATTTGCAAGAAACTACTTTCGTCTCGTGAAACTGACGATGATTGAAGGGACGAAGGCAATTCGAAAGATCGTACTTTGTCAACTACCCGGCGGTCAGACATTGCACATGATTCTGAGAACGAGGGAAGACAAGATCCGATTACTTAACAAAGGCCCACGTTCGGTGCTAAGCAATCGACAGCTGGCCATACTCTACCCAGAGAACGGTTACTGTGATCTCTCAGCCATAGACATGACCCTCTGGTGTGTGTTGGCAAGAAACCTCGCCTCGCTTCCAAGAGGAGTTGTCGTCAACTGGAGAGACGATGATCATCCGCCTTCTCCAGGAGAGGAGGAATGGTACCACGACATCATTCGTATCCGTCTCACCAGGAACAGACTCTTCCATCTCCAGCGTCCTGAACTCGACGACGTCACGTTCTGGGATCTTTGGAACTACGTTTCCAGAGCCTTGCAGCGTCTCGACGATTCCATTGATTTCGAGAGCTACCTGACTGCGCAGTTCGATCGCAGCGCGGCAAGGGAGTTGGAGATCCAGGTGAAGGAACAAGTCCTTCAGGAGATGAACGACGTACTTCGGGCTGAGCTCGGTGGACGTCGTCGCTTTAATTGGATCCTTCTTGGAGCTGGAGTCGTCATGTTTGGATTCCTGATCGCTACAATTGCTACCATCGTTGTGAACTGCAGTCAAGAGTCTCCTTGCGAGAAGGGCGTCAGATATCAAACAGTTGGTAAGGATTACTTAACTATTTCTACGTACAATAAGAAGCACTATATTATTTGCTCTTCTCTATTCCACTCTTGCCTTTAAACTGTCTTGTTTGACTGGGGTTGGACTGGGAGCGCTCCTGAGTAGATAACCTTTAAGGGGCGCTATGTAAGACCTCTATAATAATTATAATAATAATAATAATAATAATAATAATAATAATAATAATAATAATAATAATAATAATAATAATAATTTGAATTAGGCCTATTAATGTGGAAGTCGGAAGGGGCATAGATTAATGGTAGGCCTAGCACTCTTGCTCGAAGAACATATAAGATCTATATAAAGACACGATACGATACCCGTAAGCTCCGTTTAGGTCGACTCAGCCTTCCACTCCCTAAGTGGCAGCTGTAAAATAAGCGGGCGCCTAACTGTCTGCCAAGAGTACGGGCATTCTATGAGATCTTGCTAATTGTACTGTCATAATTATTTTTCAATGTTACCTACTGCGGTTTGTCAATAAACACGAATAAGGATGTTCAGCTTCATAAAACATTTTCAGATTTAATTCCTCTGTTAAAAGCTGATAATTATCATCGACCCATATGATGATTTTTTATAACCGATGAGTAACGGCCTTAAATCTTACGGCCTTTAGATCCGTTTTCATAAGAGGACTGCAGCTGAGGGACGATATAGAAAACTTTGCTTACAACAATTTTCGGCAGGCTGGTTTATCCGGTAACGTATTGGGTCTTAAATCCGACGATTGCCCGTTCGATCCTGCTGAGCGAATTCCCTTCAATGATCTTGGAAAAGTGGTTCGCTAAGTTTCGTCTCAGGGTCGTACATACTAGCCGATTGGTTAGAGCGCTCGCCTTGTAGCGCGGGTTCAGGTCTGTATGTATGCGTGTATGTACGCATGTATGTACATAAGTATGTATGTATTTATGTATATATGTGTGAATGTATATAAGTATGTATGTATATATGTATGCATGTATGTGTATGCATGTAAGTCTGCATGAATGTATGTATATATGTGTATGTATGTATATATGTATGTATATATACTAATGTATGTATTCATTCATTCATTCATTCGCTTGAGCACTTATATAGCGCGTCTTCAAGGGAACTACTCAGAGGCGCTCCCGACTTCAACACGAACATAAAGAACAGTTTTTAGCCCAGTGTAGAAAGACTCGGGTTGCGATTTCTGGAGGAGACGCATATAATTATGTATGTACGTATGTATATATGTATGTACGTACGTACGTACGTACGTACGTACGTACGTACGTATGTATGTATGTATGTATGTATGTATGTATGTATGTATGTATGTATGTATGTATGTATGTATGTATGTATGTATGTATGTATGTATGTATGTATGTCTGTATTCATGCATTCCTCATTTTTGTTTCATGGCTTACCTGTCAGGTGGAAGTGGAGCGATCCATTTTGTTCCGCGTTCTGCCTGGGGCGCAGTTCAACCATCGGGATCGTACAAATACATGGACGTTCCAGTGTCTAGTGTTTTCTATGGCCACACGGCAGAAGTGGCTGAGTGTTTCGTCACGCAGGACTGTTGCAGCCAAGTGAAGAACATTCAAATGCTACACATGCATCCGAACAGTGAGTCTGATTATTCAAATTCACGGTTGTTGAATTAACCATTCACGGTTCAATTATTCAGGTCTAGCATTTCATCAGACTGCGAATAAGCTTCAATATGACTGTTTGCGTTGGACTTCGGGGTGGAGGGCTGATTAAGAGGAAAGTAGTGCGGAGGGCACATCTAAAAACTACACATACCCCAGATACATACATACATACATACAATCATATATATACATATATATACATACGCACTTACATACACACATATAGTACATACATTCACATACATACATACATTAATACATACATACACGCATACATACGTACATCATAAATACATACATACATATAATACATACACACATGCATACACACATGAATACATATACACATACATATACATGCATGCATACAAATGTACACACATGCAATCATACATAGATACGTGCATGCATGCATACCTGCATATCAGATGCCAATTTTGGACTTTGTCTCAAATCCGGAATGTTTTACGTGTTTGATAATGCAGGCGTTATATATAGTCGTGTGGATATCATATATCACTATCTTATTGATCGCAACGGATACGTTTACGAAGGTCGACCGCCTGACGCTGTGCCTGGCTCTCGTCATAGGTAATTATAGTCTGTCTTAAGAATTATTAACGATGAGATCAATAAACTACCTTTCAGAAAAGTCAGAGGCACTGACTCTCGCCTCCCAGAATTTTCAAGGGACCCATGTGGACTCTTCCATGTGGACAACCATCGACTCTTTACGGGTTCAATATGGGTGCCACGTGGGCTACACCTAGCCATGCTGTATGAGTTGCAACCGCACAGTGTTAATACATACATATAAATAATTCTCGAGTTTCTTCATCAAATGCTTTCGGATTTCCAGTTCGATGCATTCTGCCTGTTGTAGGCCTACAATGTATAAGCTTATTTCACATTTAAGATGAATAGAGCAGCCCCTTAAATTTAGCTAGCCCTCAGGCAGCCATACATGTAGGTGTGAAGTGTTAGCGACTCAATTTCCTAGCCTCGGCATATGAGGGCGTGTGGCCAGTCCTTTCCCTCGCCGTCTCGTCTTCCCACAGACAGTTTACGGTCATTGTACTTATCATAGCTGAGTTGGCAAGGGGTGGGTGCAGATGGAGCAGAAATCTTGAATCAAATTTCTGCCGTTGGGGATTTGAACCCCCGACCTCTCGATTGACAGTCCGGCACGCCAACCACTACACTATCGACCAACATATTCCCGTGGTAGGGATGTCGAGAGTCTCTGGACCAAGTTGCGCCTATAGGGTGGAGAGACGACGGATGATAGCGCTCGCAGCAATCGATGCCGCCGAGCTGTTCCTTATTGGTAGAAGATGGTGCGCGTCCGTCTTTACGTCGAGGCGCCTGGTGTACGTAGAACAGGAATTCTTCTGGTATCGATCTGTAGATTGAAGCGCCACCCCAGTGACTGATTCCTTGTATTGTATTGTATTGTACTGTATTCGGATATTTATAGAGCGCTTCTAGCGGGAGGGCCATTCAGAAGCGCTCCCAGTGCGAGAGACCCCGAGAGAAAAAGCAAGTTTTAAGAAAGGTAAAAGAGGAAGAGACGTTACCTGAGAGAATAGAAGAACGAACGAACGGTGGAAGCTCATTCCAAAGAGCAGGGCCAATGGTAACACTGTGTTAACCGACCCTTAGAATGCATGGTTAGTAAAGCATATAATTTCGCAATCAGAAATACTCTATTCTGTGGATAATAATAATTTGGGTCTGCATTTTCTCCTGTGCTTTCTTCATCAGGTCCAACTACACATACATATTCATCGCGCTGATCGGCAACTTCATGTACGCGGAACCAACCACAGCAGCGTTGGCTGCATTCGATCTGCTGCTCGAGTATCTGGAAGATTCGTTGATGATTTTGAAGAAAGACTTTCAGTTGTACGCGCTGTGTGATATCTTTGTAACCAAGAGTCCTGGTATCAATCTGTACAGGAAAATAAAGATGCTGGACGCGCAGCAGTATCCTCGCATCAAGGAACACGTGGTAATTCACGAATTCTTTTAAATCAGATTAACATCTGAAGGTGACCCTGCCAGCACGCTCGCATACTGACCCACACTCCCACATGGTAAACACCAAAGAGCCCCCGTGGGTCTCACTAAATGCCCATGGAAATGCTTGCTGGGTAAATGAACTAAACGAACGACGGACCAATGATCTAAGACTCATTTTATCATAATATGCGGTGCACCTGTAGATTTTTCCGAGACCCCTATAGATTCTAAATTACCTCAGATTTGCCTTTTTCGTTCTCCTATTAATTGCGTGATGGCGCCGACATTATATTATGTCGCCTTCCTAGTTTCTGCATGGCCACTTAGATCCCACATTGGACCCATATTCCCATATGGACCCCTATAGAACTACGAGGTCCTGTAATGAGCATGGAAATGCTGGCCGGGGAGGTAGATCGACGGGTTAACAGCCGTGACTTCCACAACACATTGTCAACGCTGGATACTAACTACTCGAGTAGGCTTGAAAATCTGACACTTCTATTTTGCTGGAGTAATCGTAATCGAGTTCTCGAGATTTCTATAAGCACACATGACCACTTGGAGCCCAGATAAAACCCATATACCCAAACGGGACCTTATAGAGCCCATATGGGTATCATACAACGCCTACGGGTCCCAAGTGGGAATATGGGTCTTATAGGGGCTCCATATAGGCATGATGGTACGGCTAATGTAGTCTACTTTTACATAATTATGCTGACCTCTCTAATTTGTGTTTTCTGGCTCTGCAGTTCCGTGGTATTAAGTTTGTCTTAACATTGTACTGTTTCTTTTAAATACAGGCCCACCGCAATGGCAGCAAATGCGAGTTCAGACAAAGATAGTAGGCACGACATGTTTCAGAGCAAGAACAACCACATGTTCATGTTTAGATAACTTTTTGGACGCTGACTATATATTCAATTATATCTGGGCATCTCATAACATTTGTAAGCAGATTTGATTTATTAGGTTATACTTTCTCCGGAAATTCGTTCTGCATAATCTTTGATGGAATGGTAATTTCGATCAGACATTTAATGCTTTCTGTTCACATGTAATCACTTCATTTCTATTAATCTTCCGGTTCGGCCAATTCGCCTTTGTCTGCTTGATATAATATGGTATTTTATATGCTTCTACGTTTCGTCTTTGAGTAAGCCACTCACCTTTTCAACGGCCTATTTCTTGCTTATTTTAAACAGTGAATCTTGTGTAGTGCACCTTATGATGTGGAGAAACATTGACTTGATATAAAACTATCGTCTTGCAGATAATGCTCTAAACAAGCTTTCCAACTCATCAATTTTTATAATAAAGCACTGAGAACAACTTGGCCTATTGGTCATTCGCATTTATTCCACTAAATAGCTTGTCATTAAATTTCAAGTAAGATGTCGTCAATGTGAATATCGCGCTGGTACAATAAACAGCTTAAGCCCGGTTATTAGGGATAATTCAACTGAAAAGGTATCTCACGGTAGACACAGTCTGGGACACGGTAGCCGATTGGTTAGAGCGTTCGCCATGTACGGGTTCGAACCTCCCTGATGCAGATGCTGCATGTCCTTCACTCACAATGTTCAGCGCCAGCGATTGAGAATTGGTCATTAGACAGTGGCGCTTAATAAATCCGCAATAGTAGTACTCAAATAGCGGACAGTACACATCTGAAGTTTTTAACAGAAATTTTTTTCTGTAACCAATAACGAAGTCGAGGAATCAAATCTAATCGATTAACTTCTATAGCGTAGTTCTCAAAATGCATTAAGCACCAATTGATGGTCGATTCAAGTGAATTGGTATACGTCAAAACATGAAGCGTCATTCGATGCTACCCTGGTTAGAGATATTTATTTATTTATTTTATTTATTTATTCCGTATATTTCTATAGCGCCGCTGGGAGTCAACTACTACTCAGAGGCGCTCCCGACTACAGCATTTGATACTGTGCCGGAATTTTCACGCCACGAGCGAAGGACTTGCCCAAGGTCCGTACGCAGCGGCTAGAGTGGGATTCGAACCTGCAACCCTCCGGTCACAAGGCGCCGAACTTACCACTGAGCCACCACGCCCCATAATATCAATCTCCGGAATTGAACAAAAGAACTGTTGTAACCACACCCCAACGCTCAGTTGTTCATAGCCGTTGTTTCCTGCCAGTGAGTGTTCTGAAGCGTCGTAGGCTTCTATCAATGCCGTTATTCTGTAGTTCGTGTGATGGTTTACGATTTGGTTCGTGCATTCCGACTCCGAGCCCATGACCGAGCCATTCCTTCGGCTGACAGCTGACAGTCTCACGAGGAAAACATTCTTAACTAGGATGCAGCTGTACTCAACTTGATGAATGATTCTCGTTGTTCAACACAATTTAAATAGGTTTAGCCACACTGCCAGTTCTGCAGGGCTCAGTATGTGTGAATGTTTTTTATGTTTTATATGTTTTATGTACACCAAAATGCGGTTCGCAATTGGATTAATAAAGAATATTCTATTCTATGCACAGACCTTCAGTGGGTGATAGGCTACTGTCAGAGGCGTGAACTTTTTTACTCTACTCGGACAACCCCTCTGGCATGACGCAGCACTCGTGAATAAGCTGGTTCCATGCGCACAGCTTCCAATTAGCGCATTAGGAATTTGAAGTTTACGATTACTATTACGATCAGTTGAGGTATGGTAAAGTCATTGATTAAAAAGAGACGCCAGTTTCACCATCTTACATTCTTCTTCGCTTGCTATTGACAAGTAATTCACGCTGTAGGACCTAACATTGATGCCCGAGAGCTATATGAATTGTATCATTCTCGTTACATTATATAATTCAACGATTCTAAGTGGCTCGCCTCCAGTCACTAGGCATGCTAAGATTCAGAGGCGCGTTTACGCACAGGCGCACTAGGCGCGCGCCTAGGGCCCCCAAATCTCGGAGGTCCCCAAACGACTCCCAAACGAATGAAAATGTTTTCAATTATAAAAACAACATTTTTTAATTTTGAATTATTTTAAACATAACCTATTTTCTATTTTTTTACAGTTTAGCATTCACATAAAGTATATATTGTTTTGTTCGTTTGGGCTCATAATCCATTTTGGGCTAATAATTCACTTCTGTTCAGAAGGGCCCCAAAAATGTTTGCGCCTAGGGCCCCGTTTTCTGTAAACGCGCCTCTGCTAACATTGAAATATAAAAGTTTATCAATGAATGTGTGCATTACTACTGCGTCAAGTACATTACATTATGGAGTTTCCAACTGAAATCCAACCTCCAAACCAAGTTGCGACCGTACGTACGGAACGTACATTATTTTTTTTCTATAACGTACGTACGGTACGTGTACGTTATTTCGGTAAGTAACGTACGGTCGCACTTTGCTCCAAACAACATCGAATGTAGTACAGATATAAATCAAACGACAAAGCGTCATTCAGTTCTTCCCTGCACAGCCATGTCCTCTGGGGAGAACAAGAAATTTGAGGAAACCTATACGTCAAATTTATTAGAATTCAGAGCTTTAGCTTTCGGGCCGAGTTCTAAAAGTCGTGTGAGTTGTCATAAAACAATGTTACTATTCTTAAAATGTAATGTTTAATGTGTCACTGGTTTGTTTTACATACATGAATAATGAACGTCAGAATGCTGACCCACTTGCCGTAGGATAAAGGCGTTGATCAATACAAGACATTTCACACATGTGTCTCTTTTCTATATCCTATGCATCTCGGTGTGTGGAGTTTATAGTACTGTTCTTAGACTATATCCAGAACAGAAGTAGGCTCCTCGTAGACTATTTTGGAAAGAAAAAGCATCTGGAATAAGCGTCTTCAACTGGTAAGATTAGCGTTCTGATTGCTTTTCTGATAACCAAGTTTGAAGTTCGGAAAACCGGCATAGTATTCGCTGTAATATTATTTCTACCTTCACCATAACCATCATCGTCATCGTCGTCGTCGTCGTCATCATCATCATCATCGTCGTCGTCGTCGTCGCCATCATCGTCGTCGTCGTCATCATCATCTTCATCATCGTCATGACTATCATCATCACCATCATCATCATCATCATCATCATTGTGGGGCGTGGTGGCTCAGTGGTAAGTTCGGCGCCTTGTGACCTGAGGGTTGCAGGTTTGAATCCCACTGTAGCAGCTGCGTACGGACCTTGGGCAAGTCCTTCACTCGAGATTGCTCGTGGCGCTTCGGTGTGAAAACTCCGACACAATATACCAATGCTGTAGTCGGGAGTAGTAGTAGACTTGAGGAGGCGTTATTGAAATAATTGAAATAAATAAATAAATAAAAATCATCGTCATCATCATCATCGTCTTCGTCATCGTCATCGTCATCATCATCATTATCATCAGCGTAATCGTCATTTTCATCATCGTCATCGTCATCATCATCAACAACATCATCATCATCACTACTACCATAGTAATAACATAACATAACATTACAAGGATTTTAAGACGTGTAGTCTTTGTTAGAACCACTGCAAATTAACATGGAACGCTTATTATCCCAATTTTCCCAGCTTCTTCTTAAAAGTTGCGACAGTGTCCACTAAGACAGTAGTATCACCCAGACCATTTCACAACAGTCTGCTGCAAAACTGAGATAGGAATAACTCCAGTCAAAACACAACATAGGCAGACTTACGCGATCCTTTGAAAGTTAACACAAACATTTTTGACGAATACCATTGTATATTGTTTATTGTGTATTGTATATTTTGTATTATATTGTACATTGCATATCATATCTTGTATATTGTATATTGTCTATTGCATATTGTCTATTGTATGTTGTGTATTGTGTATTACATGTAATATATTGTGTCGTATATTGTATATTGTATACTCTATATTGTACATTGCAACGTATTTAGTACAGGTTACACTACTTTTGATTGAGACACTTTCAAACATTAGAAACGGTGGGCAAACGCTTAGAATATAGTAAAGGTAAATACTAGTTTATTTGTTTTATTTAATCGCAAAATCGCAGTAGTGTATATTGCAAAACACACAGATACACAGTTGTTTCCCAGATAACCACTAATTAATTACTGATCTCCAGTAATCAAATGTCTTTCGGCTTCGCAGATGAAACGATGGCATTCGTTGAACCTCTACCATCATCGGAATACCAGCTAAACTGGACTTTTGAATCATTCGAGACAGGATCAGCATTTTATCAAAGTCAGTCAACAGCTGAAAATTGGTCACAACAGATGCCAGAATCTCAGTTCAACCTATCAAATTGGACGAAAGCAGTTGAGCCGCCTAACAATTTATCCCCTGGCCAATACTGCTTCCTTGCTATCAATGGCATCGTACTCTCGTCCCTGTGTGTCTTTGGTTTTCTAACGAACTTAATAACATTCTTTGTTCTCAGACGAGATCCGGAAAAACACAACGCGACCATTTGGCTCCTGAAGACTTTGGCTTTGGCAGATAACGTATATCTTTCAATTGTTTTCGTATTGAATTCGACCTATACACTTGCAAGATACACTAATTGGATATCTGAAATGTGGAACGCGTATCGGTACATTTATTTAATTCTGCAGCCTCTAATTTTAATCATTCACTGTCTTATTATCTGGATCGTGGTGCTAGTTACAATCGACCGTTATTTAGCTGTATGCAAGCCTATGGATATTAAATGGCGCAACTTACGACGAATGAAGATGGCTGTCAAATGGCTGGCCGTTCTATCTGTCGTATTGAACGCACCTACTTTTCCCGAGGCGGTATTAGGCACATATCATGACAAATGTGTATGCGACGACTTACAAGTCCAGACCTCAGAATCTGATACTTGTCTGACCATAGAGCATTTCTATGAAGCACTCTGGATCTGCAATGTAGTCATTCATTCAGTCATTGCTTCCTTTGTTCCGCTTATCATTTTGATTATTCTTAACGTTCGCATTGGTTTGAGGCATCTTGCCTTGACGAAGAAACGGCGCCAGATGTCGCAACAAATGATCCGGGAAAGAAGTCTAACTAAGACGCTGGTCATAGTTGTTGGCGTTTTTGTTGTGTGTCAAATGCCGGAAGCTGTCATCTATTTCATCGACGTCGCTAGAGCTGATGTGTGGGTTTGTGCCTCAGGCATTACCCATGCGCTCGTTGCTTTAAACTCGCCGACAAATTTTCTCATCTACTGCCTTTCCAACAGAAGATTCAAACGAATCTTCATCGGCATGTTACCATGTAACATTCAGCAAAGAAGATCTGTCCGTCTGGTAGTGTAGAGGTTTTTGAACTGTTTTTGATCGTTGTCGAAGCGCTGTACTACAGCAAAAATCACTTTACTTAACATTTTTAAAGAGAACACTGATTTGATACTTGAGTAGTCCTACATGATATTTTGCACTTTTCAGATTGAAAATATTCGACATTAGGAAAACATAAGCTATACAGATTTGCAAAGATGTCCTTGTTCAGACAATATTGATTCATTAATGTTTACACAGGCCTCTCTTACACATGCATCAGTGTTTAATCTAGACACCTTTAGGGGGGAAATGACCCACCCCCAGGATTGATGTTCCCCCCAGAAGTGAATAATAACCGAGAAAAGGTTCTAAACCTGTTTGAGAGAGTAAGATTATTTTAAAAATTCCTATAGAAAAAGTGTTACAAATCTGACAAGAGTTAAAAAAGGTCATCAATTTTTTCTGGAGTTGAAATTTGAAAAGTCTGAAACTTTTTCAAGATGGCTGAAATCAGAAAAAAATCTTGTGTAAATTCGTAGGTTCCCCCCCCCCCCAGAAACCTTGTTTCCCCTCCCAGAAGAGGGGACTAGATTAAACACTGCACATGCCTGATTACAGACACACGTGTGAGAAAGATTTTGAATGCTTTAGCAGACAGAAAGCTCTTCTAGAAATCACAGTTCTTTGGCCACTGCTTTCATTAGCTCTTGCCACCACTTCGCGAGGACAAATGCTTACCTTACAATACAGGAGAGCAGTTTTCATGCTTCCCTTCGTTAAATCTATATTGTTTAAGAGTAGTTTTATTAATCGATGTATGTTTAGTTTTATCAGTTGTGCGTGTGAGACTCTAAAGATTATTTTAAAAATGTATGTAATCGTTGTATATAAAATTATGAAATGCATGCGTGCGTATCAGATGCAAATAAAGGCTACTTACTTACTTACTTCTTTGCTGATGGATGACATAACGGACTCCGTGCAACGACCCTGGCTTGTCTTTCGTGCACACTTGTCTCTGCAACCAAGCAATAGAAATTGGTATGTCATGTCATATTCTGTCATGCTGTATCATGTTATCTTATGCTATGTTGCGTCATGTCAAGTAACGTTATGTCCGGTTTTGTCATGTTCTGTCATGTCATGTAATGATATGTCACGTTATGTTATGTTATGCTATGTTATGCTGTGCTTTGTTGCGCTATATCACGTTATGTTATGATATGCTATGATATATGATATGTCATGTTATGTCATGTCATGTTATGCCATCTTATTCTATGTTATTGAATGTCATCCTATGTCATGTAATATTAGGTTATGTTATGCTATGCAATGTTATGTCATGTCGTCAAATCTCATGTTGTGTTATGACTTGATAATGGTATTTTATCGGTTTCTATGTTTCGCCTTTGACTAAGCCATTCACCTTTCCAGCAGCCTATGTCTTGCTTATCTTAAGCATATTTGGATGTATTAGTTATGACCCGAGTAAGTATCGGAGAGAGCAACTGGGAAATGAATGGCCAGTCCAACGAGGCGATGGTTGTGTGACTACGACCTGTAGATTCGTCTGTTGCCGATAGGATTTGTGAAATAGCAGCATTTTCGGTTTTGAGTGAAAGACCTGTGTAGAGACCTGACTGTCTACCTGCCTGACTCTAAAACAGCGGCTCTCAACCTGTGGTCCGCGGCTATCTTCCTGGTGGTCCGCGAGCAAGGCCTACAATTTACACTTTTTACACGAAAAAGCATGCAAACAGACAAATTTTGTCAATTAAAAAATCTTTGTTTAAATATTTATTAAAATTTATAGTAAATAATAAGTAAAATACTTAATCTTATCAAATTTCTTACTTTACACTACAATTTTATGTAAATTTATAATTTTATAGGGTCGCATATGTTGCAACAGTGACACAATTTTTAGTGGTGGCCCTCAACCGAGACACAAAATTTACAAGTGGTCTTTGAGTTTCAAAAGGTTGAGAACGCTGCTCTAAAAAATTTTCCTGACGTTACTAAACGAAAGATCACGTGATTTGCGTTCCAACCTCCATTACACTCACTGTGACAGTCCTCAACGGTGAGGCCGTGCACAGTGAAATGAGATCTTTCCTGCATGCTTATAGGGACCTATGTAGGCCTATATATCCATGGATGATGACGATTAATTATTTCGTATCCCTATCATGTGTGTGCACGTCTGTATGTATGCATCTATGTATACATCTAAGTATACATCAACGTATCCATCAGTCCTTCCTATGTAGGCCTATGCTGTATGCGTCTTTTTTCAAGTCATCCCTTCACAGAGATATATCGCCAAAGAGAACAAGATAACTGCTGTTCCAACATCATAAGACGCAAATTATTACATAGAGGCTATTTGTTTACACGTCTGTATGTATGTGTCTATGTATATATCTAAGTATACATCAATATATCAATCAGTCCTTCATATGTATGTTATATGCGTCTCTTTTCAAGTCATCCCTTCACAGAGATATATCGCCAAAGAACTTCTACAAAGTCTTGTCGGAACTTAACAAACAACGCTGCTATTCTTCAAAATGTATGTCGTTCAATGTTTCACTGGTTAGCTCTGACTTACATGCACTGTAACTGAAGGATATTGCCAAATGCTTCTAAAGTGATAAAGTTAAGACGCCATTTTCATGTTCTCTTCGCTTACCACTGACATTCAGCCTTGGTTTTCGAACTAAGCTTAGTAACAGAAAAGTTTCTTTGCCTCGTGTTATGCACATCGATTTGGGTGGATCAAAGTCCGGAGCTGAGACTACTCCAAGATCGTTATAAAGAGTGAACCTGTGAAAAACGCGTCTCCAACTGGTAAGATTGTGTTCTCTTAGATGTTCTCATCACATGTATTGAAGCTAGGAAAAGCCGTTATATTCGTTGTAGTAGTTCTAATCATCACTATTATCGTCGTCGCCATCGGTAATCATCATAATCTTCGCCGTCATTTTCTCCTTTATCACCAGGAACAGAGCATCATCATCATCGTCGTTGTCGTCGTCGTAGTCATCATCATCGTCAACAACAATCTAAATCATCGTCGTTCTGGTTACTATCATCATCGTCATCATTATCATCATGTTCGTCATCTTTATCATCAACAGCAGCTGCAGCATTAACATCAATCTACACTATCATTGTTATGGTCATAACAAGCATAATTCTGACTTGCCGTTGTCGTTTAGCGCCTAATCAACGCCACCTTGTAAACAACAATAAAAACAAGGACAATTTCCAGATAGTCGTAACGCGACGATGCCTCTACAATAGCACAATAATATTGTAAAATTTCTCACATATATTAATTTAGAAAACCACATTCCTATGCGGCATTCGCCGATTTCACTAGTAGTATTTGTGAAAACATTTCTTCAATATTCCAGTGATAGAAAGAACTGCATCCTCCAAAGTTTTTACAAATGCAGCATTACGTGGCCTTTTCTAAGGCAGTCACACACCAGTTTTTAACAAGTACAATTGCACATGTTAGCTTTTACACTATTTACGTTGTTATTATTGTATCGTTTTGTATTGTACTGTATTGTATCTATAAATTTACAAAGCGCCTCTCGCAGAATAACTATTTAGAGGCTCTCTCAGCACAGGAGCTGCGGGAAAACAGAAATGCCTTTAGGGAACGCGAGACCGATGAGGAAAAGTTAGTCAATAGTTTAGCCCTGAGCAGAGGGGGGAGGTCATTCCAGATCAGGGGACCCACTACAGCAAACCCGGTGCTGGGCCAAGGCAGTTTTAGTCCTGGAAACAAAGAGACATTACATTATTGTTGAGTTCTAGAGTGCAGGTATACATAGCCATATATGTCAAAACTCAGAAGACCAGTCTCAACATCTCAATCCAGTGAAAGCTAATGATTAATATGCTCAAATATTAGAGTAGGTAGAAAAAAGATTAGAGCAAAATAAAGAATAAGTAATGGTTTTTATTTGTTTATTTACATTTAAAGTCTCGTCTCTGTAATGTTTTAGTATAATAAAATAAACACTGATGTAGAAGTTTTTTTAGAGACACCAAGAGGTTATGATAACTAGTCACAGAACCAATGTGTTCATTTTCTAGCTGTGACGATGACCTCTGTTAAGCCCTTACTATCATCGGTGAACCAGTCAAGCTGGATAATGGACCCGTTCGATGCAGCATCTTTCCAAAACCAGCCATCAGCCCATAATTGGACGAAGCAGATGCCAGAATTGAAATTCGGACTCTCCAATTGGAAGAAAACATTTGATTCGCCTACCTATATATCCTCTAGCCAGTACTGCTTCATTGCTTTCAATGGTATCGTAGTCTTCTTTCTGTGTGTCTTTGGTTTTCTGACGAACTTAATAACAATCTTTGGTCTAAGACGAGATCCGGAAAAAGACAACGCAACCATTTGGCTCCTGAAGACAATGGCTATGGTCGACAACGTCTACCTTTCACTTGTTTCCGTATCGGAGTCATTGGAAACGATCGCATTCTATAACTATTTGACAGATGCAGCGTGGAAAGATTACTATTATATTTCCTATGGCATGGTGCCTCTGTTTTTAATTGCTCATACTCTCATGGTATGGATTGTGGTATTAGTTACAGTTGCCCGCTATCTATGCATAATCAGGCCGATGGATATTAAATGGCGCAACTTACGACGAATGAAGGTAGCAGTCATTTGCCTATTAATTCTAGATGTTCTGTTGCACATACCTACTTTCCTCGAGACGTTAATGACCATATATGACATTGACAAATGTGCAGACGGTGATTTACAAGTCGAGACATCAAATTCTAGTGCATGTTTAGTGATTGATCGTTTTGATAACGCAATGTGGATCTGTCGTACAGTAGTAATACCAGTTATTGGTTCCTTTGTTCCGTTTATCATTTTGATTGTTCTTAACCTTCACATTGCCTTTGCCCTTCGAACCTTGAAGAAGAAACGGCGCCAGATGTCGCTACAAATGATAAGAGAAAGAAGTCTTAATAAGACACTGGTCTTGGTAGTAGGCGCTTTTGCTGTTTGTCAAATGCCATTAACTGTCCTCTACTTCATATCTCTCTATAGATTGGGTGTCGGTGAAGAGCTGCTTTGTGCTGTAAGCATATCTATTGCACTCGTAGTTTTAAACTCGCCGATAAATTTTCTCATCTACTGCCTTTTCAGCAAACGATTCAAGCCAATCTTCTGCGGCATGTTACCATGCCTTAAACGGCAAAGAACTGGTATCGTTCTGATAGTGTAGAATGTTTCGAACTGTTGTAAAACGTTTTTGAAGCACTGAACTACTGGGAAAATGAATATGTTAAACATTTTAAAGGAAGACACTGATTTGATACTTGAGTAGCCATGGATACTCTAAACTTTATAGTTTCAAATGTTTGACATAAGGGTAACCTAAGAAATCCAGGCACCTACAAGTTGATATTTCTTTTGTGACAGTTTGATAATTTGATTCATTATTGTGCTTGGCTTGGTTGCTTGTTCTATTGTAATTAAATGACTACAAAGAATACGATTTGTTGATGGATAATGCAATGAACTGTCATCATGACATTGTGTTGACTTAGCACCGCACATTAACCTGCTCTGTACCGACTGCTACTATCAGCTACGCCAGCTTAGAGTGGTCTCTCACTCTCTAACATCAACTGCTGACTTACCGCTTGTCCACTCAATTGTCATCTCTTGCCTTGAGTACTACAGTGCCCTCTATCTTGGTGCTTGGACCCGAACCTGCGCACAGCGGCGCGACTTACTGGTCTCATCCCGAGATTTGGCCCTGTCGCTGATTGTACGCCGGATATGTTGCGCTGGCTCCCTTTCCCACAGCCGATTGCTTATCGGGTGCGTGTGTGACTTTATATTCCGCTCCTGTTATAGTTTATTTTAAAATTGTATGCAATCGTTGTCTAAATGTAATGCAAGTGCGCGAGACTGATGCAACTAAAGGCTACTTACTTTCTTACTTACTTATTTGCAGATGGATGATTTGACGAAATCCGTGCAATGACCCTAGCTAGTTTTTCTGGGACATTTATCTCTGCGATAAAGCAGTAGAAATTGGTAGGTTATGACTTGTCATGTCATGTTAGGTCAAGCTACGTTATGTTATGCTATGTTATGACATGTATGTTATGCTATGTTATGCTATGTCACGCTGTGTTTTGTTATGCTGTATCACGTCATCTTATGATATGCTATGATATGGTATGATATGATATGATTTGATATATGATATGATGATATGATATGATATGATATGATATATGATATCACATGATTTGATATAATATATCAAATCATATCGTATCATATCATCATATTATGATGACATGATATGATACTATTTGATGTGATATGTCATGTCTTGTGTTGTCATTTCATGCTATGTCATGTTATGTTATGCTATGCAATGTTATGTTATGCCATGTCATGTCATGTTATAAATTATGTTATTTTTATGCAATATTATGCCATGTCGTGAAATGTTATGTTATGTTATGTATAATATGGTATTTTATTGGTTTCTATATTTCGTCTTTGTCTAAGCCACTCACCCTTTCAGCAGCCTATGTCTTGATTATTTTAAGCATATTTGGAATATATTAGTTATGACCAGAGTCAGTAGGAGAGAGAGCTGCTGGATAATGAACGGCCAGTCCAACGATGCGATGGTTCTGTGACTACTAGGCTACCTGTAGATTCGTCTGTTGCCGTAACAGAGACAAAAGGGCGGGACATGAGCGCCTCCTCTACCTATCTATTTATCAAATTAATCTATCAAATTTATCTAGCGCCCTTCAAAAAATCTACTCAGATGCGAATCTACTCTGCGTTCCAGATGTAACACGGAACCCATGTGTTAAATGGTATTTTCAGCCGTTTGTGTTCATCGTTTAAGTCATTGTGACTTTATGTGGCCTGGGCAAAATACCTCATTTCACTCTGCAGAGCCTCACCGTTGAGGACTCTTAGTGTAATGGAGATAACATTTCACGAATATACACTATGCACTTCGTCGACTAGTTCTTCGTCTGCTGACAATAGCCACTCGCTCGTATCACATTTCCTCGGCGGTTGACCTTCATTGAAACCATATCGCATGCTAACTGGTGCGAAATAGGACAATCGTCATTCATGCAGTGAAATAAATAGATCCGGTCATTTGCTTAATTCTGAAAACGATTTTCAGAATCAGACAAACCAAAATGGCATCCAGTCTAGGGTTTAAAATGTAAATATGTCAGATGGAAGTTAAAGGGAACTGTTATCATACGAACTCTCCTCTGAGACCTCGTACATGACAATGCAAAGCAGATGTGAACCAAAACAAAAGTCTCATTCATTTCTCAGATAGCATATTTATAATGGCGGTTTTACTACACTCAGGCGTCATATATATATATATATATATATATATATATATATAATTTCTCTCTTGCAAAATAGCCATTATATATCTTCTCAGGTTGCACTGGACGTACATCCCTCACTGAGCACTGAAGCTTTTGTCATCTGCTAACGTGGTTTGGGCTGAACGTGTGTGCGTGGGCCGACCAATGGCGACTCTTCCGGCTTCACATGAATTGTTTTGTCAAATAATTAAAATCCAGTCCTCAGTGACATCTAACATCATGTAGACTAGCGCAGAGAATGCCGTTGATTAATTTACCCATGAATCAGTGGCGTCACATGAGAGTTGCGGGGTGTGCGGACGACACCGGGTGACACCTTCAGAGGGGTTATGCCAAAATGACAAAATGACTCTCTAAACATTTTTTTCAGATTTTCAGCAGATATTTATTCTGTTTAAATTAACAATAACAAATAACAACAACAAATATTTTTTCTGGGGGAGGTCCATGGGGGACTTATCGCACTAGACACGCTTAGGGAATACACTCGTAAATGAGCTCAGCGCTCGTGAATGAGCTCAGCGCTCGTGAATGAGCTCAGCTCTCGTGAATGAGCTCAGCGCTCGTGAATGAGCTCAACTCTCGTGAATGAGCTCAGCGCTCGTGAATGAGCTCAGCTCTCGTGAATGAGCTCAGCGCTCGTGAATGAGCTCAGCGCTCGTGAATGAGCTCAGCGCTCGTGAATGAGCTCAGCGCTCGTGAATGAGGTCAGCTCTCGTGAATAAGCTGGTGTTTTACGCTTAGCTTTAGAATAGCGCTTTAGAAATTTTGAGTTTACGATTACTATTACTAGACAACACAGATGGAAATCCTATAAATCGCAGAAATCAGAAACCAAGCTAGCTACGCAGGGTAACAAAGAGTCGGCCACTAGTGTATCGTCAAACAATGGTGCCAGTGTGAATCTCTAAGTTGGTGTAATGTTTCTCGTGTCTCGATAGGTTATATCGGACCAGAGCCGTTGCATATTTAGAGGGGACGTCACTGTCATAGCCTTTGCTTATAACTCACAAGCTTTCCAACTGAAATGACACATGAATAAATCATGTTAATCGCGAGAAGGCTACTACATCTGATAGCGCATTGTTGTGCATACATTAACAATATAACGACGAGCTGCATTGGTTTCCTAGTCGCTTTCAGTACACCCTCGTCGTTAAAGTCTGAAAGTGCTGGGTTCTAAACAAGGTCGTTACATAAGAGTTTTGAAATAAGCATCTCCAATTGGTAAGCCGTCGTATTTGTTGCCCTTATAATGCTGCTTATTATCGACGTTACCACAATCGTCATTACAGCTCAGCGCTTGTTATCGCCTTCGTTATCATCGTTATCGCAAGCGTCATTTTCATCATCATAAATCATCTTCAGCATCATAGATGATGTATCTATGGAACTTTCTGGAATAGGTTACCTAGCATCCTACGACATGAGCTTCTCCGTATATCTTTACCTCTTTTCCGTCAGCGCTTGAAAACCATTTTGTCCGATCCTGGTTTTCCATCGTTGGGTCGAGAATGCCTCTGATGAGTTTGTTTTGAAGAGGTGCTATAATTAAATATCTGTGATTACATTGTTTGATACCAGAAGTGCGTTAAGTCCTTTGTCTATCACCCACCTTTCTTTTGAACAACAACACCACGCATGTGTGTAGTAAGCATGATTATAAAAATATATACTACTGCTTATCCTATTAATATACAAAAGAATTCGAATTTTGTCCGAGGAAACAATTATCGTGTGAATCTAACCCTGATTCTTCACGCTATTTCTGCCTTGTAGATGTAATGGCGACCTCGTTTAATCCTCTTTTGACATCTCTGAACCAGAGTTACTGGATTTTTGACACATTTGATGCAGGACCAACGCTTTCACAAAACCAATCGACAGCTGAACATTGCACTCAACAGACGCCAGGATTTCAGTTTGACAGCGAGAATGGCACGACTGTGTCATCTCACCGTAATTACGTTCGTCTGTACTGCAGCTCTATTGGTATCATCGTCGTCTTTATCCTTTGTCTCTTCGGTCTTCTGGGCAACTTCGTAACGATTCTTGTTCTGAGACGAGATCCGGAGAAAGAGAACCCAACCGTTTGGCTCCTGAAGACCTTGGCTGTCGTCGACAATATCTATCTTTCATTTGCAATCCTATCGATGTCTATTAGAATAATCTCCTGGGCAATCGATTGGATAGATGACATGAAGTTTAAAGTTTATGCTTACATCTATGATTTTCAGTATCCTCTAACTTCAATCACGCACACTCTCACTGTCTGGATTGTGGTGCTAATTACAGCTGACCGTTATCTAGCTGTATGCAAACCGATGCATGTCAAATGGCGTAACTTACGACGAATGAAGCTAATTTTTCTTTGTCTGTTCATTCTTGTTGTTTTGTTAAATGGTTTTCTTTTTTCCTATAATCCGATCATACGATTACTTAAGGACAAATGTTGGATTACAAACGACACTATATCTGTCGAAACAACAGAATCTAGTTTTTGCGTAACGCTAAAGTATCATGTTTACTATGCCTTAAAGGTCTACCGTGTAGTGTTGTATGTTGTCGTTCGCTCCCTTGGTCCACTCTTAATTTTGATATATCTTAACGTTCGCATTGCCTTGCGACTTCGTGCCTTGAAAAAGAAACGAAGCCAGATGTCGCAACAAATCAACAGAGAAAGAACCCTCATAAAAATGGTTGCAACAGTAGTCGGCGTATTTTTTCTTTGCCAGATGCCAGAGACTTTCATTGAAATTATATTCACGACCAAAGTCGAAGTCAACAATTACGAGCTGCTGTTTTGTGCTTTATGGTTGTCTTATGCACTCGTAGTTTTAAACTCTGCGATAAACTTTCTCATCTATTGTCTTATTAATAAAAGATTCAAACGAATCTTCTGCAGCATGTTGCCATGTCGCACACGGCAAAGAACAGATGTCGTTCTGATAGTGTAGGAGAGTTCTTAACGGTTTTGTGAAAGGCTGGACTACGCCGAGAGTAAACGTTTTCAACGTTTTAAATGAAGTCGTTGATTTGATGCTTGAGTAAACCGACGTAATAAATATTTTCTGTGTGGCAGCTTAATAATATATTGATTCATTGTTGTGTTCAGCTTGTTTATTTGTTGCATTAGAATCACATATGTGACCTAAGACAAGGTGCAGATCTTTGTGCGGATGCTCAAAAGAAACCCACGTAGAACCCATATTCCCATACGGATGCGTATAGAGCCGATACGGGTCCGATCTAATGCCCAATGTATGCAATACATGGCACATTGCTTATTCGAACCCATATCGGCACATTTGGCCTTATAAGGCGTAATTTATTACATGCATACTGTTTGCTTATAGGCCAAAAATTACAGTGTGTGGTCCTTATCAAACAATGCTGGAATTTTTGAATTTTGTGTCGGCCTACTGTTTCAGTAGTCAGCTCTTACATACATAATTCTTTGCACCGTCAGTGGAAGATATTGTCAAAGACTTTTAAGTCTTTGACAATATCTTTCACTGACGGTGCATAGAATTATGCACCGTCAATATAACCGTCTTAATATAAACTAATTTTTTAATTTACGAGCATTCCCTTAAACAATGTCGACTTAGGCCGTAATTATTTCTAACTTATGGTATTGGCTTTAAGTGATCGAGACAGAAGAAGTGATGGACGGAAACCTTAAATGCGCAATGTCCGTTGAGCAGGAAGTAGTCCTACAAAATATTCATTAACATTATAAGTGAAACCGGCATTTACGTCGGTTTCACTTATTGGGTGGTAAAGACAAGAGAGAGAGCAGCTGGACGGCCAGTCCAACGATGCGATGGTTGTGTGACTACGACCTATAGATTCGTCTGCTGCCGTTGCAAAGGCAAGGGCGGGACATAAGCACTGCCTCTACGTACCAGATATAACACATGAGCATGGAACATTATGTGGTAAATGGTATTTTCAGCCGTCTGTGTCCATCGCTTTAGTCATTGTGACTTTGTGTGGTCTAGGCAAATGACCTGATTTAACTATGCAGAACCTCACAGTTGAGGACTGACGGCGTAATGGAGATCTTCGGAATAATAGATACATACATAGACACACACATGCGTACATAGATGCACATAGAAAGATGCATACGCAGATACACACACATACATATGAGAGATTCATACATACATTGATGCATACATATATACGTAGATGCAAACATACAGACGCGCACACAAATAATAGTGATACGAAATAAAAGATCATCATCATACATAGGTATATACATAGGCCCCTATATGCATACATATAGCCATATGATATTATATGCAAGCCTACGTATTTGCATACGCACATACGTACTTGAGTGCATGAATATATATTGAGTTTTTAAAACGCTATCACGTGGTTCTACTGGTCAATCGTCTCTTTGTTAGGCTGAAAGTGGATCTGCCATCAAGCAGTAGACTATTACGAATGATTCATCTGCGTGCCGTGAACAGACGCTCGTAGCATAAATTGTCAGTGATTGACTTGCACTGAGACCATATCATACATTAACTCACGTGAAATTGACAACAGATACACAAGGATAGGGCAAGGATAGTCATCAAGTCCCTCAGCGCATCCATTAGACAATTTATCTCTTACATACAACGCCCTTCAAACTTCTCAACCTCCTTACACTCGCCAGCTATTCACCATCCAAACGCCCATTTCTACTCGCTCATCATTATATCTTTTTCATCTCGCCCTCCAAGCTCCTCCTCTCTGAAATTGTGCAACCGCTTTAGTCTATGCTGCACTGGCTCTTTGGAATGATCTATAAAAAGATCTGCGCCAGTTTGCTCATAGTTCTATCTCGCCAGTTAGTTTTATTCTCCTCCGCTTGCACTCGCCTCCTCTTCAAGTTATCCAATCCTGATTCCATTCCTTCGCCACCACACAACCACCATCATCACCAATTACCACCGTAGCGCCATGCCGTCTCCTCGGCTTGACCTCCCGAACTCTGTCTGACCTGACACCGGCATGGACAAGGCATTGTGGACTTGAATTGATATAGGACCGGTGAATAATCTGGTCTTCCTGTCGTTGCTTTTGTGTGGCACTGAGAAATTTCGGAGATTTACATTTACATTACATCAAGCAGGCAGCGGGATAAATAGATCTTCAGTTCATTCGCAAAATTTTGCAAACGAATATCAGAATCAAACATACCAAATGGCATCCCGTCTAGGACTTGAAATAAGCATTTTGGATGGACGTTAAAGGAAAAATACAGGCTGTCTCAAAAATACTGTTGGTCTACGAACAAAGCAGTCTTAACAACATTTTCTCCTCAGCTCTCAAACCTCATACACGACAATGCAACGCACTTGTGCACCAAAACAAAAGTCTCACTCATTTCTCAGATAGAATATTTATAATGGCGGCTTTACTTAACTCTGGCGTTATATAATTTCTATCTTGCAGAATAGTCATTATAAGTCTTCTCAGATTGCAACGGACATACATCCCTCAATGAACAATCTAAAGGCTTATACGGCGTCGTTATAAAAATGCCTAATGCACCAATCGATGTCGTAATCATAGGGAGGGTAGAAAGTGTCGTCGTCTGTGGGTATCATCAAACAATGGTGCTAGTGTGAGTCTTAAAGTTGATGTAATGGTTCTTTTGTCTCGATAGAACATCCTGCCAGGAGCTGGAAATTATCTGCCATGCGTCGTGGCAAATTTATAAGACATCTCTGTCACAGTCTTCTTTGTTAATAGCTCACAAGTTTTTCAACTGAAAAGGCACATGAATAGACTACATTTGTAGAGGAAGGGTTACTATATCTGATAACGCATTGTTGTGCATACATTAGCACTTTGACGGAGAGCTGCATTGGTTACACAGTCGGTTTTAGTGCACTCTCGTAGCTAAAGTGTGAAAGTGCTGCGTTCCAAACAAGGTCGTTGGATTAGGCTTTTGGAATAAGCATCTCCAACTGGTAAGCCGTCGTATTTGTTGCCCTAATGACGCTACTTATCATCGACGTTACGATGATCGTCATTACAGTTTAGCGCTTATTGTCGCGTTTTTCATCATCGTTATCATTATCGTAATTTTCATCATCGTTGGCATCACACATGATGTATTTGATACCTGATGTGGTTAAATTCTTTCTTTGTCATCATTATTTTAATCAGTAAAAATGGACATGTGTGTAGTAAGCGTGAATATAAAAATATAAATACTTATATATTTTATTCTTTGGGTTTCGAAGTAGGCCTACCGAAAGACGTAATCATCGCAAATAAATCGCATTACAATTTAGATATATATATATATATATATATATATATATATATATATATATATATGTGTGTGTGTGTGTGTGTGTGTGCGCGCGTGGGTGTACATGAGTGCGTATCTCTGTGTGTGACATAGAGAAAGGCAGTTTGGTTATCTATGTCAAATTCATTAGTTACCATTGTCTGTCTCTCCGTGATGATGGACTGATCTGGATATTTCGGCTTGGTTTGTTGGTGCTCCACCGGTTGATTCCTTGTGTATTATACACTTGCGCTGCAACATTGCTAATAATGAAATCAAGATACTTTATTATTCTAAACCGCTTATAGTCAGCTCTCAAAAAGCATTTGTTGATTCCTTCGGTGGATTCTCTCTGGCCGCATAGTAGCATTAACCTATTTCACTACTAGTTCCACGATAGGTTTTACCATAGAATGCTTTGATCTAACCTACATGTAGTAGTGATGTTTTGTACACAACAGTATGAGTGAGGCAAATGAATACCTCCAAAACAGCTGATGAATATTATGCATGTATGCATGCATGAATGTATGTATGTATGTATGACATGTATGTATGTAAGTATATATGTATGTATGCATGCGTATAAGTATGTATGTATGCAAGTATGTATATATGTATGTATGTATGTATGTATGTGGGTATGTGTGTAAGTATGTTTGTATGTATGAATGTACGTATGTAAGTAATTTTATATGTATGTATTATATATGTAAGTATGAATGTAAGTAAGTAAGTATTATGCATATATGTATGTATGCACTAAATTTCAAGGGGAAATATCAGCGTATGTTGATTTTAATGCCAGCATCGTCCAAGGTTCGGTCTTGGGACCCAACAGTTTAATTTCAGTAATTTCTAGGCTGGCCAGTGGCCACTGCTCACTCTGCAAATAGGTTCCATAAATATGCTGATGATAGCTACCTGCTGGTTCCGTCTTCTAACAGTGCCTATCTGCCACTTGAGCTGGCACATGTGTCGCGATGGGCAGCAGAATGCAATCTGAAGCTCAATCATGGGAAATCTCGTGAGATGTTAATTCGACGCCCTAGAGGGTGGCACGACTGGACTGAGGCCCCGGATGCAATGCCGGGTTTGCAAAGGGTCACTAGTATGGAGATCTTAGGGGTCGCACTCACGGATACACTGGGCTTTGGAAACCACATTCATCGCATATGCTGCCGGGCGCGCCAGTCCATCTATGCTTTACGCACTCTGGTTGCCCATGGCCTGCGCGAATCACAGCTTCATCATGTCGTGCGTGCCACAACCTTGGCTAGGATGCTCTATGCCTCTCCTGCTTGGTGGGGCTTTACGAATCGGAGCGAACGATACCGGTTTGAGGCTATTGTGCGTCGCCTCATCCGCTACCATTACCTTCCGGATGATAATCCTACTTTTGAGCAGCTATGTCTCATAGCTGACTCTTCCCTCTTCTCAGCAATCTTGGTGGATGAGGGGTACATTTTGCATGACCTGCTCCCGCCGATTAAGCCCTCGTGTACCATATGAGAACGAGGGCCCACGATCGCGTTATCCCACCTGCCGATAACTTGATGAGGAAAACTTATAATATTATTATTATTAGAATGTTATATGGGAACATATATAGGCCCTAATGCATATAATTTATGTCTGTCTGTGTTTATATAAATATATGTTGGTAACAGAAAAATGTATACGATTAGCCGTTGTACACCAAAATGCGGGTAGCAATTGGTTTAATAAAGAATATTCTTATCTCATCTTTTTTCATGTAAGCGTGTATGTATGTATGTATGTATGTAAGTATGTACGTATATATGCATGTATGTATCTGAACTCTCACATAGCTCTTCTTAAAACCTCACAAAGGTTGTGGTAACACGGCCATCTAGAAGATCTAAAAAGGTGCAGGTATAAATGTACATGTATTAGTTAATGTTGAACGATCATCATTAGACCGTAAACAAGAGCAAGTGTGCATTGCAATGTAAATACTTTTCAAACGTTCTATTCATTGTGTTTATTACTTTTAGATATTATGCTCATGTCCAAAATAATGTGCAGGTTTTCCATAGATTGCGATAACTGTAAAACAAATTATTGATAGTTTTTATAATATTTGGCTGCGATGCATATATCTGAAAATAATTTTTGGTGGTTTTCAATTACTTCGATTGCACTATCTAGATGTTATAACGATAGGCAGGCGATTAAAATATTGAATTTGTCACATTTTATTACAAAAAAGCTTTTGTGTGGCGCTGAGAAATTTCAGAGATTTACATTACATTTACATTACAATCAGTTTCAAAGTACATTTTATTATATTGCTCATCCTAGAAACAACTTCCGTTTGTGTGGGGCGCCGTGCCTTACGCTCGGCCTCTCGGAGGGATTTTATTATCCCCTATGTTCGTACTGCTATGGCGCAGCATAGAGCATTCTCCGTGGTGGGTTCTACCGTCTGGAATGACCTCCCTCTTTCGCTTAGGTCCCTCCCTATGGGCCTCTCATGCACTTTCTATGGCCTTCTGAAGACCTTTCTTTTTGGCCGGGCCTGGGTCGGGAGCGCCACTGAGTAGATTTCTTAAAGGGGCGCTATATAAGTTTATTAAAGATAGATAGAAATGAACAAATTTGAATTTTGTCGGACGAGCCAGTTATCATGTGAATCTGACCCTGATAATTCACGCTATTTCTTCTTTGTAGATGTAATGATGACCTCTGTAAATCCTCCTTTTACATCTCTGAACCAGACGAACTGGACTTTTGACCCATTTGATGAAAGACCAACACTTTCACAAAGTCAATGGACAGCTGAACATAGGACTCTGCAGACGCCAGGATTTCAGATCGACAGCTTTAATGGCACGACACCATCTGTGTCATACTACCGTAATGACATTCATCTGTACTGCGATTTTGCTAGTGACATCGTGATCTTTATCCTTTGTGTCTTCGGTCTACTGGGCAATTTCGTCACGATTCTTGTTCTAAGACGAGATCCGGAAAAAGAGAGCTCGACCGTTTGGCTCCTGCAGACATTGGCTGTGGTCGACAACATCTTTCTTTCATTTGCATTACTACGTCTATCCATTTATAAGATCGCCCGGGCAACCAATCGGACAAACGAAGTGTCGAAAGTGCTTGCTTATTTTAATGATCTCCAGTATCCCCTTATTGCAGTCACTCACACTCTTACTGTCTGGATTGTGGTGCTCGTTACAGTGGACCGTTATTTAGCTGTATGCAAACCGATGCATGTCAAATGGCGTAACTTACGACGAATGAAGCTAACTTTCCTTTGGTTGTTTATTCTTATTGTTTTCTTAAATGTTCCCTTTTTTTCCTATGTTCTGTTCTCTGAATTATATGAAAACAAATGTTCGATTGCAAACGACAATATATCTGTCGAAACAACCAAATCTAGTTTTTGCGTTACGCCAAAGTATCTTTTTTCCAATGTGATAAGGATCTACAATCTAGTGTTATATGTTGTTGTACGCTCCTTTAGTCCGCTCTTAATATTGATAATTCTTAACGTTCGCATTGCCTTACGGCTTCGTGCCTTGAAAAATAAACGACGCCAGATGTCGTTACAAATCAGCAGAGAAAGAACCATCATAAAAATGATGGCTACAGTAGTTGGCGTATTTTTTCTTTGCCAGATGCCAACGACTTTCATCGGAATTATACTCACGACAAAAGTTAAAATCTTCTTCGTCGATTTGATATTTTGTGCTTCATGGATATTTTATGCATTGGTAGTTTTAAACTCTTCGATAAACTTTATCATCTACTGTCTTATTAATAAACGATTCAAACGAATATTTTGCAGCATGTTGCCATGTCGCACACGACAAAGAACAGATGTCGCTCTAATAGTGTAGAAGATTTAGAGCGGTTGTAAAGGTTTTGTGAAATACTGCACTACGGCGCAAGTAAACACGATTACCGTTTTAACTGAAGACTTTGATTTGATGAGTAAACCGACGTAATTTAGACTTCAGTTTCAAAATGTTCAACTTACGGAAGACCTGTGTTATCCGAAATTCTACCAAAAAATATTCTCTGTGTGAAAACTTATTATTTTGATATATTTTTTCTTCACCTTGTTACTTGTTACATTACAATCACACATAGGGCCTATAACAAGGTGCAGATCTTTGCCAGGATGCTCAAATGGAACTCATAGGACCCATATTCCCATATTGGACCCGAAGAGAACCGATGCCGGTCCCATCTAATGCCCATGGAAATGCTAGTAGTTATTTATTTATGGATGACGCAGTGAGAGAAGACCTGTTCTGAAAGAGCCACGCATCGACAACCTTTGACGATTCGAAGACGCGAGAATTGATAAAGAGGATGCAATTTCTTGATTGAAGAAGCGTAGATGGAAAACTTGTTAGCAGAAGCCCAGCCATTATTGCGTAGACATTCAATGATTGTTTAACCAGGCGCCGACGGAGTTTTTCTTCCTGTAACTCACACCCTGTATTATTAGCCTAGTAGTGGATTTAAAAATGTAAAATGTATGTTTCGCAACCTATCACGTGTTCTAATGTTGTGTTAGTGTATGCTACATAGGGCGCATTGCTTATATGAGCAGCGCAATTGACCCATCGGTCCCCTGTAATAGTCAACTGTCAGCGGCTTTGGGATGACATTTGTAAAAACTTAGATGTATACTACATGTAAGTGTCATTTAAACTTGCATGACGTGAGATAGTCACAGGCGAACCAATGCCATTTATGGATAGCACGATGGCATATAAGATTATACTTGTAATTAGTAACGTCAGTGTTTAACGCACAAGGCATCAACCGATGGCACACCAAAACCAAGTCATAATCAGTTCAATATCCAGAAGATCAGTCCAGAGGACAGAGATACAGCCTGTGGTGGATAAGCAATTTGAAAGAGGTACTGAGAACTGGGCAGAGTGCACAGACACAGGGAGAAAGTTTTAAAAAAAAGTAGGTCCAGCAATCAAATAAGCTCGTTCAACAAGAACAGTTCTTGATTTAGGTATGATCCGACAAAGATTATCAGATGGCCTCGTCGCCTCGTTGAATAATGATAGGCCTAAGTCTGGGGAATAAGAACTGTTTTTTTAAGCATTGTGGCTAGCCAGTGTTGAAAGTATTATAAACCATATATGCCCCAATTTGAAAATTATTCCTTTCTGAACAGGAACCCAATGCGAAGATTTTAAGCTTGAATGATTTTAATCCAGAGGCGGATTTAAGAAAACTTATTAAGCATTGAAATTTGCACGTTGTTAGCAGCTTTCAAATTGTCGTTATGTACCGTAAAGTCCATTAATATGGATACCGTGTATATTATAAACAAGCTCAGCCATAACTTTTTATGCATAATATTAAATTTCCGATTGCTGTCTTTAGTAATGCGCCCTTTCAGTAGAATAGGCCTATGCATTGGTAACCTGACACTTTCTCTGTGGCAGCAAAGCCTAGCAAGCGGTAGTTCTTGCTAAATATAAAGATATCGATACGATGAAAGGGTTCCTCCTACAAAGCAAGCACTAACAAACCTTCAAACCTACCAGTTATCTTATAATATGTTGCAGTACTCAAAACAGCTCGACCTACTTTCGCATTTCTTATAAAACAATAACTTCCTTACTTTTATCACCTTCGACTGCAACCATCATTATTAGGCTATATTACATGCTACAACGTGTGGGTATTTTCTCTCAAAGAAAACCAAACCGATCTCAAACTAAATATCTATGAACCAGATAGTAATTATTTATTGCTCAGATAATTTCATCACAAAATCAAAAATCGCAGTCGGAATCGTAATATCGAGATTCCACTCATTAACGGGAACCACTTTACTAACAGTCCGCTCAATCAAAAGTCAAGTCGCTTGGCAGATATATCGTGAGGTTCGCATCCAGCTAAAGGTCAGGTTTAAGGGTCAGGAAGTCAGATTGCGAATCGTAATCGTAATAGTAAACTCAAAATTTCTAAAGCTACAATCATGGTGTTTAGAACTGAAGCGGCGAGAGATGTTGAGCAGAACAGGAAGAATAAAGATAAGAGGAGGAGAGGAATCGGGTTGCTGGTTCTCGCGCGTGGAACGGCCTTTGTGCATCTGTTGATTAGATCGAGATCACTTTTAAGCAAAACTAAAGTCTATCTGCTGTTCAACCTCTGGCACTTGGCGTTGGAAAACTGACATTGTAAAAAAGATTTACAACATACAAGCCACTTGCGACCAAGAATACTGAATAAGTTGACCCAATTGCGTTAGACTACATAGTGGAATGAATCATGGCTGCACGGTTACTCAGGCCACTATGATTGTGATATTGGTGTAAATGAATGATTTAGGCGATGCACATAGCTGTCGCCTTAAGGACATTGCAAATTAACAATTTCCTGTTGAGATCCTATCTTCATACCAGTGAATAAAAACACAAAGCGACACCCAGTTCTTCTATGCAGAAATAACATCTGCTCACAGATAGATAAATCCTTGAGGCGAGCAAGAAAATCTCGTTACGAGATAATAAAAAGTAATTTATTACATAAATGCTATTTGCTTATAGGCCGAGTATTACAAAGTGTGTGGGCCCCTATCAAACAGTGCTGCCATTCTTGCATTAAGTGTCGTGTAGTGTTTCGCTGGTCAGCATATACATACACATATGCTGCACTGTCAGTGGAAGATATTCGTTAAAGACGTAAAGCTCCACTTGTTGGGTGGCAAAGACACTGTCATTTACGTGTTCTCTTCTGTCGATTAGAAAGAGAAAGATTTTTTCTCATTGTCTCTTGGTCTTGTGTTGTGTGTGGATTGAAGTTCGGAGCCGACACTTCTGGAAAACCCTTGGAAAGAAAACAAGCTGAAGACCAAGCGTCTCCAACTGGTAAGATTAATATGTCTGATAGATTTTCTGATAGATTTTCTTGAAGATAAAACCTGGGAGCAGCGTCGACATATTCGCTGTAATAATTTTACTCATCACTATTATCGTTGTCGTCGTCATCTTGATAGGTTTGTTCTTTTCGTTCCGCAATCATCACTACCATTATCATGGTAATAATCTTGGTCATAATATTCGCCGTCATTTTCCCCTTCATCACCAAAAGCAGAAAAAAACCAACATCACCATCATCACCATCACCACCACCACCATCATCATTAGCACCAATCTAAATCATTGATGTTCTAGTTACCATCATCACCATCCTCATATTCACCATCGTCATCATCAACCTCGTTTTCATCATCGCCATCATCATCCTCATATTCATCATCGTCATCCTCATCCTCATTTTCATCATCCTCATCCTCATCCTCATTTTCATCATCGTCATCATCATCCTCATATTCATCATCGTCATCGTCATCCTCATTTTCATCATCGTCATCGTCATCCTCATATTCATCATCGTCATCGTCATCCTCATTTTCATCATCGTCATCATCATCCTGACATCCTCATATTCATCATCGTCATGGTCATCCTCATTTTCATCATCGTCATCATCATCATCATATTCAACAGTATCAGCAGCAGCAGCAGCTTTGGCAGCAATCCAAATTATCATTGCTTCTCCAGAAGCATAACTCTGATTTGCCGTTGTCGTTTAGGGCCTAATCAACATCACCTTGCAACCAGCAATAATAATAGTAATGACAATATATGTGGCGCCGTTACAACAGCGCCTCACAATCAACTAACGGCAGGGTTGGCCTTAACAAACAAATAAGTCTTAGGCTGTGATTTGAACGAGTCAACAGCGTCAGCAGCTCGTATAGCAGGAGGTAAAGCGGTCCAGCTTCTTTGTCCAGCGGCCGAGAAGGCGCCGTCTCCAAAGGATAGTCATCCGTCATATGCGGGAATCACATGTCGCCAGCGGAGCAGTGCATCTCGATGCAGTAGTCGCGCAGATAGTCAGGCTCCAGTCCATGGAGAGACTTGAACATGAGCAAACAGATGGTTAACTCAACGTGAAGAAGAACCGGCAGTCAGTGACTGCAGGCGGTCCAGAAGGCAGCACCTGGGCGACCCAGCAAAGAAGCTACTACAGTGGTCCGCCCAAGTCAAGGACGTCGAGAAGCAACGGTGTGACGTGGTCATACTTCCTCTAATTGCAAATTAGCATGGCAGCGGCGTTGAGAACAGACTGCAGGCGGTCCAGAAGGCACCTGGGCGCGCCAGCAAACAAGCTACTACAGTGGTACAGTGGTACACCTAAGTCATGATGAAGGCAGCAACGAGCGCTCTCGCTGCCTCGAAAGGCAAACACCTAATACAGCCCCTCAGGAGACGGAGCTGAAGGAAATAGCAGCCGAGCGTTCGCACCACGTGACCCCTCATGGACAGGTCAGACTGCAGGGTGACTCCAAGGTCACGGGCGATAGTCACAAGTTGGATCAAAGACCCACAGGCACTCATTTCGCTGTTTGTCAACATTCTTCATAGATCTTAATCTAGTAAACCACGCTAGTATGCGGCATTCACGGATATATCACTAGTAGCATTGCGAAAAAAAATATTTCTTACATGTCCTAGTGATAGATGCAATTGTATCCTCCAAATCATTTAAAATGAGGCTTTACGCGGCCTTTTAAAGAGCAAACCAGCGCTTTTTAAAAATGCAGTTGTACATTTTAGCTTATGCAGTATTCACATTGTTACTATTATTATAGAGTTCTAGAGCGCAGTTGTACAATGCACAACGCACCAACCGATGACGCAACAAACCATCGCCGAATATCAGGTCAACATACAGAAGATCAATCCCATCAGTCCTGTTATTGCTAGGAATTAACCTGCTCAAATAAAATTAGAGTAGGTAGACAAATTTTAGAACAACATAAAGAATCAGTAATAATTTTTATTGGTTTATTTGTATTTCAGGTAAGCTTATACTCTCTGTTATGTAGAAATATATTAAAATACCCACTGATATACGAATTTAGTTTTTTTTTCAGACAAACCAAAGTTTATGATAACTGTCATGGACTGTACATTTCATGGACTCTACTTAGTTTGTTAGATTCTATATACTAATACATAATCTATGTTGTGACGTCGGAACACCTCCGGTCTAGAGATCGGCCATTGAATATCGATATGGACACTCGGACATGATATCAGTAACTTACACGTTTGCACTTAAAGAACATACCAAGTTGATAAATAATAAAAGTGTTTAATTATAAACCTTACGAGCTTTACTTAGAGTCGTAAACATAACATGGCGTCGTGAACAAAAAGTTGACATTGAACGTTAGCGTGGAGAGTGAAAAAACATCGACACGTGCTACGGAACAATGGAAATTTTCAAGCAGCCTAATCCGCTTAATATGGACAGTATCAACTTGGAGGAGTCGTGGAAAAACTGGAAACAGAAATTCAAGAATTTCATGAAGGCGTCGGGGTCAGACCAAAAGCCAGAAGACGTTCAGTTGGCTATCTTTCTTCATATTGTAGGAGATGACGCAGTAGCAGTGTATAATACATTCGCGTTCACGGAGGCCGAATCTGAAAAACTCGAGCCTGCACTCTCCAAATTTGAAGCATATTGTTCGCCTCGCAGAAACGTCGTTTTTGAACGCTATAACTTCTGGAAAGCGACTCAGGCACCGGGTGAGTCAATTGATGCATTCGTCACCTCACTACGTCAAAGAGTCAAGTCCTGTGATTTCGGCGGACAGACCGACAGTTTGATTCGTGACCGTGTGGTTTTGGGATGTCCGGATGCTCGTCTTCAGGAACGTTTACTGCGTGAGCCAGACCTCGACCTGCAGAAGGCATTTCTAATCTCTCGAGCAGCAGAGTCGACAAAGACACAACTGCAGTCTATCCAAGGTGAGACGAGTTTTACTGCTAGGATAAATAATGTCCGCTCCAATGATAATGCCTGCTCAAAATGTGGAGGTACACATAAACCCAGAGCATGTCCAGCATTTGGTAAAGAGTGCATGAGATGTGGAAAACCAAACCACTTCCAGAAAGTTTGTCGTTCCAAAGAACCCAGTCAGAAAGAACACAGTTGGTTCAAAAGTCCTCAGAGATCGAGAAGCAAGGGAAGAGATATCAAGGGTAAACCGAAACAAATCCCTACACAGAGAGAGGTTTATTCAGTTGATGATGTTCAGAACTTCTTCATGGGAGTACTGTCAGTGGGACAGAGAACTGATGGGTGGTGGAAAGAAATGGACATAAATGGTGATTTGGTTCAATGTAAACTGGATACGGGTGCTGAAGCAAATGTTATGGCACTGTCTACGCTGAACAGTCTCGCTAACCGTCCTAAAATAAAGCCTTGTAACACTACACTGACTGCTTATGGTGACAGCAAGATCACTCCAGTGGGTCTAGTCTCTGTTACTGCAAAGACCAGTAGCAGGACTGTGGAAGCTGATTTCTTCGTTATTGAACAAGATGCTCCAACTCTCCTTGGCCTGCACAGCTGCATAGCACTGAACATTGTGCAAAGAATTGATTCTGTGTCAGAACCACAGAATGCTTCGAACATACTAGACAGCTATAAAGATGTGTTCACTGGCCTAGGAGAGATGCCAGGTACATACCACATCATAATAGACAAGAACATTCCACCGGTTGTTCATTCCCCGAGACGAATTCCTCTTGCACTCGAAGAGAGATTAAAGAAAACACTTTGTGAACTGGAAAGTTTGGAAGTAATCAAGAAGCAAGATCAACCTACTGATTGGGTCAACAGCTTGCTCGTTGTTGAGAAAAAAGATGGCTCCCTTCGCTTATGTTTGGATCCAAGAGACCTTAACAGAGCCATTAAACGAGAACACTATCGCATCCCAACTTGTGAGGATGTTATAGCTAAACTGTCTGGAAAGTCTGTCTTCACTGTTATTGACATGAAGGATGGATTTTGGCAGATCAAGCTTGATGAATCGAGTAGCCGCTTGTGCACCTTTAACACTCCATTTGGTCGTTATTCTATGAAGCGCATGCCTTTTGGAATCTCTTCAGCACCTGAAATCTTCCAGAAGAGAAGCAATGGGCTATTTGGTGACATTCCAGGCGTGAGCATAGTGTTTGATGACCTCATCATAGCTGCAACTGATGACTCTGAACACGATCGAATCCTAAAACAAGTTTTGGATCGAGCACAGCAAAATGGAGTGAAGTTCAACCGAAAGAAAATACAGTACAAGGTTGGGCAAGTCAAATATTTGGGTCACATTCTGTCGAGTAGTGGTGTACGTCCAGATGAGGTTAAAGTTCAGGCAATACTCAACATGCCATCTCCAGCCAACCAGAAAGAGTTGCAAAGATTCCTGGGAATGGTAACGTACTTGTCGAAGTTTATACCAAACTTCTCCTCCCACACAGACATACTACGACAGATACTAAAGAAAGACATAGCATGGCATTGGTCAGACCAGCATGAAAATGCTCTGCAAGTAATCAAGAAATTGATTAGCGAAGCAGCAACGTTGAAGTATTATGATCCAAGCAAAGTCTTAATGATACAAACTGATGCATCATCCTTAGGCCTTGGTTCGTGTCTACTGCAAGATGGGCAGCCAATAGCCTATGCATCCAGATCTCTAACAGCAGCAGAGAAAAATTACGCGCAAATAGAGAAAGAATTGCTTGCTTGCGTGTTTGCATGTGAGAAATTTTCACATTACGTTTACGGCAGAAAAACAGTTGTCCAATCAGATCACAAGCCACTTGAAGCAATTTTCAGAAAGCCAATATGTGATACATCACCTAGGCTTCAGAGAATGTTGCTCAGACTGTTGAAATTTCACATCACAATTGAATACTTACCTGGAAGCAAAATGCTGATTGCAGATGCCTTGTCCCGAGCATACATCACAGGTCACAAGGAAATTCCAGATGAACTGACAGAAGATCTTGAGGTTCTTGTACATGCATTACTCAGCGATTTTCCAGCCAGCCCACAACGTCTGGAAGAATTTCGCAAGGAGACTTTGAATGATGTCGTTTTAGCTCGTCTACGAAATCTGGTTCAGGAAGGGTTCCCTGAAGCTAAAGCAGATCTACCAGTTGAGTTGAAACAATACCAGAAACTGGCTGCAGACATCTATGAACTCGATGGACTATTGTTTGTGCATGGAAAGCTGATAGTGCCACAGACAATGCGTCTTGAAATGCTGACCTTGCTGCACGAAGGACACCTTGGCATAGAAAAATGCAAGGGTCTTGCACGTTCATGTTTATTTTGGCCAAGACTGTCAAAAGACATCGAGCAATTTGTTGGTAAATGTACCACCTGCAATGCATTCTGCAGACAGCAACAGCAAGAACCATTAATTCCTCATCCAATACCTGAGCGACCGTGGGAAAAAGTTGCTGCAGATATCTTCCAGCTTTTCGGAAACGATTACTTACTGGTTGTCGATTATTTCTCAAAATACCCAGAAATTTGTCTGCTTCAAGGAAAAACAGCTAATTCACTGATTCCTCACTTGAAGTCTGTGTTTGCTCGCCATGGAATACCGTGTGAGATGGTGGCAGATAACATGCCCTTTGCAAGTGCAGCAATGCGAAACTTTGCAGCATCGTGGAACTTCAAAATAACGACTACAAGCCCACGTTATGCTCAGTCCAATGGGATGGCTGAAAGAGCCATACAGACTGTCAAGACACTTCTGAAGAAAGCAGAGAAAGATGGTTCCGATCCATACATAGCACTCTTGCAGTTCAGAAATGCACCAGTCTCGGGTTTGCAACATAGTCCTGCTGAACTGCTGATGAGTCGCCTTTTACGGTCCAAGCTTCCAGTTATGCCTTCTCGTCTACAGCCAATGACAAGGAATGCCGCACCAGAACTAAAGATGCGTCAATCAAATCAAAAGAAATTTTATGACAGACATGCGAAACCACTTGAACCTTTGAACAATGGAGATACCATTCGTGTGAATCAAAATGGTGTCTGGCACTCTGGCGTGGTTTTGGATAAACATACAACTCCTCGCAGCTACATCATAAAGACCGAAGATGGATCAACCCTTCGTCGGAATCGTCGTCACTTGGTTCACACCGATGAACCATCTCCAGACTGTCAGCCTTTGGTCGAAGATGAAATTTATTCTGACAACAGAACTGACAACAGAACTCCAGTTGTCATGACTTCAAAGGACTCCACTCCAGTTGTCATGACTTCAAAGGACTCCACTCCAGTTGTCATGCCTCCAGTGGACTCTATGCCAGTCATCTCATCTCCACCTGTCAAGAGTTGCTTACGGACAACTCGTTCAGGACGATCTGTCAAAACACCTGTTAGGTTTAGGGACTTTATAACTTAAAAGGGAAGGTGTCATGGACTGTACATTTCATGGACTCTACTTAGTTTGTTAGATTCTATATACTAATACATAATCTATGTTGTGACGTCAGAACACCTCCGGTCTAGAGATCGGCCATTGCATATCAATATGGACACTCGGACATGATATCAGTAACTTACACGTTTGCACTTAAAGAACATACCAAGTTGATAAATAATAAAAGTGTTTAATTATAAACCTTACGAGCTTTACTTAGAGTCGTAAACATAACAATAACTATTCATAATTCCAATTTGTTCACTTTCTAGGTATAATGATGACCTCTCTTGAACTTTTACATTCATCGGTGAACCAGTTGAACTGGACTACGCACCCATTCGATGCAGGACCAGCATCTTTTCAAAACCAATCAACAGTTGAAAATTCGTCACAACAGATGCCAGGATTCCAGTTCAACCTATCAAATAGGACTACAGTAGTGGAGCCGCCTATCTATGTATCCTCTGCCCAGTACTGCTATATTGCTTTCAATGGCATCGTAGTCTTATTCCTGTGTGTCTTTGGTTTTCTGACGAACTTAATAACAATCTTTGGTCTTAGACGAGATCAGGAAAAAGGCAACGCAACCATTTGGCTTCTGAAGACTTTGGCTGTGGTCGACAACGTCTATCTTTCACTCATTTTCGTAGCGTGGCCAATGGAAACGATCGCATTTTATAACTATTGGACATATGTACAGTGGAAAGTTTATTATTATATTTCTTATGGCCTGCTACCTCTTTGCTTAATCGCTCATAATCTCACCGTATGGATTGTGGTGCTAGTTACAGTTGCCCGTTATCTATGCATTATCAGGCCGATGGATATTAAATGGCGCAACTTACGACGAATGAAGATAGCAGTCATTTGCCTAATAATTCTAGCAGTTCTATTGCACATGCCTACTTTTCTCCATTCGTTAATGAATATATATAAATTTGACAAATGTATTGACGGAAATTTACGAGTTAAGACTCCAGAATCTAGTACTTGTTTAACGATAAAGCGTTTTCACAATGCAATATGGATCTGTAGTACAGTTGTAAATTCAGGAATTGGTTCCTTTACTCCGCTAATCATTTTGATTGTTCTTAACCTTCGAATTGCCTTTGCCCTTCGTACCTTGAAGAAGAAACGGCGTCAGATGTCGCTGCAAATGATCAGGGAAAGAAGTCTGAATAAGACGCTGGTCATGGTAGTAGGCGCTTTTGCTGTTTGTCAAATACCAGTAACTGTCATCTTCTTAATATATATTGCTAGATTTGGTGTCGGTGATGAAGAGTTGCATTGCGCTGTAAGCGTATCAAGTGCACTCATGATTTTAAACTCGCCGATAAATTTTATCATCTACTGTCTTTTCAGCAAAAGATTCAAACCAATCTTTTGCGACATGTTACCATGTCGTAAGCGGCGAAGAACAGATGTCGTTCTGATAGTGTAAACGATTTTCGAACTGTTGTAAAACGTTGTTGAAGCTCTGAACTACTGGAAAAATGAATATGTTAAACATTTTTAAGGAAGACACTGACTTGATAGTTAAGTAGTCCTGGATACTCTAAACTTTATAGTTTCAAATGTTTGACATAGGATAACCTAGGAAATCCAGGCATATACAAGTTGGTAGTTCTTTTGTGACTGTTTGATAATTTGATTCATTATTGTGCGTGGCTTGGTTGCTTGTTCTATTGTAATTTAATGACTACAAAGATTACGATTTGTTGATGGAAAATGCAATGAACTATCATCATATCTTGACTTTGCACCGCACAGTCACGTGCTCTGCCCCGGCTGCTACTATCAGCTGCGCGAGCTTAGAGTGGTCTCTCGCTCTCTAACCTCAACTGCTGCCTTAAAGCTTGTCCATTCATTTATCATCTATCGCCTTGAGTACTGCCCTCTATCTTGGTCTCCCTTCGGATTGGGTCCTTGGACTCGGTCCTCCGCACAGCGGCCCGACTTATTGGTCGCATCCCGAGATTTTGGCCCCATATCATTGTATTAATTGATTGCATGTTGGATATGCAGTTGTGCTGGCTCCCTATCTCGCAGTGTATTGCTTATCGGGTGCATGTATGACTTTATATTCAGCTCGTGTTATAGTTTATTTTTAAAATGTATGTAGTCGTTGTATACATGTAATGCACGTCCGCTTGTCAGTTGCAAAAACTTAGTTAATACTTATATTTGCTGATTGAAGACTTAACGGACTCCGTGCAACGACCCTGACTAGGTTTAATACACTCTTGTATGTGCAACCAAACAAACCGTAGAAATTGGTATGTAATGTCATTTCATGTTATGATATGTTATGTCATGTCATAAAATGTTATGCTATGATATGATATGTTATTTTATCTGTTTCTACATTTCGCCTTTGTCCAAGCCACTCACCCTTTCAGCAGCCTATGGATTGCTTATTTTAAGCATATTTGGATGTATTGGTTATGACCAGAGTTAGTAGCAGAGAGAGAGAGAGAGAGAGAGAGAGAGAGAGAGAGAGAGAGAGAGAGAGAGAGAGAGAGAGAGAGAGAGAGAGAGAGAGAGAGAGAGAGAGAGAGAGAGAGAGAGAGAGAGAGAGAGAGAGAGAGAGAGAGAGAAGCTGGAAAATGAACGGCCAGTCCAACGATGCGATGGTTGTGTGACTACGACCTATAGATTTGTCTTTTGCCGCAACAGAGGCAAAAGGGCGGGACATGAGCGCCTCCCCTATGTTCCGAGTGTAAGATTTGAGCACAGAACCCATGTGGTAAATGGTATTTTCAGCCGTTTGTGAACATCGTTTTAGTCATTGTGTGGTCTAGTTTAAAGACCACATTTCACTATATATATGCAGCAGCCTCACCGTTGCGGATGGACGGTGTAATGGAGATTTTAGGAATAACAGATACATACATAAATACAATCATGCATACATGGATGTACACATAAGATTCATACATACACACATACATATATAAAAAGATTCATATATACGTTGCTGGCTACATATATACAGAGATATATATACATACACACAGGATGTGGATGCCAAATAAGAGATTATCATCATACATAGATATATAGTCTACACATATCCACGTATGTAGCCATAATATGCATGCTTATATACAACACATGTATAGTTATATATATACACTTACATACACCAGTGATTGCATACACACATACATACTTGAGTGCATGCATAAGTGTAGCGTTTCCAAAACGCTATCATCTGGTTTTACTGGACAACCATCGCTTTGTTAGTCTGAGCGTGGATCTGTAACTCTATCCATGTAGACTGTGTCGCCTAGTTTTTCATCTGTTGACAATGGCCACACGCTCAAAACACATCTCGTCGGCGATTGACATGCATTGAGACCATATCGGATGCTAACTGGTACGAAATAGATACGGTACAAGGCTAGGGTTAGTACAATCATCATGCATGCAGAGAGATAAACAGATCTTTAGGACATTCTCTAGATTTTGCAAACGACTCTCAGAATCAAACATACGAACTGGCCTCCCGTCTAGGGCTCGAAGTAAACATTTTAGATGGAAGTTAAAGAAATAAAACACAGGCTTATGTTGGTTTATGAGCAAACAGTCTTCAAGCACGAAATCTTCTCTGGAACCTCATACAATGCATGACAATGCAACGTGAACGTTGACCATGTGAACCAAAACTAAAGTCCCACTCATTTCTCAGATAGTATATTTATAATGGCGGTTTTACTACACTCAGGCGTCATATATAATTTCTCTCTTGCTAAATAGCAATTATAAATCTTTTCACATTGCACTGACGTACATCCGTCGATGAACAATGAAGCTGTTGTCATTTGTTAACGTGGGTTGGGCTGAACGTGTATGCGTGGGATCACCACTGGCTACTTTTCTAGTTTCATGTGCAATGTTTTGCCAAAATGATTTAAGTCCAGTCTTTAGCGACATCTAACATCGTGTAAACTAAAGCAGAGAATGTCGTTTATTAATTTACCTCTGAAGTGGTGCTTTGTAACTGTCCTGTTAGAATTTTAATTATGATTACAGTTAGGCCCTACTATTGTAACAACACGCTGCTGAATAATTTGCAACTTTTTCTCACTGACTTGGTTTCAAAATTTCTTTACCAAAATCTAATCTAATCTAATCATATCTAATCTTATCGATTCTTATCTATAAACTCGAATTCTCTCAACACACTTAACAACACAATGCGGACAGTAATGAAAAAGTACCACAATGTCAGAAGAAAAAACCATGCATATTATTCCTTTCCTTGTTTTTAGTTTAAATTAATCGCGGCACCTTATGAATAAGACCTTTTCGATAAGTTAATGAGGTGATTTCTTTTGCTAATATATTTAAATGCTAGAGAATACTTACCCGTCATATATGACGGTTTTGACGAGTACTCCCGTCAGATCGTGTGCATAGGAAGAGGCAGTGCGGTAGGGAGTGAAGCAGAGACACCGTCCGTCCGTCTGTCTGTCTGGCTGTGCGTCTGTACGTCTATCTGCCTGCCTCCCTCCCGCCCTAGCTTTGTCCCTCCCTCCCTCCTTCACTGACTCCATCTATCAATCCGTCGGTCTGTCCGTTTGACCGTCCTCCTGTCTGTCTGGCTGCGCATCTGTACGTCTATCTGCCTAGTGTCCAGTGTTCCTGGGCCTGTCTAATTTCGGGATAGGCCCAGTAACACTCCCTAAGGCCGACTCGGCCGGCGGGTCGGCCAGCGGCCTGTCAGGCACATTCCATACATTCGACAGCGCAGCGGCAGTGTGCATTCCAGACATTCCATTCCGTTATGTGTAACTGTCAATCAAATAGGCCATAGCTCAGAGCCTCAGCAAATCAAATAGGCCAACCCAGAGCCGCACACATTATGTTGCCCCCCCCCCATAATTGAGATGGACTGTACACCTAATGCAATAAGTGTAGGATGAATAGCCAAATGCCCTCCCCCAATATTTTGGAACAGTTTACGCCAGTGTGTGAGCCTGTCAATCAAGTAGGCTAGGGGTCAAAGCCTCATCCAATCAAAATAGGCCCAGAACCGTACACAATATTGGCACCGCCCACTGCGCCTTAGCATGAGTCAGAGCGTTTGCGGACACACAGATCTAGGAAATTATGTGTATAGATTTCCTGAAGTTCTACGTCACCACCTTTGCTGCGCTCGTGAATAAGCTCAGCGCTCGTGAATAAGCTGAGCGCTCATGATTAAGCTCAGTGGTCATGAATAAGCTGGGGTTTTGCGCTTAGCTCTTAGAGTAGCGCTTTAGAAATTAGGAGTTTACGATTACGATTACGATTACTAGAGAAGACAGATGGAAATGCGATGAATGGAAGAAATCAGAACCCAAGCTACGGACGGCAAGAAAGAGTCAGCTTCCATGCTATCATCAAACAATGGTCCTTCTGTGAATCTTTAAGTTGGTGTAGTGTTTCTCGGGTACATCAATAGAGCATACTGCCGGAGGCTTTAAATTAACTGCCGTGCGCCGTTGCAAATTTCTAAGATGTCACTGTCATAGCCTTCTTTGTTTAGAAATTGCAAGTCTTTCAACTGAAAGATATGATAAACTATGTTTGTAGCGGAAAGCCTACTAGGTCAGATAGCGCATCGTTGTGCATACATTAGCACTTTTACGACGAGCTGCATTTGTTTCCCAGTCGATTTTAGTGCACTCTCGTAGATAAAGTGTGAAAGTGCTGTGTTCCAAACAAGGTCGTTGGATTAGGCTTTTGGAAAAAGCATCTCCAACTGGTAAGCCGTCGTATTTGTTGCCCTGATGATGCTATTTATCATCGACGTTACGATAATCGTCATTACAGTTTAGCTCTTAAAATCGCGCTGGTCATCATCGTTATCATTATCGTCATTTTCATCATCGTTGGCATGATGCATGATGCATTTGATACCTGATGTGCGTAAAATTCTTTCTTTGTCACCATTATTTTAATCAGTAAAAATGGACATGTGTGTAGTAAGCGTGAATATAAAAATATAAATACTTATATATTTTATTCTTTGGGTTTCGAAGTAGGCCTACCGAGAAACGTAATAATCGAAAATATTTCATGTGTGTGTGTGTGTGTGTGTGTGTGTGTGTGTGTGTGTGTGTGTTTGTGTGTGTGTGAGTGCGTGTGTGTGTGTGTCGTGACAGACAGAACTCCACATGCATTTTGGTTATCGTTTTCTAAATTTTTATTTACCACAGTCTGTCTCTCCATGTTGACGGACTGATCTGGATATTGACCTCTTTGTGGATTGGCTTTTGTTAGTTTTACTATTAAAGCAGTTTTGCATAGCATCCCTGCTAGATGCCTACTCGGAAGCACTCCTAGCCCAACCACGGTCGAACAACGCAGTTTTGAGGCAAGCAAGAAACAAAGTAAAATGACCAGTCGGTATTTGGTGGAGCGTGGTAGGAAGCCCATAACAGGTCATGGGGCCGGCCACATAAAAGGCACGGCGCTGCCGTGTGGCTGTCCAAGTGCGGGAAAAAATGAGCTCAGCTTGCGCAGCTGAGCGGAGAGAGCAACGGCTCTGCAAACATGAGTTGGGAAAGCCAAGCTCCCGCAGCTATATATGGATGTGCCAAGCCCTCAAAGCACCGCCGGACCAGAGGCAGAGATTCGGCAAGTAATGCGCTGTGGGTTGGGGAACCAGCGTAGAACATCCCTCATATACGCAGACACTCTGCCAGACTTGGAGATGCGGCCTACAAAGCGGGCAGCAGCACCCAGGATTCTATTCAGGGGCTCAATCCGGCTGACCGGAAGAACGTCATGTATGGCGCTGCAGTAGTCCAGCCGAGAAACAACAATTGCATGGACAAGCGTGGAAGCTGCACCAGAGGACAGAGAACGAGAAATCACTTTGAGCATCCGGAGCTGATGATATTTCAGCTGCTCGAGAAAAGATTAAGCACCGCGTGAATGTAAGTTTCTGGTCCAGGACGACTCCCAAGTCCCAGACCCATGTCGAGAAAGAAAGGTGCGGGAATTGCAAAGCAAGAGAAGACAGATCTATCTTAGAGAGCTGCTGAAGCGTGCCGAGCCAGATAAGCTACCCATTAGCCGGGTTAAGCCGAAGGAGGTTTGCAGGCACTCAGGCCCGCAGGGACTCCATAGCATTGGTCATGGTTTCAACGGCTGCAACAGCCCGGACAGCCGGACAATGTACATAGGCTTGCAGGTCGTCACCATAGGATTCGCTAAAAAAAACTGTCTCAGCCGCCAGCAACGACCACAGGTCGGCAGTGTAGATTATCTAAAGATTATGTGTTACACACTTGCGCTCAGGGGGGTAACTTTGGACTAAAAAATGAGGGGTACCATTTCTTTCATACACGAAGCAAGGCGGAGATTGCGATCTATGGGAAGGCACAATAATAAAATATTGATTGGCATTGTTCAAAACGGGGGGTGGGGTGGTACGGTACCCCAGTCCAAAAAGTGGGGGTATGGGTACCCTCGTACCCTACAAATTACGCCTAGGCTTGTGCTACAACATTGCAAAATTATGAGTTGCAAAATTACTAATGATAAAGTATCGACATTTTTCTACAGCGCTTTCAGTTAGCTAGCGCTCACAAGCATTTGTTGTTGCCTCTCCTGGATTTTAAACTCTTTTTCATTCATTATTTCAGAGAACTTATATAGCGCCCCAAATACCTATCAGAGGCGCTCCCAGCCAACTTCGGCGATAAAGACCAGTTTTTAGAAGCTCGTAAGACGTGTATGCAGAGTCACTAGCTAAAAGAACACGCAGGTCACTAGAAAGGTTATTCCACGTGGTCGGCCTAATCACTGAAAATGCACGACGGTGTGTCTTTGAAATGTCCGTAAAGGGAACAACAAGTTCACCCCGAGATGCAGAACGAAGATTACAGCGACCAGGCAAACCTGAGGTGGAGCAACAAAGCTCCCGCAAGTAACCAGTGGCGTTCCCTACCGTAACGTGGCACCGCCAGACCAGACCGAAATTCTAAATTCATACATACATAGCCTCTTTTACCTGATAGTAGTGTTAACCTATTTCACACGAGTTTTACGATTGATTTTTCTATGATCTTAACTCAGTAGGGATGATTTGTTCGCAGCGGTATGAGTTAGGCAAATGCATTCCGCCACAACGGGTGCTGTATGTATGTACATGTTGTATGTATGCATATGTATATGTGTATGTATATATATGTCTCTTCTGGTTCTCTGCCTTCAGGCAGGTTCTAACGTCCGACGTCGCCATTTCTCTCGATCTTGAGCCTCTTCTTTGAGTCTTTTGTATCCCTCCTTCATCATCCAATCCAGCATCATCTATCTTGGTCTTCCCCTTGTCCTCTTCCCCTCCATTCTTCCCTCGATGACATTTCTTAGGAGAGAGTCCCCTCTCAGCGTGTGACCGATCCATTTCTTCTGCCTCCTTCTTAATGTGTCTATAAAGGACCTTTCTTCTGCGATCCTTCCCAACACTTCTTCATTTGTTTCGTGTTCTGTCCAGCTGATCTTCTCCATTCTTCTCCAAATCCATATCTCGAATGCCTCCAGTTTCTTGATGTCCTCTTTCCTCATGGTCCAAGTCTCTGATCCGTACAACACCACACTCAACACCAGTGTCTTTACCATTCTTTTCTTCAGAGTCCTGTTTATTTCCCCCTCTCAATAGCTCTTTTCTTTTTGTGAATGCCTCTTTACCCAGTGCTATTCTTCTTCTAATTTCTTTATGGCATTTGGCATCTGTCGTAATCATGCTTCCCAGGTAGCAGAATTCTTTTACTTGTTCTATTTCCTCTTCACCAATTTTTATTTTGACTATAATTTCCTTTCCTTTACTTATTCTCATTACTTTCGTCTTTTAGATGTTGATTTTCATGCCATATTCCATTGATATGGTGTTTAGTCGGTCCATCATATGTATGTATATATATGTATGCATAGTATATGTATATGTATGTATGTATATGTAATTATGTATGTATGTTTGTATTTGATCATGTATGTACATATCTGAACACTTGGATAGCACTTTGTTAGAACCTCACAAGGCCGCTGTAACAAGGCTATAGATCTAGCAGATCTTGAAAGGTGCATGGCATTGAAATATATTAATTAATGTTAAACGCCGTAAACAAGAAACACGAAGGCACAAGTACAAAATGTGCATTGCAATGTAAATAGGGCCTACTTTAAAACTTTCTATTCATAATGTTTATTACTTTTAGATCTCATGCTGATTTCTAAAATAATGTGCAAGTTTTCCAATGCTTGCGATCATTATATTTTTATGCTGTGCTGATCTGTCAAAATTTTGTAATGTTTTTATTGATAGCGGTTATGATATTTAGATGTGATGCAGGCATCTGTAAGTAATGATTGGTGGAGGTCACCTTGAATTCGATTACACTATCTAGATCAACGTTTCTCAAAGTGGTGGTCCGCGGACCGGCGCCGGTCCGCGGAGCTCTGGTCACCGGTCCGTGAAACAGTCTATAAAAATTCATAATTTTTCAACTCATTGGCGAAAACGCATAATATTTCAAAAGTATTTTAATTAAAATCAGTAATCATTCACGATATTTAATTTAAAAAAAGTTAAATATTACAGTATAATAAATCTGTAAATTCTTTGTATTTAAAAGTCAGTATACTATTTTATTCGTCAGTTGGCACTACGAAACACTACGAAGTTGGCCATCATGCTCATTTGTCGTTTTTTGTTCTTTGCTTATATCGTCAAAAGGGGCGATAATTGATCATTAGTCGTCTTAACAGACAATCGAACTTCGCCGACCCGATTGGAGATCTCGAACTCATGGCACCGTCAAACTAGCCAATTCCCACCCAGACTGTTGTTGATATTTTCGATGAGCCTCATCTGTGTAGTGCTACTCAAAACACAATCCCTACTCAAATAAAATATTAAAATCAAAATGTTTTTGACGTTAACTTAAAAACAATATTATTCAATAATACATAATACAGTGTTCATACGTAGTAATAAGCAGGGCTGTAGTGGTAAAATTTGAGGTGAGTATACGCTACCGGTGACCAGCGGCGTCCAAAAAAATTTGAAGACCTTTTTTTAGGAAAAATTTCAGACTTTTCACCAATTCTCTGAAAATTTTCAGACTTTTTACGATTTCGTCTCTGAAAAAGTTGATGACCTTTTTTTTTTTTTTTTTTAGTCATTCGCCCTGAAAACCTTGAAAAACCTCTATTTTTCTAAAAATTTCGTCCTCAGAGGTAAGTATACGCTGTATACCCGCGTATACCCTCGTCTCGAGCGCTGAGTATACGCTGTCAAATTTCTCTAGAGGTAAGTATACGCTGTATACCCGCGTATACCCTCGACTACAGCCCTGGTAATAAGTTTTAAACATGCTAAGGTTACAAAATTATAGTTGTAATAAATAGCGAAAATATTATGAAATTTGAATTTTAATGCAACATGTCGTATATATATATACGAATATATATATATATATATACGAATATATATATATATATACGAATATATATATATATATATATATATATATAAACGTTTTGATGCTGCGGACCGGTAATTGTTTAACCAGCTTTAACGCGGACCGGTGCTTCTCAGCATCAGCTTATATCAGCGGTAAAGCTTGTTAAACAATTACCGGTCCGCAGCATTAAAACGTTTCAGAAACACTGATCTAGCTGTTGCTATAACAGCTAGATCAGTGTTTCTGAAACGTTTTGATAGACAGACGATTAAAATAGTAGATTTGTCACATTTTATTACTATCTGATAATATTGCATATCCTATCAATGTGCAGATTAGAATTTTGTCCGACGAAACAGTTTTCTTGTGAATCTAACCCTGATAATTGACGATATTTCTGTCCTGTAGATGTCAAGATGACCTCTGTAAAGCCTCTTTTGTCATCTCAGAACCTGTCGAACTGGACTTTTGACCTATTTGAAGCTGGACAAACACTTTCACAAAACCAATCGACAGCTGAACATTGGACTCAACAGACTCCTGGATTTCAATTCGACAGCGTGAATAGCACTACACCATCTGTGTCATCTTACCGTAGAAGCATTTACCTATACTGCGAATTAACTAGTATCATTGTGATCTTTATCCTTTGTGTCTTTGGGTTTCTGGGCAACTTCGTAACTTTTCTTGTTCTAAGACGAGATCCGGATAAACAGAGCCCGACCATTTGGCTCCTGAAGACCTTGGCTGTGGTCGACAACACCCTTCTTACATTTGCATTACTAATTCTGTCCATTAATTGGATCGCCCTGCGGGCAGCTGGTTGGACATACGAAATGTCGAAAGTGATTGAATATTTTTCTTATATTCAGTATCCCCTTATTGCAATCATTCACGCTATTACCGTCTGGAGTGTGGTGCTCATTACAGTTGACCGTTATTTAGCTGTATGCAAACCGATGCATGTCAAATGGCGTAATTTACGACGAATGAAGCTAACCTTCTTTTGGCTGCTTATTCTTGTTGTTTTCTTAAATGCTCCTCGTTTTTCCACTATTCCGATCTTTGAATTATTAAGAAATAGATGTTGGATTACAAACAACACTATATCTGTCAATACAACAGAATCTAGTTTTTGTGTTACGCTAGAGAATCGTTTCGAGGCCTTACGGGTCTACGAATTTGTGAAATATTTTGTTTTTCAGTCCTTTAGTCCGCTCTTAATATTGATAATTCTTAACGTTCGCATTGCCTTACGGCTTCGTGCCTTGAAAAAGAAACGACGCCAGATGTCGCTACAAATCAACAGGGAAATAACCATCATAAAAATGATGGCTACAGTAGTTGGCGTATTTTTTATTTGCCAGATGCCGATGACTTTCATCGAAATTATACTCACGACCGACGTCGCATTCAACCAGCTGTTGTATTGTACTTACGGGTTGTCTAATGTACTCGTAGTTTTAAACTCAGCGATAAACTTTCTCATCTACTGTTTTATTAATAAAAGATTCAAACGAATCTTTTGCAGCATATTGCCATGTCGCACTCGGCAAAGAACAGATGTCGCTCTAATAGTGTAGAAGATTTTGAATGGTTGTAAATTTTCTGTGAAATGCTGGACTGCGGCGAAAGTAAACATGTTCAACGTTTTAAATGACGACGTTTATTTCACACTAGAGTAAACCACGTAATTTTGACTTCAGTTTGAAAATGCTCGATATACGGAAGATCTAGGAAATCCGAATTTCTTCAAGAAAATATTTTCTGTGCGCAGCTTAATATAGACCTAGTGATTGATTGTTGTGTTCAGCTTGTTTATTTCTTGCGTTAGAATCACACACAGGACCTACAGATAAGATGCAGATCCCTGTCATGATGCTCACATGGAATCCACGATTCCACGTAGAGCATATATTCCCATACGGTCACTGGCGTAAACTTGCAGAAAATATTAGGGGAGCATTTGTTTATTTTTTTCTATACATGTTGCATTAAATTTACAGTCCACCTCAATTATTGGGGAACGTGCCCCGGCTGCCCCCTCCCCCAAGATTCTACGCCTATGCATACGGTTCCCATATAATTCCCATTGAAATGCTGGTATTTATATATTTATGGATGACTCAGTGAGAGAAGACTAGTTCTAAAGGAGCCACTCTTGACGAGCTGCGTTTGAAGACTTGTTAGCAGGAGCTCTCAGCCAGTATTGCATAAACAGTAACTGATTGTTTGAACAGAGAACGATGGAGATTTTCTTCCTGTGACTCAAAAACTACATTATTAGTCCACTAGTGAATTTATAAACATAAAGTGTTTCAATTAGATGTATGTTTCGAAGCCTAGCACGTGTTATAAAGTTTATGTTAGTGCATGTAATAGGTCTATTGGGCGCAATGCTTATTCGAGCCCATATTCGTGCATTTGGCTTATCGGTCGGTTGTAAACTGTCAACTGTAACGACTTAGGGATGACATTTGTAAAAACTTTGATTCATACTAAGTGTCATTTAAGCTATCGTGACCTGAGATAGTAACAGCTGAAGCAATGCTATTTATGGCTGGTATATAAGATTATACCTGTAATTAGTAACTTCTGTTGCGCCGGTCTCTAATGAACAAGGCAAGCACCTATGACACACCAAAGCCAATCATGTCAATAGCCAGAAGATCAGTCCGTTAGACAGAGAGGCAGCCTGTGGTTGATAAGCAATTTGAAAGAGGTAGGTTTTAAGTTGAGAATGAAATAACACAAGCGATTGCGTAGAGCGCTCAGAGACAGGGAGAGAGTTCCAAAAAGTAGGTACGGCAACCGAAAAAGCTGGTTTGCCAAGAACAGTTCTTGCTTTAGCCATGACCAGACAATCAGATGACCTCGTTGCATATAAATAAGTCTGAGGAATAAGAATTGATTTTAAGAATTATGGTTGGCCAGAGTTCAAAGTTTTATAAACTATGAGCCCCAATTCGAAACTAATTCCTTGCTGAACAGGAAGCCAATGAAAAGATTTTGAAATTTAAAGATTTCAATTCACAGGATGATTTCAGAAAACTTACAAAGCATTGAAATTACAGGTTCTTACTTTATCGTAATGTACCGCGTATGTTATAAAGAAGTTGTAACTTTAGCCATTTGGCTGTCAGTTTAATTTTTATTTTATTTTTATTTTCATTATTTTAATTTTACTTTATATTTTATTTTTTTTATTCTTAACCTTTTTTAATACTTTATTTTATGTTCTATGTAACATCTTTTCATGCTCTATGTTCTAGCATATAATTACTTACTTACTTTAACTATTGAAGATTGTAAACCAATTGCGTTATGTCAAGTGGTACGAAAAATAAACGAATATTTGATTTTGAATTGATCACCTTTTGTACATGATATTAAATTTTTGATTGCTGTCTTGAGCAAATAACCTGTAGCTGGTATTTACATTAGTCACGCGCCCTTTCAGTATTAAGTGAATTGGTAAACTTACACTTTCTCTGTGGCAGCAAAACCTACCAAATGATAGTTCTTGCTAAATACAAGGTTATCGGTAAGATGGAAGGATTCTGCATACAAGACAAGCACAAACAAACCAAGCCTATCAGTGTTCTTATTATATGTTGAAGTACCTAAAACAGCTCGACCTACTTTCGCATTTTTATATAAAAATTACTTCGATCCTTTTATCAACTTCGACTGCAGTCATCCATATTACACTAGATACGAATTCAAACTAAATATCTATCCTAGGTGTCCAGATAATTTATTGCTTAGGTAATTTCATCACAAAATCACAAATTGCAGTCGGTATAGTAATATCGAGATTCCAATCATTTGCGGAAACCAATTTATTAACAGTCCGCGCAGTGAAAAGCCAAGTGTTTGGCAGATAATCGTAGGTCCAGTGCCAGGTAGAGGTCACGTTTCAGGGTCAGACAGAGAGACAGTCAAACAGCGAATCATAATCGTCATTGTAAATTCAAAATTTCTAAAGCTACAATACTGATGTTTAGAATTGAAGCGGCAAGAGTGGTTACCAGAACAGTAAGAATAGAGATAAGAGGAGGAGAGGAAACGGGTTGCTGGTTCTCGTGCGTGGTACAGTCTGTGTGCAACTGTTGATTAGGCCAATATCGAAAATGTTCACTCTTAATCAAAATTAAAGTCTGTCATTTGTTCAACCTCTGACACTTGGCGTTGCAGAAATGACATTGTAAAACAATCAAGGGCGGATCCAGGGGGCCAATCCGGCCATGGCCCCCATTTGAAATTTATACATGACGTGGCCATGAAGAATAGCCCCCATTTGATATTCCACAGAGGACGTGGCCATGAAGAATAGCCCCCATTTGATATTCCACAGAGGACGTGGCCCCCCGTGACGTTGACGAGCATATATAAGACTTATTTTTTTATGTGGAGGTTTTTTCTATCTGGAGGTTAAGGACTAAAAAAAGGTCATCACTTTTTTTGGCAGATGAATAGAAAAATTTTGTGGGGCGAAATGAGAAACGAATGCATAATTTTTGCCCCCCCCCGACGAACCTTCTGGATCCGCCCCTGAAAACAATATACAAGTTGCAACACACATGCCACTCGATACCACGAATACTGAATAAATTGAACCAATTGCGTTAGACTATACATAGTGGAATGAATCATGGCTAACATTGTGAAATTGATGTATATGAATGAATTAGGCGATACACATAACCTTCGCCTTGAGGAAATTGCAAATTTCCTGCTGTGATCCTATCTTCAAACATGAACGAATGCAGTGAATTAAAACACATAGCGACGCTCAGTTCTTCTCTGCAGAGATATTATTATCTGCTCACAGATAGCTAGATCCTTGAGGCAAGCAAGAAAACTGTCGCTACGACATAATAAAAAGTAATTTATTACATGCATGCTATTTTTGCCTATAGGCCGAGTATTACAAAGTGTGTGGCCCTTATCAAACAATGCTGCGATTCTTGAATTTAGTGTCGTTTAATGTTTCACTGGTCAGCTATTACATACACATATGCGCGTCAGTGGAAGATATTCGTCAAAGACTTAAAGCTCCACTTGCTGGGTGGCAAAGACACTGCGCTGATTAATTCAAGACGTCATTTGCATGTTCACTTCTCTCGATTAGAAAGAGAAAGAATTCTTTTTACTCATTTTCTCTTAGTCTCGTGTTGTGCGAGGATTAAAGTTCGGAGCTGAGGCTGATGCAAAACCCTTAGGAAGAAAACAAGCTGAAGGATAAGCGTCTCCAACTGGTAAGATTAACATTTCTGATAGATTTTCCGATGACGTAGATTGACGCTGACAAAACCGACGTTCCATTCGTTGTAATAATTCTACTCACCACCACTCTCATTGTCGTCATCGTCGTCATCTTCGTGGGTTTTGTCGTAGTTGTCGTCATCGTCATCACCCTCATATTCGTCATCGTCATCAACAGGAGCATTAACAGAAATCTGAACTGTCACTGTTATGGTTGTCACAAACATAATTCTGATTTCCCACTTTCAATGTGCGCCCAATATTGTTAACATTCCTCGTAGATTACAATCTAGCAAACCACATTCCCATGTGGCATCCACCGCTATCACCAGTAGTGATGCAAAATTCATTTCTTACGCGTGGCAGTGATATATACAACGACAACTTCCAAAGTATTTAAACATGCATCTTTACCTGATCCTTTAGAAAGAAATCACACAAAAATGGACAAGGCATCAACCGATAGTGCACCAAAGCTTAGCAATTATATCACACCAACAACCAGAAGATCATCCCTAAAATCCCAATTTTTTTCCAAATGATAATGATACTCAAATATTAGAATAAGGTAGACAAAGATTAGAACAAATAACGAATAAGTAATAGTTTTTATTTGTTCCATTGACGTTTAAAGTCTAATCATTGCAATGTATTAGTATTTTAAAATACAAACTGATGTACGAGTTTAGTCTTTTTCAGACAATAAGGTGTTCAGGATAACCAGTCATAGAACCAATTTGTTCAATTTCTAGGTGTAATGATGACCTCTGTCGAGCCTTTACACTCATCGATAAACCAGTTAAGTTGGACTAAGGACCCATTTGATGCAGGAAAAGCATCCTTTCGAAACCAGCCAACAGCTGCAAATTGGTTGCTGCAGACGACAGAATTCCAGTACAACCAATCAAATTGGCTGACAACAGTTGCGGCGCCTATCTATTTATCATCTAACCAGTACTGTTATATTGCTATCAGTGGAATCATAGTATTGTTCCTGTGTGTTTTGGGTTTTCTGACGAACTTAGTAACAATCTTTGGTCTTAGACGAGATCCGGAAAAACACAACGCGACCATTTGGCTCCTGAAGACTTTGGCTGTGGTCGACAACGTCTATCTTTTACTTGTTTTCGTAGAGTGGCCAATGGAAACGATCGCATTTTATAAATTTTGGACAGATTGGACAGATGTACAGTGGAAAGTTTATTATTCTATTTCTTATAGCCTGCTGCCCCTATGCTCAATCGCTCATAATATCACCGTATGGATTGTGGTATTAATTACAGTTGCCCGTTATCTATGCATAATCAGGCCGATGGATATCAAATGGCGCAACTTACGACGAATGAAGATAGCAGTCGTTTGGCTAATTATTCTAGCTGTTCTCTTGCATATGCCTACTTTCCTCCATTCGTTAATGACTATATATAAAATTGACAAATGTATTGACGGCAATTTAAAAGTTAAGACTACAGAATCTAGTACTTGTTTAACGATAGAGCGTTTTCACAATGCAATATGGATCTGTAGTGCAGTTGTTAAATCAGGAATTGGTTCCTTAATTCCGCTTATCATTTTGATTATTCTTAACATTCGCATCGCCTTGGCCCTTCGTACCCTGAAGGAGAAACGGCGCCAGATGTCGGTACAAATGATCCGGGAAAGAAGTCTTAATAAGACGCTGGTCATTGTAGTAAGCGCTTTCGCAGTGTGCCAAATACCAATAACTGTCATCTACTTCATATATATCGCCAGATTTGGTGTTGGTGATGAAGAATTAGATTGTGCTGTTAGCATAGCTAGTGCACTCATAATTTTAAACTCGCCGATAAATTTTATCACCTACTGTCTTTTCAGCAAAAGATTTAAACCCATCTTTTGCAAAATGTTACCATGTCATAAACGACAAAGAACAGATGTCGATCTGGTAGTTTAAACGGTTTTCGAACGGATGTAAAACGTTGTTGAAGCGCGGAACTACTGGAAAAATGAATATGTTGAGAATTTAAAGGAAGACATTGATTTGATAACTGAGTAGTCCTAGTTACTTCATATTTTTCAGTTTAAAACGTTTGCCATAAGGATAACATAAGATGTATAACATATACCCGAGGATATTTTCTTTTTGACAGTTTAATAAATTTGAATCATCATGATGTTCTGGTTGGTTCCTTCTGTATAATAATTAATTACATGACTATATTGAATAAGATTTGTTGTTGGAAAATGCAATTATACATGTAGAAACCTGTTGTGAAGAACGACGTTCGTCTTACGTCAACATTGTTTGACGTTGTAAACAAGCGAGGAAGGATTTTCTACTTCCCGCAAAATCCATACTCTATATGTTTAGCCTGCTACTGATATAAAAGCTAACGTGTCAAATGCTTCTATTATAAATGACTTTCACTGAGTTATACTTGTTTTAAAGTTACTCTAGATGTCTCCAGCATAGAGGCCGTGTTTAATGAAGAAAATACTTACTAATCAAGTTCTGTCGGCGGGTTGCGTCAATGCATGTCGGTCGACCGTGAACGCACTGATAAAAAGGCTATAGGATGACACTTATGCAAACATTGAATCATGTAAACTGTCACGTAAACTGAGTATTCTTTACCTGAGATTTTCGCAAATTAAGTTATGCCATTTTGGATACCTAAATAACATATAAAAATTAGCCTATTGCAAGACATGTCACATATTACCAGATTCCTGCTGATATCAACTGGTTGAATGTAGCAATTAACTGAAATATACTATTTTACAAAGGTTAGAGGTTAAAGTAGGCTTACCGCTGTGCACATAATAGTTGCACTGCAGACTTACAAGTAGCTATAGATTTGTCAATGCAATTGTCCAGAGCATTGTTTCCCAACCTGGGTGCCCCGGCACCCATCAATCTGCTCTACGGGTGCCGCCACTGTATGGCAGAATGGCATAACCATAATATACATAATAAAACATGCAGTTATACATACATACATACGTAAGTACCTACGTACATACATGCATGCATACATATATACGTACGTGCATACATACGTAAGTGGCTACTTACATACATCCATACATACGTATACATTCATATGAAAGTGATTGCATGAACACATGCACACATAAATACATGTGTTCTCTATATACATGTATCTGAAGGTCTGAAGGGCCCCCCTCTCCAGTGGTTCCGGTCATACCTGTCTGATCGCACTCAGATGGTTATCTCTGGTGAATCTAGAACTCTGTGGGTCCCTATTAAACTCGGTGTTCCGCAGGGCTCTGTTCTGGGCCCTCTCCTCTTTATTTTGTACACGGCTGGTATCCCCTCTCTCTTCCCCATCCATGGGGCTTCAGGCCATCTCTTTGCTGACGATGTCCAGGCTTATGTCCATGGGCCTCCTTCCTCTCAACTTCTTCTTGTTCAGCGCATCGAAGCTCTTTCTCGTGATCTTCATACCTGGATGTCTTGCAATCGCCTCTCCCTCAATTCGTCAAAAACCCAGTTTATCTGGTTTGGCACTCCTCAGCAACTTAAAAAACTCGACTTTGCTGTGCTGTCTCAAAGGTTTCCGCTTTTCACTTTCTCGTCTAGCGTTCGTGATCTAGGAGTGACCCTTGACAATTCTCTCACCTTTACTGAACACATTTCCAAACTCACTCGCACTTCCTATTTTCACCTAAGGCGCCTTAGAGCTATCCGTCGCTCTCTGTCATCTCCAATTTTCACTTCAATTGTCCATGCATTTGTCTGCTCTAGACTTGACTACTGCAATTCCCTCCTCATTGGTCTTCCCAAAGTCCGTCTTGCTCCTCTTCAGTCCGTTCTCAATGCTGCTGCTAGATTAATTGCCCGTCTTCCTCGATTCTCTCATATCACCACCTTTATGGCAGAAGAACTCCACTGGCTCCCGCTTTCTGCCCGCATCCAATTTAAGGTCCTCATCCTTGTCTCTAAGGCTCAGCTTGGTTTCGCTCCAAAATATTTATGTGACTTATTTCATCGCCCTCACTCTGCGGCTTCTCTTCGTCCTCTTCGTTCATCTGACCGTTTGGACCTCCTCGTTCCCCGTGTCAGGACTTCACTGGCTCAATCTAGGTCGTTTGCTTCCATTGGCCCTGCTCTTTGGAATGGGCTTCCTCCGTTTGTTCGTTCTTCTATTCTCTCAGGTAGCGTCTCTTCCTCTTTTACCTTTCTTAAAACTTGCTTTTTCTCTCGGGGTCTATCGCACTGGGAGCGCTTCTGAATGGCCCTCCCGCTAGAAGCGCTTTATAAATATCCGAATACAATACAATACAATACAATGTATCTATCGTTTCTAACGCTACAGCTGCTGCTACAGTCGACAATCGTCGCTTTGTTAGTCAGACAGTTGATCTGTTGTTATTCAACCCTTGACTGCCATGATGCCATCAGTCAATAGACAATGACTATTAGTTTTCCAAGGTTTGACCTCGGCTTATAGCACGTGATGCGTCTCATCTGTACATCAGCAATGGAATCGTCCTGCACTCAGCCCATGTTAAATGGTAAGTAGTGTGAGATAGATTAGCAAATATCGGCCTACGACAGTCATCTTGCAGGCAATGGACTAACCAAGTGGACTATAGCCACTTCCTGAATTTTGCAAACGATTTTCAGAATCAAACGGACCAAATGGTCTTCCGCCTTTGGTTTGAAAATTAGCACAGATGCTTTAAATTTCTTTCTCGAACAAAGCAGTTTCAAAGAACAGAAAATCCTCTGAAACACCTATCATTAATTTGCAATGCAGCCATGAATCAAAACGCAAACTATAATATTTTCTAATTTCATACGCAAATAATTTCTTCGCAGAGCAATAAAACTGTGAAACAACGTCCTGCTGCATTATTTGCAACTGTTCCTTTGTTGGCTGGCTTTTAAAGTCGTCTAATCTAATCTAATCTAATCAAACTAATCTGCTGCGCCGATATCATAATGCATAAAGCATCTTCTGAGTAGACAACCTTGAAGAGACGCTATATAAATTTTCCGTATGAATGACTGAATGCCTACTGTCAATAGACAACAGATCCAGAATCATCGGCCTATAGAATTGGAAGAGAACTAAATAGGTCTTATGACTGCTAGTCAGAAGACTTCTCATAATTATTGGTAAAAAAAAGTTCAGGATCAATTAGAATTATTAGCCTACGCCTTTAGGCAACTTAAATATATCAAGTAGATGCGTAATGTGCAGAAATTAGTATTCCGTATCGTTACTTTACAGACAGAACAGTTTGAAAGGTTAAATATTTCTTGAAACCAATCATCTGAGGAAATGCAGATATAAATAACTTTCATCGAAGCCATCATCGATTGATTGCTATGCATTTATTAAGCGCCACTATCTAATGGCTAAGCATTAATCCACATCGCTGAGCAGTTGTGAGTGAAGAACCTGCTCAAGGTCCTTAAACAGTAATCGTCTCAACGGAGTGTCAAACCTTTACTTTCCGGTTAACAAGGCTGGCGCTCTAACCCATCGGCTACTGATTGGGCATTTTGTCTATGGCGCTATGGAAGTCATTAGATTATAATGTAATAATATAAAGAATTCATTATTCATTTCCGTAGCATCGAAAAGAACCATGAAACTATTGTAACATAGCTCCGCTACATTAAATGCAACAGTGACTTGCTAGATGGACTCCATAAAAATACACTAATCCTCTAGGGCACGAATAAACAATGCGACTATTCTGAAACTTTTAATTGCGCAATGTTTCATACTGTCAAAAGCGTGGCCGTTCAAGCGCGTTACATAGTTACTGATTAACACAAGAATTCATGTCATGGGTTTTTGGCTTGCAAGTTCTTCAACCTCAAGTATTGCAACTGGTAAGTCGCTGTTTTTACTTATTTAGTTCTTCGTTCTTATGTCCTTTGTTCTTTTTTGTCCTTGAACGCTCACTGCTTAGTCCTGAACAGGTCTGAACATCGGGAAACGCATTTTTTTCACTGGTCTCTGTCAATCGCAAATCTTCAGGCCTCGTTCCACGACATTCGCAAGCTCTTATATATACCCACACGCATATCACATCATATATATAAATATATATATATATATATAGCGTTTTGTGAGTTACTAAAAATGTGCTATATATATACAGTCTTGTATGTATGTATGTATGTATGTATGTATGTATGTATGTATGTATGTATGTATGTATGTATGTATGTATGTATGTATGTATGCATGCATGTATGTATGTATGTATGTATGTATGTATGTATGCATGCATGTATGTATGAGGAAACTTAATATAGCACATTTTTAGTAATTCACAAAACGCTGTCTAAATGCTGCCCTCGATTTTAGAATAGTAGATCGTGTTCGTTTATGGTACTCACCGAAATCACTAAAATTATTACGATTAACCCTCGAGTGCCCAAGCTATTTTTTTGGTACACTAATGCCCAACGGGGAGTCCGACCGGTCCCCAATGTTTTCATTGTGATATCTGGAGAACGGATTGGAATATTTTAACGGGATTTGGCTTGTTATAATCCAAATTCAATTTGCATTCGACTGATACATGGTATTTCACAATAACTTGCGTTAAAAATTTTTTTCTGGGCTGGTTAACCATGTGCCAGTATGACCATCAGCCGCATATCTTGGGGTGTCCTTGGTATATGCTATGGTTGTGGGGTACAGGAATGGAATATTTTAACGGGATTTGGCTTGTTGTTATCCAAATTCAATTTGCAATCGATTGATATATGGTATCTCACAATAACGTGCGCTAAAAAATTTATTTCTGGGCTGGTAAACCATGTGCCAGGATGACCATCAGCCGCATATCTTGGGGGTGTCCTTGGTATATGCTATGGTTGTGGGCTACAGGGTGGTAGAATAATCACGCAAAATATATCGTACGAAGCCCAATTGAAGGCATTAAGGAAGTCCTAAAACCATTTTTACAATTTCGCTGCCGTTCTAAAGTTATCCGTGGAAAAGCGGGTCTGGGGTCCGGTCGGATCCTCCCTTGGTCATTCGAGGGTTAATTTTATTGCAAGCTTCAGTGATTGTAGTTTAATAACAATAACATGACATGGCAAGGAGTTTAAGTGGTATAGAAGACGCGTAGTCTGTGTCACAACCACTGCAAATAAAGCTAGGAGGCTTAATAGCCCAAGTTATCTACTTCCTCTAAAGAGCTGTGATAGTGTCCACTGAGACAGCACTATCATCCGAACCATTCCACAAATTTAAAGTCTGCGGCAAAATTTTGAGATAGACATAACTTCAGTCGAAACACAACATACGCAGGCCTACGCGATCCTTCAAAAAGCAAACATAAATATTTTATCGAATAAAATTGTATATTGTGTATTGTGTAATGTGTATGTTATTCAATATTAAATATTGTGTCATATAATTATAGTATGTTGTAGCGTATTTAGTACAGTTTACATCGCAATTGATTGAGACACTTTCAAATATCAGAGACGGCGGGCAAACGATGAGAACAGAAAAAAGACGAATTACCAGTTCTATATGTTTTATTTAATCGCTTGATCGCCATAATGTATATTTAAAAAAATACAGAGGCACTGTTTTTTACCAGATAAAAACTAATTAATTACTAATCACCAGTGATCAAATGTCTTTAGGCTTCGTAGATGTAACAATGGCATGCGTTAAGCCTCTACCATCGTCAGAAAACCAGCCAAACTGGAATTTTCAATCATTCGAGACAGGACCAGCATTTGATCAAAACCTGTCAACAGCTGAAAACTGGTCACAACAGATGCCAGAATCTCAGTTCAACCTATCACATTGGACGAAAGCAGTTGAGCCTCCTACTTATACATCATCAGCTCAGTTCTGCTTCATTGCTTTCAATGGAATCATTGTCTTATTCCTGTGTGTCTTTGGTTTTCTGACGAACTTAGTGACAATCTTTGGTCTTAGACGAGATCCGGAAAAGGCCAACGTCACCATTTGGCTTCTGAAGACTTTGGCTGTGGTCGACAACGTCTATCTTTCACTTGTTTTCGTAGCAAGGCCGATGCTAACGATCGCATTGTATAACTATTGGACAGGTGCAATGTGGAGAGCTTATTATTATATTTCATACTGCCTTCTGTCCCTGGTTTTTATTGCTCATACTATCACCATATGGATTGTGGTGTTAGTTAGAGTTGCCCGTTATGTTTGTATAATCAGGCCATTGGATATTAAATGGCGCAACTTACGACGAATGAAGGTAGCAGTCGTTTGGCTAATAATTCTAGCTGTTGTATTGAATACACCTACTTTCCTCCAGGCGTTAGTGAATATATATGATAGTGAAAAATGTCCAGAAGGCGATTCACAATTCATGACCCCAATATCTAGTACCTGTTTAACGATAAAACGTTTAAATAAGGCATTGTGGATCTCTTGTGCAGTGATAAATTCAGTTATTGATTCCTTTATTCCGCTTGTCATTTTGATTATTCTTAACCTTCGCATTGCCTTGGTACTTCGTACCTTGAAGGAGAAACGGCGGCAGATGTCGATACAAATGAACCGGGAAAGAAGTCTTAACAAGACACTGGTCATGGTAGTAGGCGCTTTTGCTGCGTGTCAAATACCGCATACTGTTATCTACTTCATATATATCGCTAGATTTGGTGTCGGTGACGAGATGCTTTGTGCTGTAAGCATATCTAATGTACTCGTAGTTTTAAACTCGCCGATAAATTTTCTCATCTACTGTCTTTTCAGCAAGAGATTCAAGCCAATCTTTTGCGACATGTTGCCATGTCATAAACGGCAAAGAACAGATGTCATTGAGATTGTGTAAAAGGTTTTGAACGGTTGTGAAACGTTGTCGAAGCGTGGAACTACTGTAAAAAATGGATATGTTCAACATTTTAAAGGAAGACACTGATTTGTTGGTTGAGTAGTCCTAGATACTTTATGCTTACTTATTAAACATATTATTATCATTAGACTTATTAGATATTTTTTGACAGTTTCATGATTTTATTCATTATTGTGCTTGGCTTGGTTGCATCTTCGATTGTAATTACACGACTAAAAAAGGATACGATTTTTTGATGAAAAATGCAATGAGCCGTCATCACATGTTGACTTCGCAAGGCACCTTAACCTCCTGTGCCCCGACTGCTACTATCAGCAGCGCCCGCTTAGAGTGGTCTCTCGCTCTCTAACCTCAACTGCTACCTTAACACTTGTAGATTCATTTGTCGTCTCACGCCTTGACTACTGCAGTGCCCTTTATCCTGGTCTCCCTTCGGATTGGGTTCTTGGATCGAGTCCTGCGCGCAGCGGCGCGACTTATTGGTCCCCAGATTTGGGATGTATTGCTCTGTCTTTCTCTCCCGCAGCGGATTGCTTATCGGGTCACTGACTTGATGTGGAAGAGTTTTGCTGCTCCACCATGAATGTCCAACATCGTGGTTCTCAGCACTCATCCAAGCTGGCTTCTGGTTCCACGCTCGCGGACTGCCGTGCTTTCTGCGTGGCTGGCGCTGCAATCTGGAATGGTCTTCCTATGGAGCTTCGCTTGGTCCCTGGTGAACATACCGCCAAATTTTTAATCTTCGTTTAATATCTTCAAACTGACAATAACGCAGTATAATTACAAATCAGTATGAACGGATGATCACAAGTTATTACGCTGAGCTTAAGACTGTCTTCTTCAGCCGGGGTTGGGTCGGGAGTGCTTCTGAGTAAACAACCTGAGGGACTGCCATATAAATTTCTCGTATGAGTGAATGAATGAGTAATGTCAAATAGACGACAGATACAGAATCATCGACCCATAGTTCGAGAATTCGTGACTTTCGGTTTTAAAATTCGTAAAAATTCGCGAATGTTTGGTCTATTTTAAAATTCGTAAAAATTCGTAAAAAATCGTTGACTCATTGTTGGGCCCTTTTTTATATTGACATTGGCGTTTTGTAAAAACAGCTTTTCAACAACAACACATGTGATGACTTCATGATTTGTTGTGTTACTCTTCTGCTTAGAATTTAATGTAAAATTCAATATAAACGTATATTACGTAACGAGTTAATTCAGTTAAAATCTAATATCTTAAAGATGAAAGAACATGGACCGGAGTGGAAATGTGTAGTCATTTTGGAGGAGAAGAAAAGGGTAGGCTAATCCAAAACTACAGTGTCGTTTTTGTGACAAGGAATTTGTTGGTTATTCTGCCCGAATTCGGAAGCATTTGCATGGCGAAAATACAGAACAAGCGTCGAGTGGAAGCCCACTGCAGTGGGCTTTTTCTGACTCAGAATCAGAGGACGATGAAGTAGATGATACAGCTCGGTGAACGTTGCCAACTCTTTATAACCATGTTTGGTTGCAAGCCGTGTTAGTGACTGACTGGTCACACTGCATGGAGCTGGGGCACTGGTGGTTTAAGTTTTGGTGACTGACACTCACATTCACACACCCCAACTATGATAGAAATCGAAGTTCAAGACCAAGTAGAACAGTAACTGGATATCAGTACTATCAGTACTAGTCAGCTATCTCTTACGGCTGATTGATTGATTGCCTATGCCCTATGACATTTACAGTTACTTGCTTAAAAGTTGAAAAGTAAACAAAAAACAAAATTCGTTGCCATGGCAAAGAATTCTATTATTTTATTATTTCACGAATTTTTACGAATTTTAAAACTGCAGTTTTAAAATTCGTGAATTTTAAAAATTCGTAAAATTCGTAAAATGCGAATTCTCGAACTATGCATCGACCAATATCAGGCAAAGGGCTAAATAATTCTTACGACTGTTATTCGGAAGAGTTCGCATAATTTAGTAAACGACTTTCAGGATCAAATAGAATTATTAGCCTACAGCCTACGGATTTAAACACTCCGTTTTGAAGTAGAATAATATGCTAATTGGAAACGATATCCGCAGAAATTAGTAGAGATTTCGTAGCGTTTATTTTACAGGCAGAACAGCTTGAAAGAACAAATATTTTCTGAAACCCCTCGCGTGAGAAAATGCAGCTGTGAATCAATTTCATCGAAGTCATCATCGACTGATTCCCATGCATTTATTGAGCGCCACTATCTAGTGGCCAAGAATTAATCAATAGAGCTGAGCAGTTGTAAGTGAAGGACCGTCTCAACGGAGTCCCGAACCTGTACTCCCTGGTTTACCTGGCGAGCGTTCTAACCCATAGGCTGCCCATTGAGCATATGATTACGATATCTCTCTGGGTCATTGGAAAAATCTCGCTATATGAGTCATCAGATTACATTAGAATAAAATAAACAGTTCGTTATTCATTTCCGTACAGCATTGAGAAGAACAATGAAACTGTTGTAACAATGCTCAGCTGAATTATATGCAAATGTTTCTTACTGGATGGACTAAAAAAAAACGTTAGTCCTCTAGGACACGGTTAAACAATGAGGCTATTCTGAAACTTTTCATTGCGCAATATTTCATACTGTCAGAGGCGTGGCTATCCTTGTGGGTTGCAGAGTTACTGATCAACGTTAGGTTCTTTGCTTACATGTCCTTCTTTAAGACTAATGAATTATGCAGCAGCTATTTACAGCAGTGCTTTGTACCAAAAAGGTTCACCAGAACATAACATCTTGCTATAATATTTGATATGCTGTGTACATAACGAGGTCAATAGTTTTAGGTGTTGAGCAACCATCTCCAACTGGTGACCGTCGAATATGCTGTCCTAATTATCTTACTTATTTTCGTCTCCCTGACGTCATCATCGTTCTCAGCATTAAAATCATCGTGTTATTATTATCGTTTTGCTCATAATCGTTGACCTTTGTGTAGGTTTTATGTATATGATGCCTGAAGTGCAGTAAGTGTTTCCTTTATCACCTTTCTCATCAGCTACAACTACAGTAGGCCTACTTACGTACGTAAGTAGTTTGTATAGGTGCGTGTGCATATATATATATATATTATACATATATATTATGTATATATATTATATATATATTATGTATATCTATTATATATATAATTTATACATAATTATATATGACATGTATACTGTTGCATGTGAGACGAGTGACATTTATGTGGTCACTTATACAGCATGTACATGTATGCATCTAATGTTGATGGAAATGCTGGCAGGGCACTATATGGGCACCATACGAATAAATAAATAAACAAGAAAGAAATAACAAAATAAATAATAAAAATAATTGATTACTTAATTGCCGTTGTGGCAATTTGTCCTGCACACAATAGGCGTACATACCTGCCAGCATATTATGGGCTCTCTACGAGTCCCATATGGGATTATTGGTCTTATATTGGCTCCGTGTTGGCATGATGGCACAGATATTGTAGTTTACTTTACATTATGCTGACCTTGTGTTTGGTGGCTCTACAGTTCCGTGGTATTAAGTTTGTCCCAACACTACTTTGTGTACGATTTCTTTTAAATAATGGCAGCAAATGCGAGTTCTGAGGAAGATGATATGCACGACAGGTTCCAGAGCAAGCACAACGACACGTTTATGTTTAGATAACTTTCTGGACGCTGACTAGAGTCTTTGTAACTATTACTTGACATCGCATAGCATTTTAATGCAGATTTGTCTAATTAGATTCTACTTTTTCCGCAAATTCATTCTGCAGACCAAATCTTATCTCTTCGCTTCAGTTTACATTCTCTTTCAGACACACATTTCCCTTGCCTCCTCCATCACTGATTCACTCCCTTCTCTCAACCCTACCCCTCCTGCCTCTCAGTCTTCGCTCCCGATTCTCTCTTCCATTCTCTCTCTCGCCTCCGAAGTAGAAGTTTCACTCCTCATAAATTCCCTTCTCAACAATCGATGTGATCTTTATTTTTTCCCCACCTCTCTTCTAAAAGACTGTGCCTCTGTCCTCGTTCCTGTAATCACCAAAATTATCAATCTCTCAATCTCTACCGGCAACTTCCCAATGGCCTTTAAGCACTCTTTAGTCACTCCCTTCGCAGAAAGCAAATCTTGACAAGGAAACCCATCTCCAGTCTTTCCTTTCTATATCTAAGTAAACTGAATGAATCGTCCTTGCCCGGCTAAATGACAACCTCTCTTCTAATTCACACCTCAACTTCCACCAATCTGGCTTCACTAAACACCACTCTACTGAAACATTACTTGCGTCCCTGTACAATAAACTGGTTTCTGCCATCACCTAGAATCTCAGCCAAAAAGTCTCATGCCTCTGCCTCCTTAACATCTCCGCCGCAATGAACCCCATCGATCACAGCCTCCTTCCAGGACTATTTTCTTGGTTTGGAGCCTCTGGCACTGCTCTACTCTGGTTCCAGTCCTACTTTTCTTTCTGATCCTTCTATGTTAAAGCCTACAGCCAATCCTCGCAACCCCCCCTTTCTCTCTCCTATGGCATTTCTCCAGGCTCCGTCCTGGGTCCTCTCCATCCTGTATAGCCCACCTTTAAGCCATCTCATAAAAACCTTCTGTGTTGACCACCATCTCGACACAGATGATACCCAAATCTACATATCCTTTTCCCCAAGCTCTTTACCCGTCTCCATCACACAATTACTCAACGTGGTTAACCGCACAAACACACACACACACACACACGCACGCACGCACACACACACACACGCACGCACGCAAGCACGCACGCACGCACACACAACAACACACACACACACACACATATATATATATATATATATATATATATATATATAACGACAAAGTATCCCTGCATAGAGATATCTTTGATGAGAACAAAAACGCTATTATGGCAACACTATAGCGACAGATTGATTACAGTTAAGGCCTTTTGCTCAGAGGCCGAGTTTTAAAAGTAGTGGGGCTTCTTATGAAACAATGGTTACATTCTTAAAAAATTTTGTTTAATGTTTAACGGGTTTGTTTTACATACATAGAACGTCAGTTGAAGATATTGTCATAGATGAGAATGCTGACCCACTTGCTGCATGACAAAGGCATTGATCAATACACATTTTTGCGTATCTCACTTCCTACGCATCTCGGTGTTGGAGTTTCTAGTACTGTTCTTAGACTAACCAGAACAGAAGTAGGCTTCTCGTAGACTATTTTGGAAAGAATAAGCATCTGCAATCAGCCTCTTCAACTGGTAAGATTAAAGTTGTGATTGCTTTTTTGATAATGAAGTTTGAAGTTCGGAACACGGGTTGGAATTAGATGTATTTTCGTCTGATCATTGCCATCATTATCATAATCATTACTCCCATCATCACCTGCGGCAGAAACATGATCATCATCCTTAAACAGCAGTCGATTTTATCATCGCTCTGATGATCATCGGCATAATTCTGATTTTACACAGTAATTACACGTCCGGACCAGCGCCATGCATACTCGAAAGCAACAATAATCTGTAACTACAACTAACATACAGTCTTGTATGTATGTATGTATGTATGCATGCATGTATGTATGTCTGTATGTATGTATGTCTGTATGTATGTATGTATGTATGTATGTATGTATGTATGTATGTATGTATGTATGAATGTTTGTATGTATGTATGTATGTATGTATGTATGTATGTATGTATGTATGTATGTATGTATGTATGTATGTATGTATGTATGTATGTATGTATGTATGTATGTATGTATGTATGTATGTATGCATGTATGAATGTTTGTATGTATGTATGTATGTATGTATGTATGTATGTATGTATGTATGTATGTATGTATCTATGTATTTATGTATGTATGTATGTATGCATGTATGCATGAGGAAACTTAAAATGGCGCATTATTGGTAACTCACAAAACGCTGTCTTCATATAAATGCTGCCCGAGATTTTAGAATGATAGATCGTTTTCGTATATGGTACTCACCGAAATCACTGAAAATATTGCGATTGATTTTTATTGCAAGCTTCAGTAAGTGATTGTAGCTTAATAATAATAAAATGACGTAACAAGGACTTTAAGTGGTACAGAAGACGTATAGTCTGTGTTTGAACCACTGCAAATAAGCCCAGAACGCTTAATAGCCCAAGCTAGCTTCCTCTAAAGAGCTGTGATAGTGTCCACTTCGACAATACTATCATCCAAACCATTTCACAATAGTCGGTGGCAAATTTTTTTAGATAGGCATAACTCCAGTCGAAACACAACATACGCAGGCTTACGCGATCCTTCGAAAAGCAAACATAAATAGGCCTATTTTAACGAATAAAATTGTATATTGTGTAATGTGTGTGTTATTCAATATAAAATATTGTGTCATATAATTATAGTATGTTGTAGCGCATTTAGTACAGTTTACATTTCTATTGATTGAGACACTTTCAAATATCAGAAACGGCGGGCAAACGATTAGAATATAGTTAAGGTAAATACTAGTTTCATATGTGTAATTTAATCGCCTTATCTCCATAATGTATATTACAAAAATACAGAGGCACAGTTTTTTCTCCAGACAACCACTAATTAATTACTAATTACCAGTAATCAAATGTTTTTCGGCTTCGCAGATGTAACAATGGCATTCGTTGAACCTCTACCATCATCGGAAAACCAGCCAAACTGGACTTTTGAATCATTCGAGACAGGACCAGCATTTGATCAAAACCAGTCAACAGCTGAAAACTGGTCACAACAGATGCCAGAGTCTCAGTTCAACCTATCACATTGGACGAAAGCAGTTGAGCCTCCTACTTATACATCATCAGCTCAGTTCTGCTTCATTGCTTTCAATGGAATCATTGTCTTATTCCTGTGTGTCTTTGGTTTTCTGACGAACTTAGTGACAATCTTTGGTCTTAGACGAGATCCGGAAAAGGCCAACGTCACCATTTGGCTCCTGAAGACTTTGGCTGTGGTCGACAACGTCTATCTTTCACTTGTTTTCGTAGCAAGGCCCATGCTAACGATCGCATTGTATAACTATTGGACAGGTGCAATGTGGAGAGCCTATTATTATATTTCATACTGCCTTCTGTCCCTGGTTTTAATTGCTCATACTCTCACCTTATGGATTGTGGTGTTAGTTACAGTTACCCGTTATGTTTGTATAATCAGGCCATTGGATATTAAATGGCGCAACTTACGACGAATGAAGGTAGCAGTCGTTTGGCTAATAATTCTAGCTGTTGTATTGAATACACCTACTTTCCTCCAGGCGTTAGTGACTATATATGATAGTGAAAAATGTCCAGAAGGCGATTCACAATTCATGACCCCAATATCTAGTACCTGTTTAACGATAAAGCGTTTAAATTATGCATTGTGGATCTGTTGTGCAGCGATAAATTCAGTCATTGATTCCTTTATTCCGCTTCTCATTTTGATTATTCTTAACCTTCGCATTGCCTTGGCACTTCGTACCTTGAAGGAGAAACGGCGCAAGATGTCGGTACAAATGATCCGGGAAAGAAGTCTTAATAAGACGCTGGTCATGGTAGTAGGCGCTTTTGCAGTGTGTCAAATACCGTTTACTGTTATCTACTTCATATATATCGCTAGATTGGGAGTCGGTGATGAGTTGCTTGTGCTATAAGCATATCTAATGTACTCGTAGTTTTAAACTCGCCGATAAATTTTCTCATCTACTGTCTTTTCAGTAAGAGATTCAAGCCAATCTTTTGCGACATGTTACCATACCTTAAACGGCAAAGAACAAATGTCATTGAGATTGGGTAAAAGGTTTTGAACGGTTGTGAAACGTTGTCGAAGCGTGGAACTACTGTAAAAAATGAATATGTTCAACATTTTAAAGGAAGACACTTATTTGATTGTAGAGTAGTCCTAGATACTTTATACTTACTTATTAGACATATTATTATTATTTGACTTATTATATATTTGTGACTTGCTCTGGCTAAAGGAGGCTGTTGTCAAAAATTTAGTTTTGTATATTTTAGGCTTAAAATAATAAATAATAATATCTGTTTAAAATGTTCCAAAAATTATTGCTCTATCTTTATTGGTTCCAGAGATATGAATTTTAGAATGTTTTGGTTCTTGGAAGTACAATTTCGAGAAAATCGCAGGCAAATCTTAATACAAATAAACATAAATCGCAAAGTTTCAGTGTTTTTAACCTTAAATCAATGGAAATCACTATGGAAAACCTGCCAAATGAGGCTATTTTCAGCATGTGGAATGCATAAGCTTTCAATCGACGTATTACACATGGTATTCCTGGTCTCCCTTCGGATTGGGTTCTTGGATCGAGTCCTGCGCGCAGCGGTGCGACTTATTGGTGTCATCCCCAGATTTGGGATGTATTGCTCTGTCTTACTCTCCCGCAGCGGATTGCTTATCGGGTCACTGACTGATGTGGAAGAGTTTTGCTGATCCACCCTGAATGTCCAACATCGTGGTTCTCAGCACTCATCCAAGCTGTCTTCTGGTTCCACGCTCGCGGACTGCCGTGCTTTCTGCGTGGCTGGCCCTGCAATCTGGAATGGTCTTCCTATGGAGCTTCGCTTGGTCCCTGGTGACCATACCGCTAAACTTTACGCTAACTTTAAAACTGTGAGAAGTGCTTCTGAGTAGTCAACCTGAGGGGCCGCTATATAAATTTCCCGTATGAGTGACTAGTGTCAAATAGACGACAGATACAGAATTATCGGCCAACAACAGGCAAAGAACTAAATGATTCTTACGACTCCTAGTCGGAAAACTTCGCATAATTTATTAAGCGACTTTCAGGATCAAATAGAATTATTAGCCTACAGCCTACGGATTTAAACACTCCGTTTTGAAGTAGAATATGCTAATTGGAAACGATATCCGCAGAAATTAGTAGAGATTCCGTAGCGTTTATTTTACAGGCAGAAAGAACAAATATTTTCTGAAACCCTCGCGTGAGAAAATGCAGCTGTTAATTAATTTCATCGAAGTCATCATCGACTGATTCCTATGCATTTATTGAGCGCCACTATCTAGTGGCCAAGAATTAATCAATAGCGCTGTCCAGTTGTGAGTGAAGGACCGTCTCAACGGCGTCCAGAACCTGTAAGTAGTTAATTATAGGCCGAAGCCAGCCCACTCCAAGGCGTTCATAGGCCGAAACATGGAGTGGACTGGTTTCGGCCTATGAACGTCATGGCGTGGGCAGGTTTCGGCCTATGAACGCCTTGGAGTGGGCTGGCTTCGGCCTATACTTAACTACTCCTGTACTCCCTGGTTTCCAAGGCGAGCGCTCTAACCCATAGGCTGCCCATTGAGCATATGATTACGATATCTATCTGGGTCATTAGAAAAATCTCGCTATAGGAGTCATCAGATTACATTAGAATAAAATAAACAATTCGCTATTCATTTCCGTACAGCATTGAGAAGAACAACGAAACTGTTGTAGCAATGCTCGCTGAATTATATGGAAATGTTTCCTACTGGATGGACTAAAAAAACCGTTAGTCCTCTAGGACACGGTTAAACAGTGAGGCTATTCTGAAACTTTTTTAATTGCGCAATATTTCATACTGTCAGAGGCGTGGCTATCCTTGTGGGTTGCAGAGTTACTGATCAACGTTAGGTTCTTTGCTTACAATGTCATGTCCTTCTTTAAGACTAATGACTTATGCAGCAGCTATTTACAGCAGTGCTTTGTACCAAAAAGGTTCACCAGAACATAACATCTTGCTATATGTGATATGATGTGTACATAACGAGGTCAATAGTTTTGGGTGTTGAGCAACCATCTCCATCTGGTGACCGTCGAATTTGCTGTCCTAATTATCTTACTTATTTTCCTCTCCCTGACGTCACCATCGTTCTCAGCATTAAAATCATCGTGTAATTATTATCGTTTTGCTCATAATCGTTGACCTTTGTGTAGGCTTACGCGTATACGATGCCTGAAGTGCTTAAGTGTTTCCTTTATCACCTTTCTCATCAGCTACAACTACAGTACTTACGTATTACGTACGTAAGTAGTTTGCATAGGTGCGTGTGCATATATATATATATATTATATATATATATTATATATATATATATTATTTATATTTATATATATATATGACATGTATACTGTTGCATGTGAGATAGGTGACAGGTATATGGTCACTTATACAGCATGTACATGACTGTATGCATCTAATGTTGATGGAAATGCTGGCAGAGCACTATATGGGCAACATACGAATAAATAAATAAACAAGAAATAAATAACAAAATAAATAATAAAAATAATTGATTACTTAATTGCCGTTGTGGCAATTTGTCCTGCACACAATAGGCGTACATACCTGCTAGAATTCCGTGAACATTATAATTATTATAAGACCCATAACAATATTACGGGCTCTCTACGAGTCCCATATGGGAATATTGTTCTTATATTGGCTCCGTGTTGGCATGATGGCACAAATATTGTAGTCTGCTTTACATTGTGTTGACCTTGTGTTTGCTGGCACTGAAGTTCCGTGGTATTAAGTTTGTCTTAACATTGTATTGTTTCTTTAAATAAATTCCTACCGTTCTACTTTTTCGCAAATTCGTTTCGCAGACAAAATTTCATCTCTTCGCTTCAGTTTGCAATCTCTTCAATACAAACATTTCCCTTGCCTCGTCCATTAATGATTCACTCCCTTCTTTCAATTATACCCTCCTGCCTCTCAGTCATCGCTCCCAATCCTCTCGCACGCCTCCGAAGTAGAAGTGGGCTATACAGGATGAAGAGGAGTGGACCCAAGAAACGATGTGATCTTTATCCTATCCCCACCTCTCTTCCAAAACACTGTGCCTCTGTCGTCATTGCCGTAATCACCAAAATTATAAATATCTCAATCTCTACCGGCAACTTCCCAATGGCCTTTAAGCCCTCTTTAGTCACTCCCTTCTCAAAAAGCAAATCTTGACATAGAAACTCCCTTCGCAGAAAGCAAATCTCGACAAGGAAAACCCACCTCCAGTTTTTCCTTTCAATAGCTAAGTAAACTGAATGAATCGTCCTTGCCCGGCTAAAAGACTACCTCTCTTCTAATTCACACCTCAACTTCCACCAATCTGGCTTCACTAAACACCACTCTACTGAAACATTACTTGCGTCCCTGTACAATAAACTGGTTTCTGACATCAGCCAGAATCTCAGCCAAAAAGTCTCATGCCTCTGCCTCCTTAACATCTCCGCCGCAATGGATACCATCGATCACAGCCTCCTTCCACGACTATCTTCTTGGTTTGGAGCCTCTGGCACTGCTCTACTCTGGTTCCAGTCCTACTTTTCTTTCTGATTCTTCTATGTTAAAGCCTACAGCCAATGCTCGCAACCCCCCTCTCTCTCCTATGGCATTTCTCCAGGCTCCGTCCTGGGTCCACTCCTCTTCATCCTGTATAGCCCACCTTTAAGCCATCTCATAAAAACCTTCTGTGTTGACCACCATCTCGACACAGATGATACCCAAATCTACATATCCTTTTCCCCAAGCTCTCTACCCGTCTCCATCACACAATTACTCAACGTGGTTAACCGCACAAACACACACACACACACGCACGCACGCACGCACGCACGCACGCACGCGCGCACACACACACACACACACACACACACACACACACACACACACACACACACACACATATATAACGACAAAGTATCCCTGCATAGAGATATCTTTGATGATAACAAGAACGCTATTATGGCAACACAATAGCGACAGATTGATTACAGTTCAGGCCTTTTGCTGAGAGGCCGAGTTTTAAAAGTAGTGGGCTTCTTATTAAACAATGGTTCTATTCTTAAAATTTTATGTATAATGTTTAACATACATAGAACGTCAGTTGAAGATATTGTCATAGATGAGAATGCTGACCCACTTGCTGCATGACAAAAGCATTGATCAATACACATTTTTGGCGTATCTCACTTCCTACGCATCTCGGTGTTGGAGTTTATAGTACTGTTCTTAGACTATATCCAGAACAGAAGTAGACTACTCGTAGACTATTTTGGAAAGAATAAGCATCTGCAATCAGCTTCTTCAACTGGTAAGATTAAAGTTGTGATTGCTTTTTTGATAATGAAGTTTGAAGTTCGGAACACGGGTTGGAATTAGATGTATTTTCGTCTGATCATTGCCATCATTATCATAATCATTACTCCCATCATCACCTGCGGCAGAAACATGATCATCATCCTTAAACAGCAGTCGATTTTATCATCGCTCTGATGATCATCGGCATTATTCTAATTTAACACAGTAATTACACGTCCGGACCAGCGCCATGCATACTCGAAAGCAACAATAATCTGTAACTACAACTAACATACAGTCGTGTAGGTATGTATGTATGTATGTATGCATGTATGTATGTATGTATGTATATATGTATGTATGTATGTATGTATGTATGTATGTATGTATGTATGTATGTATGTATGTATGTATGTATGTATGTATGTATGTATGTATGAATGTTTGTATGTATGTATGTATGTATGTATGTATGTATGTATGTATGTATGTATGTATTTATGTATGTATGTATGTATGTATGCATGTATGCATGAGGAAACTTAAAATGGCCCGTTATTGGTAACTCACAAAACGCTGTCTTCATATAAATGCTGCCCGAGATTTTAGAATGATAGATCGTTTTCGTATATGGTACTCACCGAAATCACTGAAAATATTGCGATTGATTTTTATTGCAAGCTTCAGTAAGTGATTGTAGCTTAATAATAATAAAATGACGTAACAAGGACTTTAAGTGGTACAGAAGACGTATAGTCTGTGTTTGAACTACTGCAAATAAGCCTAGGACGCTTAATAGCCCAAGCTAGCTTCCTCTAAAGAGCTGTGATAGTGTCCACTTCGACAATACTATCATCCAAACCATTTCACAATAGTCTGTGGCAATTTTTTTAGATAGGCGTAACTCCAGTCGAAACACAACATACGCAGGCTTACGCGATCCTTCGAAAAGCAAACATAGATATTTTAACGAATAAAATTGTATATTGTTTATTGTGTAATGTATAATATTATGTTATTCAATATTAAATATTGTGTCATATAATTATAGTATGTTGTAGCGTATTTAGTACAGTTTACATTGCAATTGATTGAGACACTTTCAAATATCAGAAACGGCGGGCAAACGATGAGAACAGATTAAAGACGAAGTACTAATTTTGTATGTTTTTATTAAATTGCCTGATCACCACAAAAATATACAGAGGCACAGTTTTTTTCTGTCCAGACAACCACTAATTAATTACTAATCACCAGTAATCAAATGTCTTTCGGCTTCGTAGATGTAACGATGGCATCCGTTGAGCCTCTACCATCATCGGAAAACCAGCTAAACTGGACTTTTGAATCATTCGAGACAGGACCAGCATTTTATCAAAACCAGTCAACAGCTGAAAACTGGTCACAACAGATGCCAGAATCTCAGTTCAATCTATCACATTGGACGAAAGCAGTTGAGCCTCCTACTTATACATCATCAGCTCAGTTCTGCTTCATTGCTTTCAATGGAATCATTGTCTTATTCCTGTGTGTCTTTGGTTCTCTGACGAACTTAGTGACAATCTTTGGTCTTAAACGAGATGCGGAAAAGGCCAGCGTCACCATATGGCTTCTGAAGACTTTGGCTGTGGTCGACAACGTCTATCTTTCACTTGTTTTCGTAGCAAGGCCGATGATAACGATCGCATTTTATAACTCTTGGACAGGTGCAATGTGGAGAGCATATTATTATATTTCATTCTGCCTTCTGTCCTTGGTCTCAATCGTTCATACTATCACCTTATGGATTGTGGTGTTAGTTACAGTTGCCCGTTATGTTTGTATAATCAGGCCATTGGATATTAAATGGCGCAACTTACGACGAATGAAGGTAGCAGTCGTTTGGCTAATAATTCTAGCTGTTCTATTGCACATACCTGCTTTCCTCGAGGCGTTAGTGACTATATGTAATCATGAAAACTGTGTAGACGGCGATTCACAATTCATGACCCCAATATCTAGTAACTGTTTAACGACAGAGCGTTTAAATAAGGCATTGTGGATCTCTCGTACAGTGTTAAATTCAGTATTTGTTTCCTTTGGTCCGCTTATCATATTGATTATTCTTAACCTTCGCATTGCCTTGGCCCTTCGTACCTTGGAGAAGAAACGGCGTCAGATGTCGGTACAAATGATCAGGGATAGAAGTCTTAATAAGACACTGGTCATGGTAGTAGGCGCTTTTGCTGTGTGTCAAATACCGTTTACTGTTATCTACTTCATATATCTCGCTAGAAATGCTGTCGGTGATGAGATTATTTGTGCTATAAGCATATCTAATTTACTCGTAGTTTTAAACTCGCCGATAAATTTTCTCATCTACTGTCTTTTCAGCAAGAGATTCAAGCCAATCTTTTGCGACATGTTACCATGTCATAAACGGTAAAGAACAGATATCATTGAGATTGGGTAAAAGGTTTCGAGCGGTTGTACAACGTTGTTGAAGCGTCGAACTGTATACTGTAAAAAATGAATATGTTCAACATTTTAAAAGATGACAATGATTTGATAGTTGAGTTGTGCTAGATACCTTATATTTTTCATTTTCAAATGTTTGACATAAGGATAACCAAAGATATCCGGATATTAATAAGAAGATATTTTCTTTCTGACAGTTTCATTGGCCTATTGTGTTCAGCTTCTTTGTTTGTTATCTTTACATGACTATATTGGACACGATATGTTGATGGAACATGCAAGGATTTGAAGATGGATACATACATAAACATATATATACAATTATACATAGTATACGGGGAGACGTACATGCATGCATATACATACATGCATGAAAACATAAATACAAGGATACCTAAATGAGTGCATACATTTATGTATGTATGTATGTATGTATGCATACAACTAGTATATTATTTTTCTTTTCTTTCCCAACTTACTCATCTGTTTCTGGTTGCGGTGTGCCAGCCAGTATTGCTCAATAATCGAATATACTACTACCACATTGTTGCAGGTTGGTTGCTAGAGCCTAGAAGGTGCACGTGGCTTTGACAGGATGGGCTGAACGGAGGATGGGGTGGCAGGAATAATTGATATGAACGCTTTGTCGTTGCGTAGTTTAAAGTGAGTGGCATTTAGGGATTGATGTTAGAGGCTGGTCAGTAGTGATGTGATAGTTTTTCGATCTCCCTGCGTGGAGTGTCTTTTGTTATAGTTTAAGAACTAGGAGTTGTAGACTTGTTTAAACTTGCTGGTAGCTTCGTGAGTTTTTCGAGACGACTGTTGAAGCCTAGTCTCGTTCGTTCGGAGGTGTGGGTGTGAAGAACTTTGATGAATGTGTCTGCTTTACAGAAAGGTATAATGTGCTCTGTAAATAGTTAAGAAAAACTGTAAATATTAAATAAATTGTTCTTTTTCTGAACCTGGACCTCTCATTAATGTAGGCAGCGCGTGAAATTGCGATGACATACATGATTATATACATGCTGGATGCATTAATACATGCACACACGTCTAGCCTACATACATTCTACAATCCTACATACATGAACACACATACATTCCGGAAAGTGGAGCGACCAGGGATTTAAGAGACAGAGGTACCGAAGGTCTTGAGGTATGGTGGAGTCGGGAGCACCTCTGATTAACCCTCTTGAAGAGGTGCTATACTCGAATGAATGAATGAGTGAATGAATATCTCTTCAGATTAGCAAGCCATTTCCTTAAATTGGCAAATGATTTTCAGAATCAATTGGATGAACTGATCCTCGAAGTATTTAAGCATTTAGATGGAAACGTCTGAGAGAAAATTAGTAAGGAAGATCATTATTGTTGTTTTACGAACAAAGCAGTTTTAAAGTAGGAAATGTATCCATCAAAATGAAATGCAGATATGCATTCAGTCACAGAGCTCCGTTCATTTCTCATTCATTTGTGCAAAAATACGACCATCGCAGAACAAGAAAATTGTTATAACAACACTCTACTCAGTCTATACCGCATCAATTACGTCTGTGCTTTACTTGCTTCGTTTTCAAACTATTAATTCTAATGATTTCGATAGCGCCGTTAACACACAATTCAAGCGATGGTCAATTCAAATGAAAACGAAGGCAAAAAAGGCGTCATGAATTAGAGAAGCCATGTCGAAATCCAATTGCCTAGAGTCAACATAAGTCTAGCTTTGGAAGATCAGAAAGTATGGGCATCTAGTAGGCCTATATGATCAAACAATGACGCTAGTATGAAACTTTCAGCTGGTTTAATGTGTCGCGGGTCTCAATAGAGAATAATGATAAAGACGTGAAATCTGGCCGTTCATAATTATTTGCGGATGCAAAGTTTCTGATTAATATAGTAGGCGTATATAGTAGAGGGAGGCGGTGGTGTAGTGGTATGTTCTGTGCCTTCTAACCGGAGGGTCGAAGGTTCGAATCTACCTCAAGCCACTGCAACCTTAGACAAGTTGCTCACCCACAATTGTTTGTGAGGAAGGCAGTGGGAAACCACCTCACCCATCTCATCCCCTGGTGGCATAGAGCCAACGGACCTGCCTTCTGGCAGAGAACTCATCATCATGGTAGGCCTATACGTCGCGGCCAAAGTCTTCTTTATTACTCACTACGTTAAGGTACGCTTAGTCTCGAGTCTAGCTTTTCACACAAAATGCAAATTTTCCCTCTGATCTCGGAAATTATACCCTAATGGTTTAACATTTATATATGCGAATAACTGCACTAAAATACCTGAAATTTTTAAGCAATTTCTAAAATCCATAATTCACTAAGGCACTTGACAAAATCCCTGATTTTACAACTTGCCAGTAACATATACAATGATATACACACGCATGTGTATATATATACAGCTACTTATATGTGCTTATGTATAGATTTAGCAGATAGGATCTCCTATGATATTTGTGCTTGTATGTGCATATATATATTATAGGCCTATCATGTTACATATATATGCACAATATGCAGCATATATTTATATACATATGTAGTATTATATTTTATATATATATAATATGCATGGACGCTATATGTGTCATACTGCATGTTAATGTATTACAGAACCGCAGTTAGACGAACATAAAATACACACAAACATGTTCCTTTATATATAGTCCCTTATATCCGTTTCCAATTTCTTGAGTCTTGTATACAATGGGTTGACTCATCTCAATAGGTTGCGCCTGGTCTGATATTTCAAGTTTGAATACATTAAGGCCTTAACTCAGAGAATAATTATGTAATTTATGAAATACATGAAATATGAAAGGTTTGCCCTACAACATCCGCCCTCCGTCAGCAAACAATCCTATGCAACATTGATGAAGTTTGGAAAATGAGTGACAGCTGTTCATTCAAGGATCCGCGTTAAGACCTGGTTTTTCATACTAGCTTAAAAGAGCATTGTTCCAGCTGGTGGGACCGTGCGTATGTGTCAGGCTGTCACCGATGGTACCGGTTTATAAGTATGTATGTATTTATCAGGATTATTTGATATAGCGCCTTTTTAGTACCTCACAAAATCACTTCTAATAGGCAGTCTGATGCATAACTAAGAAGGTGTCAGATTTAAGAGGATTTTGAACTAGAGCTGTGTCGAAATGTTCGTCCAACTGATGTAATAATCCAGCTGTAAATGACATTGACATCATATAGGCTAAGGCTAGCGCAGTGACAGACTGATTTGTTTTGCCCTTCGAGCTTCGCTATATATACAAACATGTATGTAGTCAATCCCATTACAATTACAAATCCTGACACATAGCTCACATTTTTTCCTTTCTATCTCTCTCTCTCTTTCGTTCTATTTCTATGTGACTCTCTCTCTCTCACACACACAGACACACACACACACACTCTCTCTCTCTCTCTCTCTCTCTCTCTCTCTCTCTCTGTCTGTCTCTCTCTCTCTCTCTCTCTCTCTCTCTCTCCCCCTCTAACTCATCCTCTTCTTCTCTATCACTCTCTATACGTACCTGTCTTTGTTTCTGTCACCCTCCATCCATCCTTCACTCTCTCTTCCTCTAATTCTCTCTCTCTCTCTCTCTCTCTCTCTCTCTCTCTCTCTCTCTCTCTCTCTCTCTCTCTCTCTCTCTACCTCTCACTAACTCGTCATCTATACTTCTCTATCACTGTCTACATACGTCTCTCTCTCCCTCTCTCTCTCTTTCTCTCTCTCTCTCTCTGTCTCTCTCTCTCTCTGTCTCTGTCTGTCTGTCTGTCTGTCTGTCTGTCTGTCTGTCTGTCTGTCTGTCTGTCTGTCTGTCTCTCTCTCTCTCTCTCTCTCTCTCTCTCTCTCTCTCTCTCTCTCTCTCTCTCTCTCTCTCTCTCTCTCTCTCTCTACGGTACCTCTCACCAACTCATCATCTACAGGGTGCGGCAAAATAAAGTAATCCCCTGCAGTGCGTTGCAAATTCTGTAGCAACCGCTTAGAATTTTTATATAAAACTTGGTAATGATATTGTCTGTTCACATCTACATATAACTTCCAAATGTTATTTAACAATCTTGAAATATGACAAAGTTATGTTATTTCAAACACGACACCCCCCACGATTTTACATGGTTAAAAATAGTTACTTTGTAAAGAAACAAGAAAAATAAATGGTACAACTTGAAATATTTTTACAACAAAGCTTTACGAATTGCACTTTCAATTTTACATTAAGTGTTCAAAGTGTCCACCATTGGCCTGCACGCATGCCTTCAGCCGTTTGGTAAAGTTCTTGATGGCCTTGTTGATCGGCGCCTGTGGCATATCGTCCCATATTGACTGCAAAGCAGCTTTCAACTCGGCGATTGTCTTTGGCTTCGGCTTGAGTTTGTGATAGCTTTCCAGCATGGCTCCCCACACGTGATAGTCAAGGGGGTTGAGATCTGGGGAATTTGGTGGCCACTAGTCCTTCTCAATGATCTCAGGACAGTTTGCGTGCAGCCACTCCTGCGTGACACGTGCCGTGTGCGCTGGAGCGCCGTCCTGCTGGAAAATGCACGTTATAAAGCGTGGGCTTGTCTCTGTTCAAATAGCATAACTTAGTCAATTGTTGTGATAATATAATGTAATTTGGCAGTTGTACGTAGATATGAATGACCAATGGCCGTGTAAATTGTCTTATAAAAATCCAACTTCGTTCTTGAGATATCAACCAAACACTGCAGAGGATTACTTTATTTTGCCGCACCCTGTACTTATCTACTTCCATATACTCTCTATTACACGAGACTTTGGGATCCAATATCGCCACAACACAACTCTTAATAAAGCAAACACAACTGAATTATCTTTCTCTATCTGTCTCTGTATGTCTCTGTGTCTGTGTCTCTCTGTCTCTTTGCCTCTATCTCCTCCACCATGTCTCTGTTTCTCTGCTTATGTTTCTGATTTTATGTCCCTAAATCACAATGCCTTTCTGGAATTGCTCGATCGTCAATGTAGAACTTTCTTTCAATCTATATCTCTACCTCTCCTTATCTAGGTCAATCTCTCTCTCTCTCTCTCTCTCTCTCTCTCTCTCTCTCTCTCTCTCTCTCTCTCTCTCTCTCTCTCTTCTCTCTCTCTCTCTCTGTTTCTGTACTCCTCTTTCTGTATCCATTTCTCTGAGTCCATTTGCCTGTGTCTCAACCTTTGGTATCGTATTTCTTATTCTTCTTCTCTTTTTCAATCTATGCCAAAGATCTCTGTAGGCTATGTCTGTTTTCTGTCTGTCTATTGTCTCTCTCATGCCACTTACATAATATTATAAGCCGCGCGATCTAGAATTATATATGGTGTATATGTTTATTGTACATGCATTACATATTTCCATTGTACAGTATATAATGCAATTTATATGAAGATCTTTATATATATATATATATATGCGTATATATAATCATGATAAAAATTGCATATATACTATGCAGGACAATAATATCCACGATATGTAGCACAATTCTAGATCGTTCCGTTGTTTCTTGTTCAAATTAAACAATAAACGTGCTGTCCCATTAACTGATCTAGGTTTGTTATGGGAAAATTTATCCTAATAAAAATTAATGGATTTCTGAGCTACGGCTTCAGCTGCAGAGCCTTGCGTCATCGCCAGACCAGCTGGTGTTGGTTCAGACAGGGCATCGGCGATCACTCGGTGGCGCCAGTGTTCCGCTGCTTTCCTAATAGTGACGCCAGTCCTGCGCAGACATTAGACGCCTTGCTCGCTGCAGTGTTATCGTTGCATAGCTAAACGCAAGCGTCGCTAGGCCCTAAACGATTTGCTAATTTCGTTAGATTGATGAGGCTTACCCATAGCAAAGCACTGATGATAAAACTACGAAAACAGATCTGAACTTACTCCAGTATAAGCTTATAACTGACTGTTCGGAACGTTTTGCGAAAATGAGCCGCCATTGCTGTCGATATACAGGTGCCTGTTGACTGCAGTTCCTGATATTTAGATATTTCAGCCGTGTTTGCTTTATAAAGAGTTGCATTGTGGAGATATTAGATCCAAAAAGGATCGTGCTATACGGTTCTGTTGATAGATCCATGGTAGACGGCGCGTCATTGGTGATGACATTGTAATATCCGGCTAAAGTGCGACGTGAGTACAATTTGTCGTTTGCAATCTAAATTAATGCAGCGTATTTTTTAGAATAAAAGGTTCTGGAACCGAGCAATTATGGAAAGGCTAAATCGAGGGCAATTTGATGGAATATAATTTAATCGTTTTCTTTCACGAGGTGTCAGCAGGGTAGAACATCTGTCAAATGTCGGATACAAAAGTAGTCAGTGTTGACTAAAACATATGTACTTATGTTGTACATGTTACATTGGCATAAATTTGCGGGTCGCTTGTGGCCTTAAAAGGTTTTTTAACACTGTCCTCTTTAGCCATGGCTGGGTGGGAGCGCTCCTGAGTAGATACATCTAAGGGGCGCTATATAAATTCTCCTAATGAATGAATAATAGATGAAATTTATGACACAGAGACTATTTATGGACAGGTCGAGTTCTACAAAGTCAGGTTATAACTAGTCAAACATTGCTGCTATTCTTCGCTACTTCTGTCGTTTAATGTTTCACTGGGTAGCTCTTGCATATATAATTATATGCATCGTCAGTGGAGAATACTGCCAAATGTTTCTACATTGATTAACTGTAGACTTCATTTTCATGTTCTCTTCGCTTGCCACTGACATTCAGTCGTAGTTTTCGACCTAATTTTGTAACAGAAGGGTTTCCTTGTCTCGTGTTATGCACATTGTTTTGTGTGGATTTAAGTCCGGAACTTAGGTTACTCCAAGATCGCTAGAAAGAGTAAACCTGTGAAATAATCGTCTCCAACTGGTAAGATTTGTGTTCTGGTAGATTCTCTTATAACATGGATTGAAGATGGAACAGAGTCGTCCTATTCGTTGTAATAATTGTATACTCATCACTTTCCTCTTCGTCGTCATCTTCAAGGGTTAGTTCTTGTTGTTTAGCAATCATCGTTATCATCATCATCACTCGTCATTTTTTCCATCATCTCCAGAAAACACCATCACCATCAATGACAGCAATCTAAATTATCATCGTTAAGGTCATCACCAGCATGATAGGCCTATTTTGTAACTTTCGTTTAGCGCCTAATCAACGTCACCTTATTAACAACAATAATTAAATAACAAAAGTACCATTGTTAACATTCCTCGTAAATTTTAGTCTGGTAAACCACGCTCCTATCTGACATTCACCGATATCAATAGTAGTGTTGTGAAAAAACATTTCTTGCAACTTCAAGTGATCGTAGTTTAATGATATTATATAAACCTACAACTGCATCACCTAAAGCATTTACAAATGCAGCTTTCTTGGCCCTTTAAAGAGCAATATCGGAAGCATCTTAGCTTTTACACTATTTGTATTGTAATTATTATTAATTAGTTATATAGCGCAGGTGTTTTATGCACAAGGCATCAAACCTCAACCGTAGATCAGTTCAACTGACCCAGAAGAGCAGTCGCAACTGTTCTTTTATAGCGAATGAGTAGAGTCAGATAAACGGAGACTAGAATAAAATAAATAATAAGTAAGTTTCATTGGTTTATTTACATGGCAAGTCTAATCATCGTAATGTATTCCAATATCAAAATACACACTGATGTACAAGTTAAGTTTTTCAAACAAACAATGAGTTTACGATAGCTAGATAACATAACAAATTTTGTCATTTTCTAGGTTAATTATGACTTCCGCTAAACCTTTACACTCACCGACGAACCAGTTAAACCAGACTGTGGACCCATTCGATGCTGCGGCATCTTTTCAAAGCCAGTCAACATCTCTAAATTGGTCACAACAGATGCCAGGATTCCAGTTCAACCAATCGGATTGGATGGCAACAGTTGAGCCGCCTATCTATTTATCATCTAACAAGTACTGCTATGTTGCTTTCAATGGCATCATAGTCTTATTCCTGTGTGTCTTTGGTTTTCTGACGAACTTAATGACAATCTTTGGTCTCAGACGAGATCCAGAAAAAGACAACGCGACCATTTGGCTCCTGAAGACTTTGGCTGTGGTCGACAACGTCTATCTGTCACTTGTTTTTGTAGCCTTTCCATTGGAAACGATCTCTTATTATAACCTTTGGACAAAACAAATGAGGACAATTTATTATTACATTTCTTATAGCCTGAGGTCCCTCTGTTTCGTCGCTCATACTCTCACCGTATGGATTGTGGTGCTAGTTACAATTGCCCGTTATCTGTGCATAATCAGGCCTATGGATATTAAATGGCGCAACTTACGACGAATGAAGGTAGCAATCATATGGCTGATTATTCTAGATATTCTTTTGAACATACCTAATTTCCTCCAGGCGCTAATGATTATGTATGAAAAAAGTTCATGCATTGCCGTCGAGACTCGAAAATCTAGTACTTGCTTAACGATAGAGCGTTTTCGTAACGCAGTACGGATATGTCGTGCAGTGTTAAATTCAGTTATTAGTTCCTTCGTTCCGCTTATCATTTTGGTTATTCTTAACCTTCGCATTGCTTTGGCCCTTCGCACCTTGGAGAAGAAACGGCGCCAGATGTCGGTACAAATGATCCGGGAAAGAAGTCTTAATAAGACACTTGTCTCAATAGTAGGGGCTTTTGCTCTGTGTCAAATACCAGCAAATGTCATCTACTTCATGTATATGGCTAGAACTGGCTTCCGTGATGAGCTGTTTTGTGCTTTAGCCATATCTAACGCACTAGTAGTTTTAAACTCGCCGATAAATTTCCTCATCTACTGTGTTTTCAGCAGAAGATTCAAGCCAATCTTTTGCGACATGTTACCATGTCATAAAGAGCAAGGGACAGATGCCATTGAGAATGTGTAAAAGGTTCGAACAGAAACGATATTAGTTATATATATATATATATATATATATATATATATATATATATATATATATATATATATATATATATATTATATATATATATATATATATATATATATATTAGGGTGGTCCACGTGCCTATGGTAAAATTTCAAAGTGTCCAAAAACTCTCTCCACAAGGCTGCCCTTATTTCACTATGTATACAGAAGAACCATGCCAAAAATTGAATCAATCTGAGTAGTTTTAGAGGTCGCTATGATTTCAACAATTTTCTGATACAAGCATTTCAGATGAAATTTTGGTCGTATAATGTTCTGAATTTTGTTTTCAAATGACTAGAACAATAAGAACATGTAAATGTTGCATTGTGAAGGCACTAACAGTGCCTGCACACTGTTGCAGTAGCATTTGCTCCATCAAAATCTACTCCAAAGACAAATAAAAATTAATCTCTAGAGGAACACAGTTTCTAGTTCAGAGGTTGCTGGCGCCTTAGACAGGGTCAACCTTCCAGATTGTGGAGCTATGTTTGTGGTTGCATCGATGCAAAGGGCCTAGTATTTGAAACCACATTGTCCAATACATGTATCCATTGAGGAGCTTGTGTTCTCATTGAAGAAGCAGTGGGTCATGAGCTCGTGATGATTGGGTGCCGCCATCATCTCATGTAGGTCGTTCTCGGTGCTGAGTGTCTTCACAGTTCTGTTTGGCGCAACTAGGGGACCCGAAGTTGGCCTATTCAAGAGCTTCCGGAAGAAATGGTCATACACACAACAAGTGAGCTACAAACCAGCAAAAGATGGGCTCTTTAGTGATGAAATGCACAGCCTGCGGGAGGAACACATATCATTTTACACAACTGCCATGAACCTCCAACAGCCCAGAAAGGATTACCTTGAGCTTCTTCTATTGTGACTCATTTTCCTTGGGGAACTGTGAAGGCCATCAAGTTCCGAGCTCCAGGAGCAATGCACCATGCTCACTGGATGGTGAAGGCCATCTATGTTCTGAATATGGTACTCCTCCAAGACCAGCTGACGCTGACGGCCCAAGAGAAAAGTAGACTGACAGAGCTTCCCTGTTTGCTGCATGGCCGTTTCTGGCATGAAGCTCCACTGGCAACGAATGCTGCAAGGAATGATGCCAAGATGCTTAGCCTGCTCAAGATGTATCAATGCCGCCTCCACAGCATTGTCTCGTCGTCTTTGGTACCTCTCTGAACACTTCATAGCACTGGCACTGTTCGACAGTTGGGTAGACCCAAATGTCAAGAGGGCCATGGTAGCCAACCTCCAGCTTTCAAGACTCCATCGGCTCTGTGGAGGGTGAATGCCACCAGAGTCACTGACTTTTGGAGACTGGAGAACTTTGTGACCAAGCAAACCATGCACCTCTTCAAGTTGCTGAGCATCACAGGGAAGGAGGAGGCTGAGATTGTTCTTCCAAAGGACCCAGAAGAATGGGAAAATGACGAGTCCTACAAGAGGTTGAAAGCAAGAGTCCAAATCATGAAGGTGGTTAATGACAGAGCTGAATGTGGCATTGCGCTCATCCAGATATAAACTGAAACGATCTCAAAGGATGAAGATCAGAAGCAGTTCTTGCTCCAGTTTGTCCAATGCCACCGCCAGATGTCCCCTACCCCATCCAAAGCAGCCATGACAGTTGGTGATCACTAAAAGGAAAACATTGTAAACTGTTGCTATGCATAGTTGCATACACATTTTGACTATATCCTTCAGACATTTTCAAGACTAATGCTTGTTACTGTTGACATTTTTGGATGCTAGTTAACAGTTTTTCAATTGTTTTATTATTGTTCACTTCCTGTTACTGACTGTCAAAATAATAAAAATAAAACATGGATGTATTTGTCAAAAGTAACTCATTATTTACAGTGATAATTCATAGCGACCCCTAAATATTCTCAGATTAACTTCAAAATTTGTCATAAAATTCATAATATTACATGTAACAGAGGCAGCCTTGTGGAGAAACAAATTTCTTAATTTTACTTTTTTGGACCACCCTAATATATATATATCATGATTATGAAGTTTTTTGCTCTTCTTCTGTTGCTGTCGGAAACAATTAAAACCTATGGTTATGGTTAACAGTTGTAAAACGTTGTTGAAAATACCGATCTATTGGAAATGAGTATGTTAAACATGTTAAAGGAAGGCAATGATTTGATTTCGTTTACCTGGAACTAATTCTCGCTAGAATAACACCAAGTATCTATCCTACGAGCTCGTCAAAAACAAAGCCTACCAATGTTGTTATGTTGAAGTGCTTATAATAGCTAGGCCAGATGATCTTTCGTGTATCTTGTGAAAACTACTTCTATCCTTTTGTCAACTTCAACGACAGCCATGCATATTATAGTAGATAAGATGTGGGTTGATTTCACACAAAAAACCTATACCAGACTATATCAGACTAATTATATACATTACAGGTAAAGCGCCACTGAGTAGCCCTCTTAAAGAGGCGCTATATAAATGTCATAATGAATGAATGAATGAATGAATGAATGAATGAATGAATGAATGAATGAATGAATGAATGAATGAATATGAACCAGGTAATTTATTGCTTAGCTAATTTAATCGAAAATTACTAATCTCAGTCGGAATCATAACCTCGAGATTCTATTCAGTTTCGGAAGAACCTTATTCACAGGCGCTTAGTCAGAGCCAAGTCGGTTGGCTGATGACGTCAGATTTAGAAACGTCAGGCATTTGCCTTATGGTCAGACAGGTAGACAGTCAAACAACGACAGGTGTGGTGTATAGAATTGGAGGGACGAAAGAGGTAAGGTCGAGAGGACAAACAGAAATAAAAGAACGGGGTGAATCGGTTTACTGGTGCAGGTCGATGGATCTCCTCAGGAGGCCGAAAATGTTTACGTTTAAACAAAATTAAAGACTATCTTCTAGCAGTTGGTGTTGGAAAATGACATTAGAAAACAATATACACATTGCAACATACAAGCCACAGCTACCAGCGATTCTGCCATACCATCACATCACTCCTGTCCTCAAATCGCTCTGTAACGTTACTATCGCTAATAACCTTATTAGCAGATAGGCCCCTTGTTTGGTTATCTCTTAGGGACTGGTATGGATCTAATACCTCGTTGCTTTTATATTTTCATTTGCTCAGAGCCCCCATCAACAATTCACAACATACATCATTCAATTGTAGAGTCAATTACAAGACCTGTGCTTGTCATTATATGTATTATAACGATATAATCAATGCAAGTTATTTCACAGTTCAATAATAGATCACGCCTAAACAATCCTCTAGTCTAGACTAGACCTATCTTACCTAAGACCAGCACGTATGCATCTTAAATATTCTATATATCTAGGCAAAATATAAGCACATTAAATTACCCTCCCGTGGTAGTGCACCATTGGAGTTCCTTCTTGGCATTCGTATGACGAGTTCACCAACAATGTCCTTCGCCCGTTTATCGAAGTTTTATTTGAAGAGTTATCTCCCGATCTCCTCGTCCGTACTCAGAACAACACAGGTATGTGCCGGTCTGATATTTCCACGTAGAATTCTTTCTGGATGTTCCCAGAAAGCCAACGTTCGATCAAGTATTTTTAGTCTCTTTATTTCGAAACTACTTGTCGATCCGAAGTTCAATCGTTCGTATCACTAGCTCGTAGTTATACACGTATCGAACTGTAACTTGAAGACGCTATGCTCGCATCTTCACTCGCAACTTCAGTTTTTAATCGTTCGATACTAACTTTGTTAAATGTCGACCGATTTCGATCCCAAGTTCACCGTATCGTAGAATGTACTCTGTTCTACACGACTAACGTGAACATTTGACGATTTCTATCACCAATGTTTGCCTCTTCCTGAGTCAAACGTCGTAGCTTCACCACGACCAACTATCGCCATCAGCGGCGAATAACCGACTCCCCTCTGCCACGTCACCAAGCAGACGATCGACGTTGAGTTAACCAGTAATTTCGTATTGACCAATGGAATCTTGGCATCTTGCGGTTGACAACTCTCAAACCCTCTAACTTGTCCCCTAACTCTATATTATTAATTATCCTTATCGTACTGGTCTTACGTGCTGGTTAATTAATTAAATAATTAATACCAATCATTAACTATGATAAATCATTTGTATCATACACACAAATCATATAGCGCTATTCTATACATTCAGTGTATTTGGGTGATGAAAGGGACATCCGCTACAACTAAACCCCTTCACTAGAATATTTACCCTAAATTTCTTAATCTATGTCCTTAACCATCACACAAATCACTTATCTATATCAACTGTTATATATAATCATTTATATCTTATACTAACTCCATTACTAAGTATCGGCCTTAACCAACTAACCTCTTATACTACACATTCAAACAAACTACTCCTCTAACATCTATTTCTTTATATTACATTAAGTCACATCTAACTTTACTTATTTACATACTCTCTAATTTGTCTTCTCAACCTATTCTTGACCTCTGCTAAGGTAATCAGCTACCACATTTTCACTTCCTCTAATTTACCTGACTTTAAAATTATAATTCTGCAGTGCTAAGTGCCAGCGCATTACCCTGGCATTCCTGATACTACCAGTTTTAAGGTACTGTAGTCCGCAGTGATCAGTCTCCATCAAGAATTCTTTACCATAAAGGTAGCGGTTAATTTTTTTTTTAATTCCCCAAATCATTGCCAAACATTCTCTTTCTTCGACTGAATATTTTCTTTCCGTCACACAATTTTCTACTTGCATATGCCACGGGATGAAGTGTTCCTTCATAATCTTGCATTAGAACACATCTTAAGGCTACATCTGATGCATCTATTCTCATACTCCTAATTGACATTTCTGATGTGAGATAAAATGTAAATACTTCACATCTTGCTTATATTAAATGACAAAAGCTTGAAGTAACTAACTTTAACCTCTAAGCTCTTGTTCTCAACATCTATTTTCTTAATAACCCTTCTTAATAGAAAACTTCTAGTTAAATACTTCAACTATCTACATACACCCAAACTTTTCTTAACCCGTGTTAAATCTCACTTATAACACTTCTCTCAGTACCATCTTTCACTCATGTGATATCGTGGCACGACTTTCTGGCGTTCAAACTTACCACCTCTCCTTCAACTTGGAAAGTCACTATCTTCCGACTCATCATCACTGGAGTTTCTATGACTCCTCCAGTGAACATCTTCCAATGGCACAGTCTTCCATCTACCTGACTGTTTATTTCTCTCATTACCTCCTCCACAACTTCTATTTCTCTCCCAATTCATTTCTCTCTTGTCCTGAAACCACCTTCTTCTAGTCCATGGTTCACTTTTCGACTTATCTTTTGGACAAGATCTCTGTGAGTTACTCTGAATTTTCTCCCTTGACCTCTTCCAGTTAAGATTCTCCCCTTCAAATGGAACCTGATTATCATGTGAAGATCTAATCACTCGATTATTCTTCCAATCGGTTCTATTTTTAGTCTCATAGCGCCGCCCATAATTTCTATGTGTCCTTCTATCTATATTTCCAAATGGTTTGAGATCTCTCTTCACATTACTATATAAATCTGGGACACCTCTCACTTTCCCACTTACTCCTTCCTTGTATTTCCTATACCACATATCTTTCTTTACTATGAAAGATGGATTACCTCTGTATGGTTTCTCTTCCGTGTTTTCTTGTGAACCATCAGTTAATTTCCAATATTTGTCTTGGATTTCATCCGTCTTCTGCATATCTATTGGTTCTTCCGTTCTCACTTTAAGATCTGGTAATATTCCACATTTCAATGATTTCTCCTTACGAGTTACATGTTCTTCCTTATTTGACCTCGTATTATACGTAGCAATTACTTCTGACTCGTCTCTGAAATCAAATATAATGCCTTCTTTCGACGTGTTCTCATTCCGCGACGCAATATATTCCGTCTCAACACGTGTTTCACTCTCAGCTGGCTCACGTGAATTTCTACAGCTGTCTATTTTTAGCGTAGTCGTCCTTGACGGAACGTTAGACGCTATCATTTCTCCTGGCGCATTTCCCGCCATGACGTCATCAGTTTGAATTGCTACACTGATTTGAATGTGCTTCGGTTCCAACAGTCCACGCTTAATATCTCTATCTTTGTATAGAACCTTAGGACTAAAGGGACTAATGATTAAGTCCGTAATTAAACCACAGATTACTAGAGCCTCAACTCTACCACTAAATTCTTTACCCGTGATCTCAATCATTGCCGTGGGATATGTTCCTTTCATTCCATTGGAAAATAGACAAATCTTCCTACGACCTGTAAATTGCTGTGGTTCTACAAACTCTTCATTAACAGCCATACAACTCGCGCCAGTGTCGAACACAGCTTCTACGGGTCTTTTATTTACTGTCACACCTTTAATTTTACTGTACCATTCCGAAGGTTGTCCTTCTACAAGACAACATGCGATTCTCTCCACTTTTTCTTCCTCCTTCTCTTCTCCATCCTCTATACATTGCATCATAGCAATTTTATGCGGTCTATCATTACGGCTCATCTCTTTGAATCTCCAATCATTCCTGAATTGGTTCCTATCTCTATTATCTCTGTATTCTTTACCCCTAAACTGGGCTTCTTCTTGTTCCTCTTTATCTCTAAAACTCGGATAATCTTTTGCTTTAACTGGGCCAACATTTTGTTTCTCCTTATATTTCTGGTCTAACTCTCGAATAAAATTCTTCTGATTACCTTGTTTATTCATGTTTATGTTGAACCCTCTCCTCTCATCTTCTTCTCGCGCCTCTAAATAATTCTGTGCCTGGATAGTCATCTCACTAAGACTGAGTTTTCCTCTTTCTTTCAAGAATCTTCTCAACTCGTTATCGCAGGTGACATAAAATTGATCTCTTAGGATTAATGCCTCTAATCCTTCGTAACTCTCTTCCATCTCCGCCATCGTCCTCCACTGTCTCAAATATCTTTTTAATCTTTCAACGAATTGCCCAACACTTTCATCTTTCTCTTTCCTTTCCATTTTAAACATCCTTCTATATCCAGATTCTGAGAGTTTAAAACGCTGCAAAAGCTCCTGCTTAAGCTTCTCATAACTCTGCACATCTTCTGCGTTCATCCGTTCATAAACTTCTAAGGCTTTGCCTTCAAGAAATCTCGCAAGAGATAAAGACCACAAATTCTCTGGTATACTATAAGTGACACACATCCTCTCGAACCTAAGTAGGTAAGCATCGAGGCAATCTTTATCTGCATTGAATGTTGGCATCTTGAGAAATTTCACTCCATTGCATTGTTCCATGTTTCCTCTGTCTATGCCATTACTCATCCTGTCTTCTCGTTGACTATCATATTGTAGTCTACATTCTAACTCCTTAAATTTTATCTCCTTTTGAATCTCAAGCTCTCTGAGCTTCATCTGCATTTCTCTCTCTTCAGAGAGTTTCTTCATTTCTCTGTCTCTCTCGTCTGAGAGTTTCTGCATTTCTCTCTCTTCTGAGAGTTTCTGCATTTCTCTCTCTTCTGAGAGTTTCTGCATTTCTCTCTCATCTGAGAGTTTCTGCATTTCTCTCTCATCTGAGAGTTTCTGCATTTCTCTCTCATCTGAGAGTCTTTTCATTTCTCTCTCTGCTGAGAGTTTCTGCATTTCTCTCTCATCTGAGAGTCTTTTCATTTCTCTCTCTGCTGAGAGTTTCTGCATTTCTCTCTCATCTGAGAGTCTTTTCTGTTCTAGTTCTAATTCTAATCTTTTTAATGCTCTCTCTTCTGAGAGTTTACTTTGTTCAACTTCGCTCATGCGGTTTTTTTCATCGATTTCTTCCTGCCTAATTTTCTCTAATCTGTTTTCTTCTTGTCTTGCCTGGATGAATTCTCTCACCTCAGCGCCTTGATAATTCAACTCAGCTGCAATCTTCAACCATTTTTGATACTCGGCTGCGGCCATGATTGTGAGGTAGTATCTTAACTTGGCGTTATATATACTTCGTCTCACTCGCTTCTACAAATTTTTCCAGTTTGTCTATCAAACTTCAAAATTAACCTGACTCGACCTATTTTTATCCAATAGCAATTCAAGTCAACGTCAGAGGTCACCACCTGACCTTACCTCGACTAATCAAATTCCTTCTATTTGAATATGCTTACGTCACACTACAACTAACCTGCCGAAAATAGTTCCAGCAGCTACGGTCAAATCTATTATACTGGGAATTTCTATGTTTCTACCAACTGAACTAGACTCGTTATCTACAGGTAATTTATCCCTGATTCTAATTAAAACGGATCCTATTTTAATCCCGTGTCGAGCCACCCAGTTTTGTAACGTTACTATCGCTAATAACCTTATTAGCAGATAGGCCCCTTGTTTGGTTATCTCTTAGGGACTGGTATGGATCTAATACCTCGTTGCTTTTATATTTTCATTTGCTCAGAGCCCCCATCAACAATTCACAACATACATCATTCAATTGTAGAGTCAATTACAAGACCTGTGCTTGTCATTATATGTATTATAACGATATAATCAATGCAAGTTATTTCACAGTTCAATAATAGATCACGCCTAAACAATCCTCTAGTCTAGACTAGACCTATCTTACCTAAGACCAGCACGTATGCATCTTAAATATTCTATATATCTAGGCAAAATATAAGCACATTAAATTACCCTCCCGTGGTAGTGCACCATTGGAGTTCCTTCTTGGCATTCGTATGACGAGTTCACCAACAATGTCCTTCGCCCGTTTATCGAAGTTTTATTTGAAGAGTTATCTCCCGATCTCCTCGTCCGTACTCAGAACAACACAGGTATGTGCCGGTCTGATATTTCCACGTAGAATTCTTTCTGGATGTTCCCAGAAAGCCAACGTTCGATCAAGTATTTTTAGTCTCTTTATTTCGAAACTACTTGTCGATCCGAAGTTCAATCGTTCGTATCACTAGCTCGTAGTTATACACGTATCGAACTGTAACTTGAAGACGCTATGCTCGCATCTTCACTCGCAACTTCAGTTTTTAATCGTTCGATACTAACTTTGTTAAATGTCGACCGATTTCGATCCCAAGTTCACCGTATCGTAGAATGTACTCTGTTCTACACGACTAACGTGAACATTTGACGATTTCTATCACCAATGTTTGCCTCTTCCTGAGTCAAACGTCGTAGCTTCACCACGACCAACTATCGCCATCAGCGGCGAATAACCGACTCCCCTCTGCCACGTCACCAAGCAGACGATCGACGTTGAGTTAACCAGTAATTTCGTATTGACCAATGGAATCTTGGCATCTTGCGGTTGACAACTCTCAAACCCTCTAACTTGTCCCCTAACTCTATATTATTAATTATCCTTATCGTACTGGTCTTACGTGCTGGTTAATTAATTAAATAATTAATACCAATCATTAACTATGATAAATCATTTGTATCATACACACAAATCATATAGCGCTATTCTATACATTCAGTGTATTTGGGTGATGAAAGGGACATCCGCTACACGCTCCACTGGCTAATATACTTGAACGAAAAGAATGCAAAGTCCTATCACTTGCCTACAACACACTTCAGTCCTCCCGGCCCTTTTTACCTTACTCATTGTTCAAGGTCCATCCACTTCGCTCACACTTCTGCCCTAACACTTTTCCGTTTTCCAATAACCTCACAATTAAGATTTACAAATCCCTCAATAGCCACAGCCGCTCGGAGTAAACTCCCACCAGAATTACGCCAACTATCTCATCCATCTTCCTCTACTTATCTTTCACTAACTTCTGAAAACAATGATCTTTTACAACTCTTATCCTAACTCCTCCTCTTCCCCTTATCTCCCTCGCCGTTTAAATTCAAAGCACAATCCCCTTAGCCGTCTGGTTGTTTGTCTGCCTCATCCATTTGTACCTGACCGCAGCCGTGTTCCCCTTACGTGCCTATCAATTTGTTTTTGACTAAGCGCCTGCGAATAAGCTGGCTCTCCGATTTCGTTTTTGGGCGCTGTAGAAATCTCTAGATTACGAATACTAAATAAATTGTCGCCCTGCACAGAGATATCACAGAGAATAACAAGCAACCTGTTGTTACAACATCATATGACGTAATTTATTACATGGAGGCTATAAGATAGAACTTTGTAGAACTGGGCCTGTCAACAAATTTTGTTGACAGGTCCAGTTCTAACAAAGTGTTTGGGTCCTGATAAAACAAAGCTGCTATTCTTCAATATCTGTGTAGTGTGATGTTTCACTGGCTAGCTCTTAGGCCTACATACATACAGGCATCGTCAGTGGAAGATTTTGTCAAATGCTTCTGCACTAATTAACTGAAGACGTCATTTTCACGTTCTGCTCACTTGCCACAGACATTCAGCCGTGATTATCGAACTGAGCTTAGAAAAAGAAAGGTTTCTTTGCTTCGTGTCCAGAGCTTAGGCTACTCCAAGATCGCTAGAAACAGTAAACCTCTTAAATAAAAGCGTCTCCAACCGGTAAGATTTGTGTTCAAAACATGTATTGAAGCTGGGAACGGCGTCTCATATTTGTTGTAATAATTCTACTCATCACCACTCTCGTCGTCGTCGTCAACATCGTCATGGGTTTAGCGTTTGGTAATCATCGTTACCATCATCATCATTCTCATCTAGCAACAGAAAACACTATCATCATTACCAGCATTCTAAATTATCATCGCTATATTTATCATCATTTTTATAAACATCGTCGTCATCTACATCGTCGCCATCATCACTATCAGTCTAAATTATCATCGCTATGGTTACAACGAGCATAGGGGCCGTCCACATATTACGTACGCAATGAGGGGGGAGGGGGTCGGATTTTGGCGATTTTGCGTACGGGTGCGAACGGGGGGGGGGGGGAAGAGGGTGGACAAAAGTGTACGTACGCAAAATAAATTTCTAATTATGACGTCCACATTAGCCTATTTATAACTCTCTAGTCGACTCTCAGTCGTTCGATGGCATTTTATTACATTATATAAAAGCCATGTGCAGTTATTCTGTGCTGTGAACGAGATACCTATAATTTGTCTATATTGGCCCTCACTCATCCTTCAATCTGGCCTAAAGTGCAGACAGTCGCTCCCGAGACACTTTCTGCAGCTGGTCTTGGGGGGGGGGGGGTGGGCGTCAAGTGTACGTACGCGGGGGGGGGTGTGGAAGAAAGTACGCTTGCGAACAAGGGAGGGAGAGGGGGTCCAATTTTCCCGGAATTTTGCGTACGTAATATATGGATGGCCCCATAATTCATAAATTCAATTATCGCTTAGCCACTAATCAACGCCAACTTGCAAAAAATAGAATAGAGTATTCTTGGTTTATTGTAAACATTCCTCGTAGATTTTAATCTAGTAAACCACGCTCCTGTGTGCATTCGCCGATATCACAAAGTCTAATAGTGTTGCGAAAAACAGTTCTTGCAAGTTCCATTGGTCGTAGATTAATGGTGATAGATACAACTGCATCCTCTAAAGCATTTACCAATGTAATGTAATGTAATGTAATGTAATTAGTAACTTCTATTGAGCCGGTGTCTGATGCACAAGGCATCAACCGATGACACACCAAAACAAAGCCGTAATCAGGTCAAAATCCAGAAGGTCAGTCCGTAAGAGAGAGGCAGCCTATGGTGGATGAGCAATTTTAAAGAGGTAAGTTTTTAGTTGGGAACGAAGTGACAAAAGCGACTGAGCAGAGCGGACAGACACATGAAGAGAGTTCCAAAAAGTAGGTCCAGCAACCGAAAACCAATGCAGCGTTACAATGGTCCTTTAACACTAACGACTATTGTGTACTGAAAGTGATTAGGAAACTAATGTAGCTCGACGCTAAGGTGTGTAGGAGCAGTAACACAAAGGTTTTTTGCAAGTACAATTGCACATCTAAGCCTTTACACTATTTACAATGGTGTTAGTATTACTAATAAGTGAGTTCTATGGCGCAGTTGGACCAATTCGATGCAGTAACGAGTAACAAGGCATCAACCGACGGCGCATCAAACCATGGCAATATTTGATATCAACATCCAGAAGATCAGTAGCAGCAGTTATTGTATTTCTAATGAGATACTCAAGTGTTAGAGTCAGGAGACTAAGATTAGAAGAAAGTACAGCATAAGCAACAGTTTCTTTTATTTATTTGCATTTCAAGTATCGTATCGTACCGTATCGTATCTAGTAATTTATAAGGCGCCTCTCGCAGCATAAACTATTCAAGTGTAATCATCGCAACGTAATGGTATACTAGAATGCAAATGATGTACAAGTTTAGATTTTTTCGACATACGAAGAGCCTATGACAACTAGATACAAAACCAATTCGTTCGTTTTCCAGGTGTAACGATGACCTATTTTTAAGCCTTTACAATCATCGGTGAAAAAGTTAGACTGGACTATGGACCAATTCGATGGAGTGCGAGAAACTTTTCAAAGCCAGTCAACAGCTGAAAATTGGTCACAGCAGATACCAGAATTTCAGTTTAACCTATCAAATTGGATCACAACAGTTGAGTCGCCAATCTATCTAACCTCTGACCAGTATTGCTTTATTGCTTTCAATGGCATCGTAACCTTTTTCCTGTGTGTCTTTGGTTTTCTGACAAACTTAGTAACAATCTTTGGACTTAGACGAGATCCAGATAAAGACAACGCGACCATTTGGCTCCTGAAGACTATGGCTGAGGTCGACAACGTCTATCTTTCACTTGTTTTTGTAGCCTTTCCATTGGAAACTATTGCATTTTATAACTATTGGACAGGTGTAATGTTTAAAGTTTATTATTCTATTGCTGTTGGCCTGCTGCCCCTGTGTTTAATCGCTCATACTCTGACAGTATGGATGGTGGTGCTGGTTACAGTTGCCCGCTATCTGTGCATAATCAGGCCGATGGATATTAAATGGCGCAACTTACGACGAATGAAGATAGCAGTCATTTGGCTAATTATTCTAGCTATTCTCTTGAACATACCCAATTTCCTCCCGGCGCTAGTGTTTGAATATCAATTTGGTATATGCATAGACGTCGAGACTTCAAAATCTAGCACTTGTTTAACGATAGAGCGTTTTGGTAACGCAGTACGGATCTGTCGTACAGTGTTAAATTCAGTTATTAGTTCCTTTATTCCGCTTATCATTTTGATTGTTCTTAACCTTCGCATTGCATTAGCCCTTCGTACCCTGAAGGAGAAACGGCGCCAGATGTCGTTACAAATGATCAAGGAAAGAAGTCTTAGTAAGACACTTGTCATGGTAGTAGGCGCTTTTGCTGTTTGTCAAATACCGTTTACTGTCATCTACTTCATATACAGCGTCAGATATAGTGTCGGCGATAAAGATCTGTATTGTTCCGTAAGCATAGCTTACGTTCTCGTTGTTTTAAACTCGCCGATAAATTTTCTCATCTACTGTCTTTTCAGCAAAAGATTCAATCCAATTTTTTGCGACATGTTACCATGTCATAAACGGCAAAGAAGAGATGTTATTGAGATAGTGTAAAAGGTTTCGAATGGTTGCTGAATCGCCGAGCAACTGTTAAAAATAAATATGTTCAACATTTTAAAGAAGACAATGATTAGGTAGTTGAGTAGTGCTAGTTACTTTCAATTTTCATTTTCCAATGTTTGATATAAAGAGAACCTAAGAGATCCGGACATCTACCAGAAGATATTTTCTTTCTGAAGGTGTAATAATTGATTCATTAGCCCATTGTGTTCGACTTCTTTGTTTGATGTCTTATAATTACAGGACTATATTTGATACGAAATGTTGATAAAATATGCAACGATTTGAACATATATATATATATGTATATATATATATATATATATATGTTCAAATCAGTATAATATATATATATTATACTGGCAGAAGTGTATATATGCACGTACACACATGCACAAAACGTTAATTCATACATACCTAATTGTGTGCATGCATACATACATGCATGCATACATACATACATACATGGATGCATCAATATAAGCATACATGCATGCATACATACAGAGTGCTTTTTTCTTGAAAAGAAGGTTCCGGAACTGAACAATTATGGAAGGGCTAGAATCCCGAGAAAAACGGGATTGGGTGCTCGGAGGTTCTCAGTAAACACTGAAAACAATTCACAACACAGAAATTAAATTAAAATAACTAAATTATTGTTTTCATTAATAAAATAAATAAGTTGTTTGTTAGTAGCTGAAAAAAGGTGCCGAAACACGGTTCCGGCTGAAAAAAACACTGTACATACCTACACACATGAACACACATACATTCCGGAAAGTGGAGCGACCAGAGATTGAAGAGTCCGGGGTACAGAAAGTCTTGACGTATGAATGATCTACCCGACCAAGCAGTTGCGCATGAGTGTTAGAATTTTGAACAAATTGAGCTGGTGAAAAGGAAACCAGTGGAAGTTGGCCAGAATGGGTGAACGCCTGGCAGCAGTGTAAAGAATTAACTAAAGCTTAGAAAAGTTATCGTGAAGAGAGACAAGCATAGATCGAGTTTCAGGCCACGAACTATTTATGTTTTCAGACTAGCTAGCATTTGCTTAATTTGTCAAATGATTTTCAGAATCAGTTGGACGTAATGGTCTTTGAAGCCTTTAAACATTTACATGGGAACGTTAAAGAAGAAACTAGCAAAGATGCCTAGTCGTTATTTTACGAACGACTACAGTAGTAGGAAATATCTTCTAAGGCCCAATCTATCAAAACGAAATGCAGCTATGAATCAAAACACAACGCTCCATTCATTTCTCAGATTGCGCAGAAACACATCCATCGCAGAACAATGAAACTGTTGTAACAACACTCTACCGCATTATTTGCAACTGTACTTAACTTACTTGGTTTAAAACTCCTATCTAATCTGTTGACTTCTATCGCGCCGTTATCGTAAGACATGCGATGGTCAAATGAAAACGAAGTCAAAGACATAACCGATTAGAGAAGCCAGGTCGAAATTCGATAACTCAGAGAAGATAGAAGTCTAGATTCGGAGGTTCAGTAAGTATTGGAATTGAGGGTGTGATCAAACAATGAGACTAGGGTGAAACCTTCAGCTGGTGTAATGTTTCATGGTTCTCGATTTAGCATTCTGTTAAAGGCGTGAAATCTGGCCGTTCATATTCGCCAATGCAAAGTTGTTGATTCCAATAGTACGTCACTTTCAGAGTCATTTTTGCTTATTACCCACTAGGTCAAAGTACGCTTAGTCACGATTCTAGCTTTTCAGGCACAACGTAAACTCTTACCTATGCTGTCGAAATACAATATGCCTAATGGTTTAACATTCGCATAAACTAAAACACTCTGTGACTTTAACTAGACTCCTCAGGATAAATTATCAACTGCTGGATTCCAAACTGTCATAAGTGTACACCCATAACTGTTCCGCCTAATACTTTCTTTTAGAAAACAACGGTTCCGGAACTCAACAATAGGTGCCAGAACTGAACAATAATTAACCCTTCCATTATTGTTCAGTTCCGGCACCTATTGTTGAGTCTTTAGTCCATAGAAAAACGGGGTTCGTTTAGGAGGGGTTTCAGTAAACACTAAAAAGAGTTCACAACACTGAAATCAAATTAAAATAACGAAATGATTATTTATTTATTATTAAAATAAATGAATAATTTTTTAGCTGCTCAAAAAGGTACCGGAACGCAGTTCCGGCGCGTTCCGGCTAAAAAGCGCACTGCTTCTGCGTATCTGGAATAAACTTCCAGCAGAATTCCGCTGTCCCATCCTACGAACTCACCAAGACCTCACCTTTGCTATCGCTCCACAGGTCTTTCACTAAAAACTGAAAACACAGCTCTTTCACAAATCCTACCCAGATTCCTTCCTCTTCCCCTTACCTCCATCGGTCTTTTTTAAATTCTTAATAGCATCCTTACGCCTTTAGATCTTCACCTGTCTGCTTGCCTGATCACTTAATAATTCTTGTCGCAACTGCGTTAGACTACATTGTGGAGGAAATTATGGCGGCTCTTGTCCGGTTACTAAGTTTCCTACGTTAGTCACTATTGTTCTTCAATCTACGGACCAACACAGGACGAATGCCTCTCCTGCGTACTCCTTGTGCCTCGACGGCTAACCGGACGTGTGTCATCTTGTACCAAAGAGGGACTACTCGTTGCCAGCGCCACTGTGTCTGTGAGCGTCGTCACCTTTCGCGCTCTACTCAATCATGCAACTTGGTCCAAAGACTCCGAATATCTATGCCATCTGTCAGCTGTCGAATGGAATCCGTTGGTTGGTTCTACGTGTGTGCGTGGGTCCACCACTGGCGACTCTTCCGGCTTACTGTGTTTTGCTAACTGATGCAAAATTTTTGTTCGTAATGACATTAAGCATTATATACGATAGCGCAGATAAACATTACATCGCACTGGTTTGTACATTACATTGCACTGATTAGTTGGTAAGAGCGCTACATAAGTTATTCCTTAACAAATAAATAAAGTAAATAAATCATAAGAGGTTATTTATTACAAAGAGGCTATTTTTTACAAGCCGAGTTCCACAGTAGCGTTGGCAATTATCAAACAATGCCACTATTCTTCAATATCTGGGGCGTTTAGTGTCTCACTGGGCAGCTCAAGCATACACACAGGCTGCGCCAGTGGAATATATTGAAAAAACTTAAAATGTCGGTGTCACGAAATAGAGTATCCCCCATACAAGTGTATCCCCTTAGCAGAATGGAGTATCCGGCCGGATGAATGTGAACGGGAGGAACTATCCCCCTCGTGCGAAAGTATCCCCCCTGAGTCGTACGAAATTATCTCCCGTCAACAAGTATGACAGTGTCATGAAAAGAGACTAAGGTGCTAATTAGGTGAATTGGCAGCTTAAGCTTGATATCGGTCGATTCGTATCAATAGGTTCACCAGCAAAACCAGTGAAGCGATTTGACCCAATTAACCAACTTCAATGACTCTTGTGTTCTTAGTGATGTTGTAAACTCACGCTATTAAACAATGTCTATTCGCATAATTAGCCTATTTGCGTGAAGAACTTGTTGCGAACTTGCGATGGATGTGTGATCATGTGTCTAAAACAAAGATGACAAATAGGGCCTGTCAACGATCACAAACGAGAGTGTCATGAAAAGGGACTAAGGTGCTAATTAAGTGAATTGGTAGCTCGCGCTTGATATCGATCGATTCGTATCTTGGCAAATCTCGGCCGACAATTGCGTCAGCTCTACACAAGGCACCTAAACACATCGGGAAACCTACAGGTTAAAGTCCTCCCCTTCCAGCAGCAAATGAACTTCTCTTCGTGTGGGCTGTACGCAGCTACCTATCCCTTTGATATTGCTCCCGGTTCTGCCACGCTGGATGTTGACTTCGGTGAGCCTTCAGAAATGCGAAAATACCTTGAGAAATGTTTCAACGGCAAGGTAATGCTGTCTTTCCCAAAATCCCTCTTAAGAGGAGGGGAAGAAAGCCGCTTCCGCGTGTGGTTATCCTTCCTACTGTAACTTCGGTTTGATTTGCTCTAAACATTGCTTAGAAGACTTAGAACACTTAGAGTCACTTGCTTTACCTATTTCTCGTTTTGGATTTTGATTACAGCATAGATTTGTCTCCCTGTTGCACTCCGCCTGGTCCCTATGACTCACTTTGCCTTGTTCCTTACCAACTTAAAGACTACTCCCTTTAGCTGTAGTTGGACTGGTAGCGCTCCCGAGTCTTGCTGTCAAGATCTTAAACCTCAAGACCAAGACCAAGACTTTGAACCTCCAGACCAAGACCAAGACCAAGACTTTGAACCTCCAGACCAAGACCAAGACCTTGAACCTCGAGACCAAGACCAAGACCAAGACTTTGAACCTCAAGACCAAGACCGAGACCAAGACCCAAAAAATCACATTCAGCCCAAGACTTCTTTTCCTTAAAAAAATTGTCAAGTCGGAATACTCGCTATTTTTATTAAAACGTGAGTCTTTTATTTTATTCAGGCAAATTAACTTTAAATGCAGACTGCAGAGAATTCCGAATTCGTATTTACAAAAGTTCTTCATGCAAAATGTTATTCCAAATGTCTTTTGGTATTTTATAAAAACCAATTCGCTCAGAATTTTCTGACCAAGACGTGCCTTGTGGGGCCTCATAAAACTTTCGCCATGTGAAAAAATGCGTTCTACAGGTGCTGAAGTTGCTGGCACACACAGTATCTTTTCAAGCACTGGATGTAAATGTACAAATCGTGAGCCCTTTTTAAATCCTCCCATGGTTTGAGCTTGATATCGGCCTGATAAAAAGTTTCGGTAGGGCTTCCACACACAGCATATTAACAGCTGCTACTGCTGATGGGTTTTCCTGACCAACAGGACTTGCATCCGTCCGTAGGTATTTATCGTAGGCTATGATGCAAACAGGCTTGATAAATTTTTAAATTCTTGAGTTTTGTTAAATGACTGTTCATATTGACAACCGGTCTTGGTCTTGGTCTTGCGAGACCAAGACCAAGACTTTGAACCTCAAGACCAAGACCAAGACTTTGAACCTCAAGACCAAGACCAAGACCAAGACTTTTGGTCTCAAGACTAAGACCAAGAATTTTAAAACGAACTCGAGTGCACTCGAGACCAAGACCTTGGTCTCGAGGACAACAAGTTGGATCAACTTGAAGGGACGCTATTAATTAAAAGCTCCTTAATAATAATGATGATGATGATGATGATGATGATGATGATGATGATGATGATGATGATGATGATGATGATGATGATGATGATGATGATGATGATGATGATGATGATGATGATGATGATGATGATGATGATGATGATGATGATGATGATGATGATGATGATGATGTATGATGATGATGATGATGATGATAATGATGATGATGACAATAATGATAATAATAATAATAATAATAATAATAATAATAATAATAATAATAATAATAATAATAATAATTGATTTATCAATTATACGCATTTTCAATAATACCTTATGTCTGTGAATTTTTATCCCGCGGGGGATGATTTTACACGATGGGGGATAGAAATGGTTTATCCCCGGATACTCTATACCGGTAGATTCCATCCGGGGGGTAAATTTATCCATCCCCCCGGATAGTTTTAGGACGGATAGTCTGTCACGCGACACCGGCTCCACTTGTTGCGTGGTTAAGACACTGCACTGATTAATCCAAAACCCCGTTTTCATGTTCCCTTCGTTTGCCACTGACACTCAGTCGTAGTTGTCGAACTAAACTTAGTAACAGAAAGTCTTCTTTGTCTCGTGCTATAGACTACATATCGTTTTGTGTCGATTAAAGTCCTGTACTTAGGATACTCCAAGATAGTTACACAGAGTAAACCTATGAAATAAGCGTCTCTAACTGGTAAGATTTGTGTTCTGATAGATCTTCTCATAGGATGGACTGAAGCTGGAAACAGCGTCGTCGTATTCGTTGTTATAAGTCTATTCATCACCACTATCGTCGTCGTCGTCATCTTCGTGGGTTTGTTCCCGTCGTTTGGTAATCATTGTTACGTACCATCATCATCATTTTCGTCATTTCCACATCGTCACCAGGTAACGAAAACGACATCATCATCACTAACAGCAATCTAAATTATCACAGTTCTGTTTATCATCATGATCAACGTCGTCATCGTCGTCGTCATCATTATCATTGAGAGCAATCTAAATTATCGTCGTTTTGGTTCTCGGTAGCATAATTCTGATATGCAAGTGTCGTTGTGCGCGTCATCAACGCCATACTTCATCAGCGAAATACGTCTGAAAAATAATCATATTGCTCACATTCTATGTAGATTTTAATCTAGTAAACCACGCTCCCACGTGACATTCACCGGTATCACTGTTAGTGCTGCGAATATCACTCCTTGCAACTTCCAGTGATAGATACAACTGCATCCTCCAAATCATACAAACGATTTTAATAAGAACAATTGCACATATTAGCCTTTACACTATTTACCTTATTACTATAATAACTACTACTACTACTACTACTCCTGCAACTATTATTATTATTATTATTATTATTATTATTATTATTATTATTGTTATTATTATTATTTTCATTATCATTAGTATTAGTAGTAGTAGTAGTGGTAGTAGTAGTAGTAGTAGTAGTTGTAGTAGTAGTAGTAGTAGTAGTAGTAGTAGTAGTAGTAGTAGTAGTAGTAGTAGCAGTAGTAGTAGTAGTAGTAGTAGTAGTAGTAGTAGTAGTAGCAGCAGCAGCAGCAGCAGCAGCAGTAGTAGTAGTAGTATAAATTAGTGAGTCCTATAGCGCAGGTGTACAACACACAACACTTTATCCAATGGCGCACCAAAACCCTAGCCGTATATAAGGACAACACGCGAAATCATTTCCAACAGTACGGAAGATAAAAGTAAGAGCAAAATTAAATTTAAGTAATAGTTTTTGTTGGTCTATTTGTTTTTCAACTCTACTCACCGTAATGTGTTAGTATTTTTAAAAAAACACCGTTGTACGAGTTAAACTTTTTTTCTCAGACAAACTTAGTGTTAAGATCAATACTCAGTAAACCTATTTGTTCACTTTCCAGATGTAATGATGACCTCTGTTAAGCCTTCACAATCATCGGTGAACCAGTTTAGCTGGACTATGGACCCACTCGATGCAGCATCTTTTCGAAGCCAGTCAACAGCTCAAAATTGGTCGCAACAGATGCCAGAATTCCAGTTCAACCAATCAGATTGGATGGCAACAGTTGAGCCGCTTATCTATATATCCTCTGCCCAATACTGCTATATTGCTTTCAGTGGCATCGTAGTCTTTTTCCTGTGTGTCTTTGGTTTTCTGACGAACTTAGTAACAATCGTTGGTCTTAGACGAGATCCGGAAAAAGACAACGCGACCATTTGGCTCCTGAAGACTTTGGCTGTGGTCGACAACGTCTATCTTTCACTTCTTTTCGTAGCGCGGCCAATAGATACGATATCGTTTTATAACTATTGTACAGGTGCAATATGGAAAGTTTATTATTCCATTTATGCAGGCCTACTGCCCCTAGTTGTAACTGCTCATACACTCATCGTATGGATTGTGGTACTAATTACAGTTGCCCGCTATCTGTGCATAATCAGGCCGATGGATATTAAATGGCGCAACTTACGACGAATGAAGGTAGCAGTCATTTGGCTAATTATTCTAGCTTTTCTCTTGAATACACCTAATTTCCTCCAGGCGCTAATGATCATATATGAATATCGTATATGCATAGACGTCGAGACTCGAAAATCTAGTACTTGTTTAACGATAGAGCATTTTCGTAACGCAGTACAGGTCTGTCGTGTAGTGTTAAATTCAGTTATTCGTTTCTTTATTCCGCTTATCATTCTGATTATTCTTAACCTTCTCATTGCCTTGGCTCTTCGGACCTTGAGGAAGAAACGGCATCAGATGTCGGTACAAATGATCCGGGAAAGAAGTCTTAATAAGACGCTGGTCATGGTAGTAGGCGCTTTTGCTGTTTGTCAAATACCGTTTACTGTCATCTACTTCATAATCATCGTTAGAGATTATGACGACGATCAAGCGCTGCTGTGTGCTCTAAGCATATCTATTGCACTCGTAGTTTTAAACTCGCCGATAAATTTTGTTATCTACTGTCTTTTCAGCAAAAGATTCAAGCCAATCTGTTGCGACATGTTACCATGTCATAAACGGCCAAGAACAGATGTCATCGAGATCGTGTAAAAGGTTTCGAACGGTTGTATAGCTTTGTTGAAGCGTCGAACTACTGTAAAAAAATAAAATGTCGAACATTTTGACGGAAGACAGTATAGACACTGGTTTGATATTTTTTTGAGTCGTAGAAACTTTGTACTTTTCAGTTTAAAATGTTTGACATTAGGATAACCTAAGATATCAGACATCTACAAGAACATCTTTTCTTTCTTGCAGTTTATTAATTGATTCAGTTGTTGTGTTCTGCTTGGTTGCTTGTTGTATTATACGATTTGGTGTTGTAAGAGAATCCAGTGACAGAAAACTTGTTGTCAATTATAGCCATGCAAGTCTTATATCTAGGGCTGTACCGAATATTCGCTTCGTATTCGCTTCGGGGCCGAATAGTGGGCCAAATGGCTATTCGGCCGAATAGTAGCGGTCGAACCGAATACGAATAGTGGTCACGTGACATTTGTTTCTGCGTTAAGTAAGTGACAATTTCTAAGTATAGTTAAATTACTTCCATTCCTAGTTTACACAAACTGGCAGAAGGATGCAAAAATTATATGTAGTTAAGTGTTTACTTTTAGTTTATGCATTAAATTTACTGAACTGAAACTTTTGCTTACATTTGAAATTTTGAATATTGTCGGTAGACCTATTTTGTACACTATTCGTATTCGTATTCGTATTCGGCCGAATAGTTGGTCCAACTATTCGTATTCGGCCGAATAGTGATAATCACCTATTCGGTACAGCCCTACTTATATCAATATCATACATACGCATATCAATCAAATCAAATCATTTTATTGCTTCCATCAAAACAAAACAAAACAAAAACATGTTATGTAACAAACTATAAGTAGTCGGATTGTGGTTCTGTCTCAGATAGAGCAAAAGGTGGCCCTAAAGGGAGGTAACTCCCGCTAAGCAGGGACACCTACTAGTGTTGTACATAACTTAAGTGACTGTCAAGTCATGGTAAGCCAGAGGGAGTAGATAGTTGAGGTCTGGTGTGGAAACATGAGAGAAAGCAAAATAAATCATTGTTAAACTTAACTAATCATTTATATATACTTAACTAAACGTCAACAAAAGAAACAAAGAAACAGAAAATAGGACTATCAGTCTATAAGAAAAGAATAAGTAGGAGAAAAAATGAATGAATGGGGAGAAGAGCAGCACGTAACCCGGCGCGGCGCGCCCATCGAGCAGCATTGGCCAAACCCTGTGGTCGTTCCAAGGTCCGTTAACAACCATTCAAGATAAATGATTTCAGACGAGATTTGAATAAGTTTATATTTGGAGAGTGACGGATATCGGGAGGTATAGTTTCCCATACTTTGGGCCCATACGCCTTTAAACTAAATAGTCGTGAGTTGGTACGAGCCTTGACTGGTCTGAGGGCAGCGGCGTTCCTAGTGTGATGGGTGTGGATCCGAGATCCTGGGATAAAATAGTCACAGAATGAGGAGGGAAGGTTATTGTGTTCAAACCGATAGAAAAATTTACCAATTTGTGTTAGCCTAAGTTGACTTATATTTAGTAGTCTAAGTCTGCTGAAGATTGGGGCAGTATGGGTCCCAAAAGGCACTCCTGCCACCATCCGAACTGCCTTTTTTTGAAGAATTATTAATTTATTCAATCTAGATTCGTACGTGGAGGCCCAAATAATATTGCAATAATTTAGATACGGTAAAATTAAAGAATAATATAAATTTAGCCTAATCACTTCAGGAAGTAGGTGGGCAATCCTATTAATTATACCTATGTTTTTCGCTATTTTTTGTGCGACAAAGTTAATATGGTCTCTCCAGGAGAGATGTTTATCCACAACCACCCCCAGGAATTTGGTAGACTCCACTTGGTCCAAGGGGGTTTCTGCGATTTCAAGGGTAATATCTATGGGCACAATTTTTCTGTGGGATTTAAAAAGAATGAAATTAGATTTGTCAACATTGAGGGTGAGTCTATTTGCTGAGAACCAGTGATTGATGAGTTTCAATTCTGAATTCACTATTTCCATTAGAGTTTGCCAAGAAGGGTGTGCAAAAAAAATATTTGTGTCATCCGCAAATAAAATGAAGTGGAGGGTTTTAGATATTGTGGCTAGATCATTTATGTACAAGAGAAAAAGTAAAGGGCCGAGATTTGATCCCTGGGGTACACCAAATAAAATAGATCGACTGTCAGACAGCACGCCATTGCATAATACTTTTTGAGTGCGGTCCTGAAAGTAGCTGTGGAACCATTTTAACATTGGGCCCCTAATGCCAAAGTTATCTAATTTTTTTAACAAGATAGGATGGTTGACCGTGTCGAAGGCCTTCGCTAAATCGACGAAGACCCCCACAGAATATTCGTTTGCATCAATTGCTTTAGTGATTCGGTCTTCCATCTCTATTAGGGCCATATAGGTGGAATGCCCAGATCGGAAGCCATATTGCGCTTGGTGTATTAAATTAAAGGTAGTTAGATAATTACTTAATCTATCGTATACTATTTTTTCGAAGTACTTAGCGAAATAAGGAAGTATTGAGATAGGCCTAAAATTGGCAGGGTTGTCAGTATCACCTTTTTTATAGATTGGAACAACTTTAGCCATTTTGATCTTAAGAGGGACTATACCATTAAGGAGGGAACAATTGATGATCGCCATTAAAGGTACAACTATGAGTTTTAAATTAGGAGTGGCAATATAGGGGTCGATTTCGTCTAAACCTGTGGTGTGTGTTTTTTTTAGAAGACTACTGATTTTCAGAAGCTCGTCTACGGAGGTCGGGAGTAGGCCCATGGAAGATGTTTTGGACGGTGGAAGAAATTTTTCAAATGAGTCTGGAGAATCAATAATTTTCTTTGATAATTCACTAGCTATACCCGCAAAATAATTATTGAATTTATTTGCTACTGTCTCTGGGTCTTCCACTAAGACTCCGTTTATTTTAAGAGAAATCTGTCTGTCTCTTTTATCTTCAATTTGCATGGCTTCCCGGATCAGCCTCCAAGTGGCTTTTAAATCATTGTGATGCTTGTAGAATTCAGTGGTATAATAGTTTCGCTCCGCATTTATTCTAACAGATTTAAATCTGTTCCTATACTCAATAAATTTTGTTTTATTCTGCAAGGTTGGAGTTTTAAGATATCTTACATATAATAAATTTTTCTTCTTGCAGGATTTTAAAATTCCTAGTGACATCCAAGGCTGTTTAAATTTCTCCTTCGAAGATCCAGCTTCTTTAACGAGTGGGAATGCTGAGTTATAAGCTTGGGTGTATTTGTCGGAGAAAAGTTCGTATGCCTCATTAGCGCTCCCCAGTTCGCAAGCCCTCATAATAGGGTCCCAGTTCTCCTCTTCGAGGGTTTTCTGGAATTTTTTTAGATTTACCTCGTTGACTTTTCGGAATTCCTTATAACGATGGGTATTATTAGGAGTGGTTTCCAAAGAAAATCGGGCATAGATTGGGAGGTGGTCAGAAATGTCCGAAATGATGACAAAAGCCTCAATTAACTTAGACCAAGCATTACAGAATATGTTGTCAATTAAAGTCCGGCTAGTTGGAGTAATCCTAGTGGGCCTAGTGATAGTGGGAAGGAAATGGTGTGCTGTAAGACCGTTATAAAAAGCATTCGAGTCGTTGTGCTCATTTATTTTCAGAAGATCAATATTAAAATCTCCCATTAACAATACCTCTTTTGAGTTCTTTTTTAGTCTCGCTATTAATTCATCAAATTCGTCGTTAAACTCTTTTAGCTGTAGTCCTGGTGGCCTGTAAATTACACCCAGTATTGGTGAAGTTGTTTTTAGGGCTACGCGGATAAAAAGACTCTCATAGGATCTGTGATCTACAGTGCCACCCTTTGGAGTGAACAATTGAAATTTTAGATCATCCTTTATAAGCAATCCCACACCACCACCCCCTCCACCCGGTCTAGAACTGCCCACAAAGTTGAACCCCTTAACCCGAATGGTGTCCTCCAGATTAGAGTCTAGCCAAGTCTCAGTTAACGCTATGATCGAAGCGTGGAATGTATTTGCCAGCTCGCTGATCGCTCCCAGTTTGTAAGCCATACTGCGACAATTAATGTGCATTACTGTTAGGGACTGTTCAGCTTGGAGGCTTCGTGATTGGCTGTATTTAATAAACGCTTCTGGAGCTATATAGTCACTAGACCAGGTGGGGTTCCTATAGAAGTTTTGATCGGGATCAGCGTTAACGTTGTCTAGTTCTGACTTAGTTTCCTCTTCCTCTGGAAATACCTCAAACTCAACTAAAATATTCGACCCGTCAGGACTTTTGTTACCAGGTCTTCTTCTAACCGCTGCCTCCTCATCTAATTGAATACATACATGAATACATATACATACATACATACATGAATACAGGGCTGTAGTGGTAAAATTTGAGGTGAGTATACGCTACCGGTGACCAGCGGCGTAAAAAAAAATTTGAAGACCTTTTTTAGGAAAAATTTCAGACTTTTCACCAATTCTCAGAAAATTTTCAGACTTTTTACGATTTTGTCTCTGAAAAAGTTGATGACCTTTTTTTTTTTTTTTTTTAGTCATTCGCCCTAAAAACCTTTAAAAACCTCTCTTTTTTGAAAAATTTTCGTTCCCAGAGGTAAGTATACGCTGTATACCCGCGTATACCCTCGTCTACAGCCATGAGTATACGCTCTCAAATTTCTCTAGAGGTAAGTATACGCTGTATACCCGCGTATACGCTCGACTACAGCCCTGCATGAATACATATACATACATACCTATATACAAAAATACATGCAGACAAGCGTACGTGCGTACATACATATACACGCACATACATAAATAGAGAGTCTGAAACACCCTTGCGTCAACTGCTGTGATCGACATTCGCTTAATTGTATGATTCTGAATCTGCAACTCCATAGTACACCCTTGTTTGCCATCAGTTAGTAGATTATAGCTACTAGTTTTATTTTTAAATTTTGACATTGGCTTATTGCACGTAATATTTCTCAGCCGCGTGATTCTCCTGTACTCGGCTAACATGTAATTGTAATCTTAATGTTTCAAACCTTATCATCATCATAGTGGCTATTTAAATTATATTTTCTTGTATATTGTTACGTTTGCTTTGTGGATCAATAAAAATTGATTGATTGATTGATTGATTGATTGATTGATTGATTGATTGATTGATTGATTGATTGATTGATTGATTGATTGATTGATTGATTGATTGATTGATTGATTGATTGATTGATTGAACATCTATTCCATTCAACGTTTGAGAGGCGTTCCCGACCCAGGTAATTACTATAACTAACAAATAAAATGAACTAAAGGCGTTTCCGGAACATGGGAAGAGAAAAATTGTTGAGCTCAAGCCGCAATTTCTGCAGAAGACAGTTGTAACTATACGTATCTAAAACTTCTAGGTTGAGAAGTAGCCCTACGTATTCGGGGATCGACCAGAAGGCATCTGGCGAACGAGCGGAGAGTGGAGCAACCAGTGAGTTAAGAGATTGAGGTACAGCAGGTCTTCAGGTTTGAAGGATCTACCCCGACCACACAGCTGCGCATAAGAGTTAACATTACGAACTGGATGAGCTGGGACACAGCAATTCAGTGATGACATACCAGAATTAATGGAGTTACCGGTCAAGGACTATATGTGACTTCAGGCTAGCTAGCCATTTGCTTAATTTGAAAAATGATTTTCAGAATCGATTGGACGAACTGGTCTTTGAAGTATTAAAACAGTTAGAAGGACCGTTAGAGACAAATTTGCAAATATGCCTAATTGTTGTTTTACAAACGAAGCAGTTTTAAAGTAGGAAATATCCTTTGAGGACCCATCCATCAAAATCAAATGCAGATGTGAATCAAAACACAAAGTTCCATTCATTTCTCATTCATTTACGCAGAAATACATCAATCGCAGAACACAGAAACAACAAAGTAACATCACTCTTCTGCATTATTTGCAACTGTAGTTTACTTGCGTCGTTTAAAAGTTTACCCTGATGAAATGACTTTTATAACGACGTTATCATAATACACGCGATGGTCAATTCAAGTGAAAACGATGTCAAAGGCAGAGGCGTAGCCAGAGGGGAGCAGGGGGAGCGACCGCTCCCTCTGAGACCATTTTCCAAAATGTGGGGCCTTTTTCAAGGTTTAGTTTAGTTACTGTTTCACAGAAAAGTTTACAATTGGAAGTTTATTTACTTTATTTATCTTAGCATCGTCTCAGCTGTCTCATTTGTCTGCTCTAATAACAAAATAAAACATTAAACTAATTGAAAATCAAGTAGGCCTACTGTGATCTGGACACTGAATTACGGCAGTTTACCTCGTCTTTCAATATTAAAAGAATAATGCAATCGTATGGAATCTTTCACGTTCACTCTAAAAATACTTTGCGATACCAGATGGGCATCCAGTAGGCCCTAAGTCACCATGAGATGCACTCTTGCAGAATTTACCTGCATTAATAGTTGCCCTGAAAAGAATCGTGGATGGTAAGATTAAAAACTACACTACTAAACAGTTAGTTGAGGGAAGCGGTATTCTTGTGACACTTGATACGTTCGAATTCTTAGTTCTTTTACTCTTCTTTTAAAAAGTGCCAGAGAATGCTTTCAGTTTATCCATATATTTACGAAGAAATAGCATTGATCTGGTAACAGCTTCTCGTTTGATTCAACTATTTGAAAGCGATATGAAAAGCATCTTAAATGAATTCAGAGTTTGAACGGAATGGGAATGAAACAAACTGAGCTGGCTCAAAAATGTGATATTACTATACTGACTAAAGCAATATCGAGTTCGGAAAAGAAAGAGATTCCATGAAGATTATTTCAGCATCGTCCAGAGGTGAATCTTTGGCTGCCGAAGTTTAAGATGGAGGAGGATCTCGATCTGAAGGAAGTCCTCGGGGATATGGGAATGAAATCATTCTTTGAATCTGCGGATCTCTCGGGCATTGATGCATGGTACGAAGGGTCTGTGTGCTTCAGCGGTGGTGCATAAAGCGTTTGTGGATGTGAATGAGGAGGGAACGGAAGCAGCTGCTGCAACTGCTATGGGCAATGAGTTGAGGTGCTGTGGGAAGATGGATCGGGAAGAACCAGTCGAATTCCGAGCTGACCATCCATTTTTGTTCTTCATCATGGAAGAGAAAGCAAAAGCTATTCTATTTCTTGGTAGAGCAGTCACACCAAACCACTCGTAACTCTTCCAGGGAGAGAATCAAATCAAGTGATGTGAAAAGAATTGGATTTACAGGAAGAGAATTTATTACCAATATAATTATGGGAACAGAATCTTGTTTAATTTCTTGTTGATTTTAAATTGATATGCACGTAATATATGGATGGCCACTTATTCGGAGTGTCGTGTGTAAATAAGGTCCATGCGGTGTTTAGATCGACACAGCAGGCCAGACACATCATCAACAACAACAGGACATCAACAACAGCAAGTAAGTAAGTAAGTTAGTAAGTAAGTAAGTAAGTAAGTAACAATTAAATTGCTCACAAAACAGCAAACGATCAAAATGTGTGTATCCTTCGGTTTTAGACAAAGTATAAACCTTTATCAACAAATTCTGAAAATTATGCGCAAGTCTCGGCGGCAGATACAATCAATATACGTCGATGGTATAAAAATATAGAAATCGATGTTCTTCCAGACATGACGTCAGGCATAGAGATCATTAGCATAATAGGTGCAGGCGTTAGAATCTAGAATGCAATGTAGGCCCTACTGGTCCATGCTGCGTCCACGCAATATAAGTCGATGCACACGACGTCAACTGAGGAGAGTCCTTTGCATTACAGGTCCTTGGCTCCGAGCTTCATCAGAGTTTACTCCAAGCATGTAAACAGAGTTGTTTATCGCAATTACAATTATAAAGAGTGCACTAGGGGGACTATAAAGCACACGCTTTACAGCACACGGAACCAGCTCGGCCAAGGAGTTTTCGTCTCGGCAACGCACTATGTATTTTCGCTGTTTCAGGGTTTGTTTCCTTGTTTTATAGACGTTCTAACACGATTAGACATCGAAATTAGATTCATGATTCATCCGATTTACATATTGTGTTTACGACTGTAACCGGCCGTTGTTTGCCATTTAATTTAAGTTAGAGAAATTAACACGTTGCTAATTAGGCCTCCTGTGCGTGGTGAATTTCTGTCGTACTTCAGTAAATGTGAAATTTAGATGTAAAAGTTTTTATAGCAACGTTCTGGCTCTACTTCATTTTATTTATCGGACCGAGAATCCGAGATCCTTCACCACCACTGCCTGCTTATATATCGTAATCGTAATCTCCGGATTTCTACAGCGCCAAAAACGCGAAATCGCGGGAACAAGCTTATTCACAGGCGCTTAGACAAATCAAAATCGATAGGCGGGGGGGTCGAATCGGTTCCAGGTCAAGACCCAAAGGAGTCAGTCAGGAAGACAGTAAGACGGCCAAGATGACTAGGCAGGGGTACCTGCCGAAGGGTGGGCCAACGTTTGACCAACTCTGTAGGAAAGCGAATGTCGGCCTTTTCACGGGGGTCTTAAACAACCCTGGTCATATACTTTACAAATTGCTGCCACCCAAGACACCTAAAAATTATGTTCTCCGACCTCGGTCTCACGATAGAGTGCTTACTCTTCTGGACAATAACATGAAAAATTTCATTGGGAGAATGCGATATTCATATTGATTGTGATGCTGTTGTTTTTAATTGTTTTTTTAACTGTTGTATTCTGTATTGTATTATTTGGTGCATGTAGGCCTACACTGGAGTGCTAATTTCTTGTAACCGGTAAAATAAAGAAAATACTTACTTACTTACTTAGGTGGGTGGTGTACTGGTGTTTAAGGTTTAGACGGCGAGGGAGGTAGACAGAGGAGGAGGAATCGGGATAGGATTTGTGAAAGAGCAGTGTTTTCAGTTTTGAGTGAAAGACCTGTCGAGATATAGGCCTAGCAAGTGGTGAGGTTTTGGTGAGTTCCTAGGATGGATCAGAAATTTCTCGCAGTACTGGTGGGAGTTTGTTCCACACCTTTAAGGTCTCCGTGCACGGATCGTGCTAGACAGAGCTTCATGTCTCAGAAATATAATCAATTATTATTAGTACAGTAGGTAGACGTTACTTCTGGCTTAAACGATGGAAGGTAATGCACAAAATGATGTGGGCCTAGCGTCTGTTGATGTGAATAAATCAGATTAGAAGCATTCCAGCCCAGCTTTAGCATGATCTTTGTCTCATAATTATCTATGAATTTGAAATTAACTGAATAACTTGACTCTGGATTTAATTAAATATTTGAGACACAGATTTAGAACTTCCTCGTTGGTTTTCTGGTCTTCTTTCCCCACTGGCTGAGAATATCTTCTGCTGAAGATAAAATATACCATTAAATTTTGGTCCTCTCCATGGGTCTGCCTTCTCATTCCTGCCAACTACGAATTGTGCCCTGATGCGAGAGGTTAAAAAAACATTTGCTTTACTTCTAGTGTATTAAGAGGACCTTGTGGAGGGAAAATTCCAGAAATATTTTTTGGATTTTTCAGAGTTGTCTCGACTACCACAGCAACCACAGTGACATGGCAAGCGAAGACCAAGTATTTAAAAACGAGACAGATGGTCAGGATCGGGTCTTAGCCATTTCCAAATTCCAAGACAACCACAGCGACATGGCAAGCGAAGACCAAGTAGGCCTATTTAAAAATGAGAAAGATGGTCAGGATCTGATTTCAGCCATTTCCAAATTCGCGCTGGACTTGTACAAGGAGCAGGGGAAAAGAAGCAAAGGAAACCTGTTCATGTCACCGCTCAGCATCTCTGCAGTGTTGAGCATGGCATACCTGGGTGCCAGAGGCAAGACGTTGGAAGAGATGAAGAAAACCCTTTGTTTGGATGCTCTCGAAGATGCAAAAGTCCACCAGGCTTTTCGTAACATCATCTCACACCTGAGGAAGTGCAGTAAGAGGTCAGCATTCCAGCTGCACATGGCAAATCGTTTGTATGGAGAGGAGTCGTTTAAGATCTTGGACGAGTTTCAGAATGCTTGCAGGAACAACTATGATGCGGAGCTGGTTCCCGTCAGTTTCAGGTGCGTGATTCATATTCTCAGTGCTGATCAGGGACGTAACTAGCGTTGGGCTTGGGGTGGGGGCTTAAGCCTCCTAAACGAAGCTGAAGCCCCCAAACAAATCAAGCCGTTGTATGCATACGGCTAAAAATTCGTATGAACACTGTGTAAATGTTGCCATGCTCACTGAGCGATTGGATTTCATGTTGTGTTTTGTGTTGAGATGGAAGAAAACTGAGTGCAATAAAAAAATCAATAACTCGGTCAACGAAAAGACCAAGGGTTAGATCAGAGGCATCCTATCGCCAAATAGCGTTGACGCTTCAACTGTAGGCCTACTCGTTCTTATCAACGCCATTTACTTCAAGAACTAGGCCTACTGGTAGTACCAGTTCCAGAATCGCTATACCCATGAAGCTGACTTCTTCGTCACGCCGGTCCGCATCATACTTTCTTACTTGTATTTATTCCTGTGCAGCGTGTGCCTCAAACAACAACGTCATCAGACAACAGTCTTTACAAGTTGATCTAATAGTCACTTTCCTGGACACGACAGTGTCCAAAAGTATCTCACCCCGTGGGAGCAGTTATTGCGGCGCGATTAAAGGGGCTTACAAATCTGCATCTAGTGCTCTTTTTGTACTGCGGTCTACGCAAATGGAAAGTGGAGGATAATACTAGATGCGAACAATGAGAAGAGAGGTCCAACAACCCTAACCATGACCCATCCGATCCTTTGCCTTCCAAGCTTTCTGGTCCTTAACGAAGCCCGCCGTAGCAGCTGCTCTGCCTCTCTGGTCTCTATGGCAACCGGACTCTGACCTCCAATGGACATCGATCTCAGGACAACCCCTCTGATGCGACGCAGCGGTCGTGAATCAGCTGGTGCTTTGCGCTTAGCTTTAGAGTAGCGCTTTAGAGATTTGGAGGTTACGATTACAGATCGTACTTTCTTTACATCCTTGGTGGTGTTCAGCAACACCTAATCATTCATTTCATACGGAATTTTCGCAGTTCTTTAAAGTTCTGCAAAGTCACTTGTTCTGTAAAGTTTTTTGTCAGCGAATTGATTGCATGCTGTGTTCTGTGTTTGAGAAGTAAGGGGACCGACAGTGCCATCCGGGAAATCAATAAATGGGTAGAAGAGAACACAAACCAGAAGATCAAGGATATCGTGTCGCCAACAGTCATTACACCTCTTACTGTTCTTGTCCTGGTCAACGCCATTTACTTCAAGGGTTCCTGGGAAAAAAAGTTCAACCCGTACAATGCGCTGGTAGCCGACTTCCTTGTTTCGAAAGATGAGACCCTGAGAGTACGGATGATGTTTCGGAAGGTTGCAAGAGCAGATTACTGCTATTCCAATGACCTTACATGCCAAGTCCTAAAGCTGCCATACAAGTCTGGAGCACTGAGCATGTTCATTTTTCTGCCAGACAAAAAGTCTTCTTCGCTGGAGGATCTCGAGAAGAAGCTGACTGCTAAGCACCTCATTAACATCGATCGTGGATTTAAGAAACGTCCAGAGGTGCATCTTTGGCTGCCAAAGTTTAAGATGGAGGAGGATCTTGAGCTGAAGGAAGTCCTCGGGGATATGGGAATGAAATCGATCTTCGACTCGGTATCCGCGGATCTCTCGGGTATTAGTGGAACGAAGGATCTGTATGCTTCGAAGGTGGTGCACAAAGCGTGTTTGGATGTGAACGAAGAGGGAACGGAAGCAGCTGCTGCAACTGCTATGGGCAATGAGTTGAGGAGCTGTGGGAATATGGATCGGGAAGAACCAGTCGAATTCCGAGCTGACCATCCATTTTTGTTCTTCATCAGGGAAGAGAAAGCAAAAGCTGTTCTATTTCTTGGCAGAGTAGTCACGCCAAAGCACTCGTAACTCTTCCAGGGAGAGAATCAAATCAAGTGATGTGAAAAAAATTGGAATTACAGGAAGAGAATTAATTATCAATTTCATTAAGGGAACAGAATCTTGTTTAATTACTTGCTGATGCTAAATTGATATTTAAATCCATTTTTGATAAATTTATTATAATACAAGGTATTTATAATGTGGCTTGACGCTTCCGAGAATATGTCGAGTTTTATGGGGTTTCGTGCTCTAAATGAAGTTGCTTTTTTAAATGTTAGCCAGCCAGCACCTAAGGTGGCCTATTTCAGATATTTAAATCTTGAGCTAGCACGTACGGTCCCAAAACGGGACCTTAAATGGCGTGGCACCCATTCAAACGGGGAGCGGTGGTGAAGTATCTAACCCGATCAATTCATTGAAAAATGAGCAGGGTCGAAGCCATATACGGTCGCTATGGAAAATCGCGTACATTTACATTTACATTTACACGTTGGAACAATGTTGGAAAATGTTCATCCATCGCTGGCCATAGTGAGTGTGCTGGCTGGGTTCGATTCTGTGAATGGCGGGTCATAAATTGCTGCATGTACACAACCGGATCATCTAACTTCATCTAAATTTAGGTTGATCAGATGACAGGGATGTTAACAAAAGAGGTTTTTTGTTATACGCAAGTTGTAGGCCTATTTCATGTTAGCAGTAATTAATTAGGCACAAGAATAGTAATGCTTTTTAACTGTTATTAAAATAACTAACCGTTTTGGACCAATCCTCAGATTGGGCCATTGTTGGATCGACTCGTTGCATCCCCGTTGGAGACAAAATAAGGTTAGGCCTACAAAACGAGGTTTTTAACTACACCCTTCCAATTTTCAAAATTAGAAGTATTGAAATTGGTAATATAAAAATTATGAGTAGAATTGTGATTCTTATTTTAAGAGCTATGCTTTAACTTGAAACGTTCCGAGCTTTTGCTTTGAGTAAGTGCATGCAAGTAGAACTGTAGTGTTTTGGTTCTTTGAACAAATCTGATTATGTGACCTTCATTGTTTTAGGAACTTGGTGAGTGGTTTATGCCCAAATGCTGGTTTTGTGGGAGCCAGTTCAATACGGGACTTAATGTTTCTCTTCTGTTTCTTAATTGAACTCTTTTTCTCTTTCACTGTTTGCGTGTGTTTTGGAATTTCCGGGCTCGTTTCCGACTGGAGTTTTTTGGATTTTGGATGAACGACGATTATGCTTAGCTGCTACCACCAACCATTTCCTTCTGCGCGTTAGAAGTTGTTAGGTTATTTGCTAAATTATATGGCGAGTCGACAAATGCAACTGAGCTTAAGCAAAACTGCTGAGGTAATTTTAACGGAATGAACTCGGCGTTGTTGAACATCAGGAAAGTGCAGCATGCATGCATGTTTTAATGGGCTAGTCATAACTGTTTGCTCCACTGTGATTTCGGAATGCAGTTTTGCGTAGAAGTTCCATCGCTTGATACCATGGATATTAAAATAACGGTGCTTTAAAGACGTCCACAGATTTGATCTTATATAAGTAGGCCCTATACGCTAAATGTAGGCCTACAGGTTTTTCTATTGCGACCTAACTTTTGACTTGACTAACTGCGTGTGAGCTGAGCTGTAGATCGTGCTTTGACGAAATCTGATAACGTGAACTGCACTAACTTCACCATGTTGGAGTAGTTGTTACTGGTGTACGCATGCACGTGACTGCTTGAAGTTTGTATCTCTTGCCTGCAGCTAATACATGTATAAATAAAGTTTACACTCCAAAGCAGCGATATGTGTAGGACATACGAAGCCCATTAAACAACATAATAACCGTTGTACGTCTGTCTGTCTGTCTGTCTGTCTGTCTGTCCCGTAACAAACACTATTGTGACGTCACTATACTGCCGCCTTGGCGACGGCTGTCTTGACGACGGCTATAGGCCTATAATATGACGTCATAATATAACGGGGAAGTAGGCTTAATTGTTATCACTGCAATAATAATTGTTTAATATACCGTGATTTTTCACGGGTTACAGCTAGTATGACAATATTCTCGTATCGGCTTCATATGATGTAACACGTGACCTAATTTAAGACATGCAAAGCCCATGTCACAATATTTACGTATGAGCTTCATATATGACGTAACATATGGACTAGGCCTATAGGCCTATTTATGACATCACGTACGAAACCAATGTGATGATATTCCTGTGTTGGCGTCATATATGACGCAATACATGGGCCATATTAGGATAGTTGAGGCCAATAGAGGAATATAGCGTCGTAAGGGCTTCGTGTATCCTACATATGGCGTTGCTGTTGGAAGCTGTTTTAATTGCTTCTGTTAATTGCTTTCCATTTCGAAATCTTTGATCAATGCTTGCATCTTTCGTAGATTTCATTTTAATTCCGTCATTACTGGATTGTTGCATTCTGTTGGTGAATGTTCTAACTTGGCATCTCATGTGTCTAGACCAGCGGTTCTCAACCTTTTGAGACTCAAGGATCACTTATAAATTTTGTGCCTCGGTCGCGGACCACCACTAAATATTGTGCCAAAAACCAAATTAATAAGAAATAATTTTTTTGCCATCAATTCGTGTATCATTGGTTTCATGCTGCCATCTAGCCGATTCTGGCGATTGAAATAAAACAAAAAATTAAAAAAATTGACAAAATTTGTCTATTTGCATGTTTTAAATTGTAAAAATATAAATTGTAGGCCTTGCTCGCGGACCACCAGGCAGATAGCCGCGGACCACCAGTGGTCCGCGGACCACAGGTTGAGAACCGCTGGTCTAGACGTTCGAAGTGATTTGAGTGTATGCGTGCTGTTGATGGAACCCAGGCCAAGTTGCTGCGAATATGCGAGCTTCCTGGTAAAGGTGTGAATCCATCTTGTTGATACATCATTTTGAAATGTAGATAACCTATCCGGACAACTGTATGGCGTGTTTTAAGAAACCACAAGAGGATATAACATACCCGACCGCATTCCCACCTTTGGTGCCATATTCCAAAATGGGTTTCATCAATTATTTCTGGCAAATTCTGGGCATGCCGCTGCTTTTGTTTTTTTTAAATATTAATTAAAATAAGTAAATCATCTGGAACGGCCTCTATTCCTCAGGATTCGAGAGAGGGAAAGTGCCGCGGAAAGCTACTGCATTGAAACGTTGGAAGAGGTATGATGTTTCTCGTGCATCACCGGAGATGGTGCTCAGGCTCTTTCCAAGCGCCGTGATAAAGGCCAGGCCGTCGCTGATTATTATTATTGTTATTATTATTATTATTATTATTATTATTATTATTATTATTATTATTATTATTATTATTATTATTATTATTATTATTATTATTATTATTATTATTATTATTATTATTAGTGTTAATCCTTTTATGCTCATGCTGACCAACAACTATGAAAAGATCTACGTAGAACTGTGGCTCATTACTAAAAAAATAATGCTTGTTTGTAGCAAGTCACTTGCACCTGAAAATAAGTGTCTTGGGACGTTCTGTGAGGGGTTAAATATTGTGATTATGAAGCGCCTCTTCAAGAGGGACTCATCAGAGGTACTCCCGACCTAACAACAGAGAAAACCAGATACCCACACATCTACATCTATTTACTTCTTGATAGTTTAGTCATTTGATTCATTATTGTGTTCGCTATGGTTGTTTGTTCCATTATAGTTGAAATTTCTATTATTATTGCTCGTCGTATTATAATCGCTTATCCTATTATTATTGCTTGTTGTATTAAAATTGATTGTTGTATTATAATTTCTTGTTGTGGTATAATTACGTGACTCGCTGTCAGATCCTAACTGGGGGCATTGCTGGTACTTCTCGCTGTCTTATGACTTTTCTTTTCGCGCGGGACTCCTTGTACTGGGAGCGTCTTTGATTAGGTTGTACTGCAAGAGGTGCTTTATAAGTTCATAAATACAATACAATACAATGACTATATAGGATAAGATTTGTTGTTGAAAGAAACGTAATAAAAGAAAACCTGTCGTGAAGACCCACGCAAGACTTACGTCAACATTGTTTTACCATTTGAACATAAATACTCAAATACGGACAGACGTACATACATACATACATACACATATACGCACGCATGCATACATTATTATATACATGCCTAGATGAGTGCATGCATACGATTATACATACATACATACATACATACATACATATATACATACATACATACATACATACATACATACATACATACATACATACATACATACATACATACATACATACATACATACATACATACATACATACATACATACATACATTCATACATACATGCATACATATATTCATTCATATATGCGAATATTCATACATGCATACATACAACGTTTGAAACACCCTAACGTCTGGTGCGATAATCGACATTCGTCACTTTCTTAGTCTAAGTTTATAACTCTACCCATGTTTGTCATCAGTAGACTATAACGGTATACATCAATAAGGTCGCGCACATAAGGTCGCGCACAAAAGGTCGCGACAAAAAAGATCGCAGCGTCATAAGATCGCAGGGTAATAAGATCGCAACACAAAATATCGCAGGGTAATTAAACTAAACTACATTTAATTAATAACAACGGTTCATGGCTGTTGTTCTTGTTGAATTTGCAAACTTCAGTTATGAAAAATTAAGTTATGGCATGATGTCCATTTTTTAATTTGTGCCAACCCTCTACTATAATGTCTGTTTTTAAACTTGCAAACTCTAATTGTGCCAACCTTCTACTATAATGTCTGTTTTTAAGCTTGCAAACTCAAGTTGTGCGCAATACCCCGGAGATAATCCGTTATTGGTCGAAGCCCATAGTCTGCTACAATACAATCGAGTTCTGCAGAAATGTAAGTCAATGTGGAATTCAAGAAAAAAAAACTCTATACTGACTTGTTTCTTAGTTAGGGTGGGTGACTTGTATGAAACGATGAAACGATGAAAGGGGGCCTGCACCACGTATTAAAGGTGCGATCCAATTATTTGCATGCTGACTTTAGTTTGATTACCCTGCGATCTTTTGTGTTGCGATCTTATTACCCTGCGATCTTATGACGCTGCGATCTTTTGTGTCGCGACCTTTTGTGCGCGACCTTTTCAGTCGCGATCTTTTGTGCGCGACCTTATTGACCTAAACCGACTATAACTATAGTCTTTTAGTTTTTAAAATTTTGATCTCTTGGCTTATCGTACATAATATTTCTCGGCCATGCGATTGGCCTGCGCTTAGGCCATATCAAGTGTTGAGTAATGTGAAACATATTTTAAAATATGGTCTTACAACAGGCCACGGATTATTATTATCTTCAGACTAACCATGGCGGTGTTGGATCCCAGGACATAATTTAATACACAGATGCCATTTGTTGACAGGCTGAGTTCTACAAAGTTCTTTTGGTACTCGTAAAACAAAGCTGCTATTCTTCAATATTTGTGTCATGTGATGTTTCACTGGCTAGCTCTTACATACATACAGGCATACATACATGGAAGATATTGCCAAATGATTCTGCACTGATTAGTTCTGTTCACTTGCCACTGACATTCAGCCGTGGTTTTCGAACAGAGCTGAGTAACAGAAAGGTTTCTTTGCTTCGTGTCATATACATCGCTTTGTGTGGTTCAAAGTCCAGAGCTCAGGCTACTCCAAGATCGCTAAAAAAAGACTAAACCTGTGAAATAGGAGTCTCCAGCTGGTAAGAAACGTGTTTCTGATAGATATTCTTTAAAAAATGGATTGAAGCTGGGAACAGCGTCGTCATATTCGTTGTTATTAGTCTTCTCATCACCCTCCACATTGTCGTTATCTTCAAGGGTTTGTTCTTGTCGTTTGGAAATCATCGTTACCATCATCATCATTTTTGTCACGTTGACCATCATCAACAGGAACAGAAAACACCATCATCATCATTAACAGCTTTCTAAATTATCATCGTTATGTCTATCATCATTATCAACATCGTCGTCATCAACATCATCATCATCATCATCATCATCATCATCATCATCGCAATCATTGACAGCAATCTCAGTTATCATTAATATGGTTTTCACCGGCAGAATTCTGAAATGCCATTGTCTTCAGCGACTAATCAACGTCACTTTGTAAGCAACAATAATAGGCAGTTACTGGTTTTGTTGTTAACATTCCTCATGGATTTTAATCTAGTAAACCACGCTCTTATGTGCATTCGCCGTTATCACTTAGTCTAACAGTGTTGTGAAATACATTTCTTGCAAATTCCAGTGATCGTTGTTTAACGGTGATAGAGACAACTACATCCTCCAAAGCATTTACCAATGCAGCTTGTGCACGGCTCTTAAACACTTTAACGTCGATCGTGTACTAAAAGTAATTGGGAAACTAATGTAGCACGTCGATAAAGTGTTGGAGTAGCCTGAGCTCGTGGGGCGTGGTGGCTCAGTGGTAAGTTCGGCGCCTTGTGACCGGAGGGTTGCAGGTTCGAATCCCACTCTAGCCGCTGCGTACGGACCTTGGGCAAGTCCTTCACTCGCAGTTGCTCGTGGCGCTTCGGCGTGAAAATTCCGGCACAGTATCAAATGCTGTAGTCGGGAGCGCCTCTGAGTAGTAGTTGACTTCGAGAGGCGCTATAGAAATATCCAGAATAAAAAAAAAGAAAGAAAAAAAGAAAGAGCAATCACACATACGTTTTTGCAGGTTCAATTGCACATCTGAGCATTTACACTATTTACATTGTTATTTATTATCATTAATTACTGAGTTACATATCGCCGGTGTTAAATGCGAAAAGGCATCATTTATTTTTTTTATTTATTTATTCCGGATATTTCTATAGCGCCTCTCGAAGTCAACTACTACTCAGAGGCGCTCCCGACTACAGCATTTGATACTGTGCCGGAATTTTCACGCCGAAGCGCCACGAGCAATTGCGAGTGAAGGACTTGCCCAAGGTCCGTACGCAGCGGCTAGAGTGGGATTCGAACCTGCAACCCTCCGGTCACAAGGCGCCGAACTTACCACTGAGCCACCACGCCCCATCAATCGATGACGCACCAGGTCAACATCCGGAAGATCAGTCCCAACAGTTCTTTGATTGCTAAAGGGATTCATTCATAGATTCGTAGATTTATATAGCGCCTGCTCCAGAGAACTACTCAGATACTCAAGTATTAGAAGAAAATAAAGAATAAGTGACAGTTTTTTTGTTTATTTGCATTTCAAGTCTAATCATCGCAGTGCATTAGTATACTAAAATACAAACCGATGTACGAGTTTAGTTTTTTTTCGACAAATCAAGAGTTTACGATTACTAGTCACTAAACGAATTTGTTCACTTTCTAGGTGTAATGATGACCTCTGTTAAGCCTTCGCAATCATCGGTGGACCAGTTAAACTGGACAATGGACCCATTAGATGCAGCATCTTCTCAGAACCAGTCAACAGCTGAAAATTGGTCACAGCAGATTCCAGAATTTCAGTCTAACCTGTCAAATTGGAATACAACTGTTGAGCCATCAATATATTTATCATCTGCCCAGTTTTGCTTTATTGCTTTCAATGGCATCATAGTCTTATTCCTGTGTGTCCTTGGTTTTCTGACAAACTTAGTAACAATCTTTGGTCTCAGACGAGATCCGGAAAAAGACAACGCGACTATTTGGCTCCTGAAGACTTTGGCTGTAGTTGACAACGTCTATCTTTCACTTGTTTTCATAGAGCGGCCAATCAAAACGATCGCATTTTATAACTATTGGACAGATGTAATGTCTAAAGTTTATTATTCTATTTCGGTAGGCCTGACGCCCCTATGTTTAGTCGCTCATATTCTCACTGTATGGATTGTGGTACTAGTTACAGTTGCCCGTTATCTGTGCATAATCAGGCCGATGGATATTAAATGGCGCAACTTACGACGAATGAAGGTATCAGTCATTTGGCTGATAATTCTAGCTATTCTCTTGAACATACCTAATTTCCTCTTTGCGCTACTCATTATATATCGAACTGGTATGTGCATAGATATCGAGACTCCAAAATCTAGTATATGTTTGACGATAAAGCGTTTTTATGATGCAATATGGATCGGTCGTGCAGTGTTAAATGCAGTTATTCGTTCCTTTGTTCCGCTTATCATTTTGATTATTCTCAACCTTCGCATTGCCTTGGCTCTTCGTACATTAAAGAAGAAACGGCGCCAGATGTCGATACAAACGATAAGGGAAAGAAGTCTTAATAAGACACTGGTCTCGGTAGTAGGAGTTTTTGCTGTGTGTCAAATGCCATTTTCTGTCAGCTACTTCATATATATCGCTACATTTGGTGTCCACGATCAAGCGCTGCTTTGTGCTTTAAGCATATCTGATACACTCTTAGTTTTAAACTCGCCGATAAATTTTCTCATCTACTGTCTTTTCAGCAAAAGATTCAAGCCAGTCTTTTGGGACATGTTACCATGTCATAAACGGCAAAGAACAGGTGTCGTTATGATAGTGTAAAAAGATTTCGAACGGATGTAAAACGTTGTTGAAGCGCCGAAATACTGTAAAAATTAAAATATGTTCAATATTATAAAGGAAGACACTGGTTTGATATTTGGATATAGTCGTACAGTGTCTAATCTGGACGTCCTGGGGGGGAATTCCCCCCAGGATTTAAGTTCCCCCCAGAGGCCAGCAATATTATAATGTAGAGACCTGTTTTGTGAAGAAATTCCCCCAGGATACATGTTGCGCTCCCCCAGAGAGGAGTAAATGAGTAATAGAAGAAAAATAATAGTATAAGATATATGACTGTTTTTGACAGATGAATTGGTAAAAAAAAAAGCTCGTCAAAGTTTTATGTTGCGAAAAAAGTCAGGAAAGTGGCATGAATTACCAAAAAAAGGTCATCAACTTTTTTCAAGATGAAACTCCTAAAATCCATTTTTGGGCGTTTGAACACGGATGAAATTTCTCCCAAAAAGGTCGCCGTTTCTGGTCCCACCCCTCCCCGACAAACCTTGTTTCCAGAAGAGGGGGACTAGATTAAACACTGATAGTCGTATATACTTTATAGTTTTCAGTTTCAAATGTTTGAGACAAGGATAATCTGAGGTGCCTAGACATCCACAAAAATATATATTCTCTTTTTTGACAGTTTATTACTTTGATTCATAATTGTGTTCGGCTTGGTTGCTTGTTGTATTATAATAATTTGACTATATACAGCTGTAGGATACAATTTGGTGTTGTAAGAAAATCCAATGAAAGAAAACCTGTTGTGAAGAGCCATGCAAGTCTTATATCAACATTGCTTGACGATTTGAACATAGATACATAAATACAGAGCGACAGTCATACATACACACATACACACACATGCATACAGACACAAGTTCATACATAACAAAATAAGTGCTTACATACATATATACATACATACATACATACATACATACATACATACATACATACATACATACATACATACAATCATACATACATACAAACATACATACATACATACATACATATATACATACATACATACATACATACATGAATGCATACACACAAGTATACATACGTACCTATATACATAGATACATACATGCATACATACGTATATGCACGTACGCGTCGTACATACACATACAGAGAGTTTGAAACACCTTTGCGTATACTGCTGCGATCGACAATCACTTTATTAGGCTGACTCTGAATCTGTTACCCTGCACTTGTTTGCCATAAGTCATTAGATTATAGCTACTAGTTTATTTTAAATTTTGACATTGGCTTATCGCACGTAATATTTCTCAGCCGTGTGATTCACCTGCACTTAGCTAATATCAAATGTTAACTAGTGAGAAATGGATTTTAAAATATCGGCCTATGACAGTCATCAGTTTGTAATTACAATAATATTGTAATCGAACATCTCGACGTTTCAGAGGCGTTCCCGACCCATGTAATTGCTATCACTAACAAATAAAGTGGAATTAAGACTTTCCCGAAACAGAAAGAATGAGGGGCTAAAGCCGCAATTTCTGCGGAAGACGGTTCCAACTATACATAAGCAAAACTTCTTGGTTTAGATGTAGCCCTACGCATGCGGGGAACAACCAGGTCTCTGGCTGCCGAGGGGAGAGTGGAGCAACTAGTGAGTTAAGAGACTAAGGTACAGAAAGTCTTCAAGTATGATGGATCTACCCCGACCGAACAGCTGCGCATAAGAGTTAGAATTTTGAACTGAATGGGCTGGGGCATAGAAATTCAATGGTGGATGTCCTCAGTTAAGGCCTTTATGTGGGTAAACCTCAGGAGACAAACAATAAGGCGAGCAGCAGCGTGAAGTATTGACTGAAGCCTGGGAAGGGTCAGTGAATACAGACCAGAATAAATGGAGTTGCCGGTCATGGAGTATATATGTCTTCAGCTCGATATTTGCTGCATTTGAAAAATGATTTTCACGATCGATTCGACGAAATGGCTTTTGAAGTATTTGAAATTTAGATGGAAACGTTAGAGAAAAATTAACAAATATGCCTAATTGTTGTTTTAGGAACAGAGCAGTCTTACAGTAGGAAATATTCTATGAGGTTCCATCCGTCAAAATGAAATGCAGATATGAATCAAAACGCAAAGTTCCATTCATTTCTCATTCATTTGCGCAGAAATACATCCATCGCAAAAGAAAGAAACAACAAAGTAACAGCACTCTGCTGCATTTTTGCAACTGTAGTTTAGCTTGGTCTTATAAGTCTCTAACAAATGACTTCTATAACGACGTTACCATATTACATGCGATGGTCAATTCAAGTGAAAACGAAGTCAAAGGCGAATTAAATTAGAGAAGCCATGTCGAAATCCGAAAGCCCAGAGTCAACAGAACTTTAACTTCGGAGGGCCTGTAGGTATGGGCAACGATGGTATGATCAAACAATGATGCTTGGATGAAACTTTCAGCTAGTGTAAAGTTTCATGATTCTCTACAGAGTATACCGCTCAAGACGCGAAATCTGGCAGTTCATATTCGCCGGTGCAAAGTTACTGATTAATATAATAGGCCTACGTCGCGGTTATGGTCTTCTTTTCTTAGTACCAACTACTAGGTTTAAGTACGCTTACTCAAGATTCTAGCTTTTCAGACACAATATCTCTTGTATCTGCTGTCGGAAAATAATATGCCTTATGGTTTAACATTCATATTAACTAAACAATATGTGACTTTAATAAGACTCCTGAGAATAAATTACCAACTGCTTGATTCCAAACTTTCATAAGTGTACATCCATAGTGCTTTTTTCCATAAAAAACGGTTCCGGAACTGAACAATTTTGGAAGGGCTAAAATGCAGAGAAAACGGGGTTTGGGATAGGATGGGTCTCAGCAAACACTAAGAAGAGTTCACAGCACTGAAATTAAATTAAAATAACGAAATGATTGTTTTTATTATTTAAATAAATAAATAACTTTTTAGTACCTGCAAAAAGGTCCCGGAACGCAGTGCACTGCTTATGCCTATCTGGAAGAAACTTCCAGCAGAATTACGCTGTACCATCCTACGAACTCACCAAGACCTCACCTCTTGCTATCGCTCCACAGGTGTTTCACTCAAAACTGAAAACACAGCTCTTTCACATATCCTACCCAGATTCCTTCCTTTTATACTTACCTCCCTCGGTCTTTTTAAAATTCTTAACAGCATCCTCGTTAGTCGACTGACTGACTTACCCTTTTAGATCTTCACCTCAAGCCCAGTTTGATCCTACATACCTAATTGATCACTTAATAATAATTGTCGCAACCGCGTTAGACGACATTGTGGAGGGAATTAAGACGGCTCTTGTCCGGTTACCAAGTTTCCTACGTTAGTCACTATTGATCTTCAATCTACCGACCAACACAGGACGAATCTTTTTCTGCGTACACCCTGTGATTCGACGATTAAATGGACGTGTGTCATCTTCTATCAGTGAGGCGCTGCTCGTCGGCAACGCCGTCGTATCTGCCAGCGCTGTCACCCGTCGCCGCGCTGCTCTATGGTCGCAACTTGGTCTGAACATCCATGCCATCTGTCATCTGTCGAATGGAATCCGTTGGTTGGTTCTACGTGCATGCGTGGGCCACCACTGGCGACTCTCCCAGCTTACTTTGCATTGTTGTGCTAACTGATGTAAAATTTTCGTTCGTAATGACATTTAGCTTTATATGCGATAGCCTCTGTTATACATCACATCGTACTGGTTAGTAGGCCTACATTACATTGTGCTGATTAGTTGTTTAGGGGCGCTACATAAATATCTCCTTGACAAATAAATTAAATAAGAGTTATTTAATACATAGAAGCTATTTATTTGCATGTCGAGTTCTACAAATTGGTGTTGGCAATTATAAAACAATGCCGCTATTCTTTAATATCTGGGTGGTTTAATATTTCACTGGTCAGCTCAAGCATACAGACAGTGGAACATATTGAAAAAAAACTTAAAATGCTGGCTCCACTTGTTGCGCGGTTAAGACACTCATTACTCCAAGACGACATTTTCATGTTCTCTTCGTTTGCCACTGACATTCAATTGTAGTTGTCGAACCAAGCTTAGTAGCAGAAAGTTTGCTTTGGTGTTACGCGTGTCGTTTTGTGTGGATTAAAGTCCAGCCTTTAAAATCCTCGGTGAACCAGCTACATCTACTGCCAGTGTCAATACAGGACAGATAAAGAATCTTCGACCTACAACAGGCAGGGAGCAAAGTAAGTCTGAAGACTGTTATTCGGAAGAATTCGTATAATTTAATAAACGACTTTCAAGGCGAGAGACGACAAATGAGTGGACAAGCGTTACAGCAGCAGTTGAGGTTAGAGAGCGAGAGACCACTCTAAGCGCAGCTGATAGTAGCAGTCGGGGCTGAGCATTTCTCATCAACAAATCAAATAGAACTATTTATTAGCTTACCCCCTACGGTTTTAAACGTGTAGAATATACTAGCTGGAAACGATATAGGCCCAATGCAGAAATTAGGAAGAGATTCCGTATCGTTATTTTAAATACAGAGAGTTGGAAAGATCTAATATTTTCTGAAACCTCTCACGCGAGAAAATGCAGATATGAATCAATTTCATCGAAGTCATCATCGATTCATTGTTGTGCATTTATTAAGCGCCGCTATCTAGTGGCCAAGCATTAATAAATAGCGCTGAGCAGTTGTGAGTGAAGGACCTACTCAACAGTGCATATTTTAAGGAATTTAGACTACCGGGACAAAATTTTGGAACTCGTCTCTCAAAAACTTTTATGGCCTTTTTCTCATCTCCAAAAATAGTTGATGACCTTTTTTAGGAAGTCATCTTCAGAAAAAGTCACCTCCCGAAAACAATTGATGACTTTTTTTTAGAAATTCATCTCCAGAAAAAGTTGATGACCTTTTTTAGGAAGTCATCTTCCGAAAAAGTCATCTCCCGAAAACAGTTGATGACCTTGTTCGGAATTTCAGAATTTCATTATTTTACTACTGGGGCAAATCTTAAAACTCTTCCAAAATTGTGTCCCACTACTTATACTTTAACCATACATTGCCTGGGACAAATCAGCCTAACTACTGGGACAAATCCTAACACTACTGGGACATTTGTCCCACTAGTTATACAGTTAAAATATGCCCTGCTACTCAAGGTCTCACCACAGTAACCGTCTCAAAGGCGTGTCAAACCTGCACTATTCGGTTTACAAGGCGAGCGCTCTAACCCATCGGCTACTGGTTGGGCATTATGATTACGGCGCTATAGAAATCATTAGATTATATTTCAATGAAATAAAGAATTCATTATTCATTGCAGTATAGCATCGAGAAGAACAATGAAACTGTTGTAACAATTCTCCGCTGCATTATATGCAGCATCGAGAAGAACAACGAAACTGTTGTAACAATGCTCCGCTGCATTATACGCAGCATCGAGAAGAACAATGAAACTGTTGTAACAATTCTCCGCTGCATCACGTGCAACTGTTTCTTACTGGATACTCAATAAAAATCCATATTAATCTTCTGGGGCACGATTAAACAATGCGGCGATTCTAAAACCTTTAACTGCGCAATGTTTCATGCTGTCAGCCTGTCAAAGGCGTGGCCGTTCATGCACGTTGCAAAGTAGGCTAACAGATTAACATAAGACGTCAGTCACTGTCATAGGTTCTTTGTATACAAGTTCTTCAGTAAGACTACAGAATTATGTGACAGGGATTTTCAGCAGTGGTTTGTTCCAGGAAGGTTGTACCGAAACTAACACGTCGCTATATGCGTGATGCTACGTACATAACAAATTGGATAGTTTAGTCTGCTGAGCAATCATCTCCAACTGGTAAGCCGTCGAATTTGATGTCATAATTATCTTACTTGTTTCTGTCTCGCTGACGTCATCATCATTCTCAGCAAAAATAATAATGATCGTGATTTGTTATTAATATCTTTTTCTCATGACTAATCGCGTTCTTCGTATATCGTGTAGTATCGTATCTAGTAATTTATAAGGCACCTCTCGCAGTATGCACTATTCAGAGGTATCTTCAGTGCTGGAGCACTCTGGAAACTGAAACATCTTGAGCGAGCGAATAGATGCCGGGAAGATTAAATTGTATATAAGTGCATGCGATGCCTAAAGTGCATTAAGTGTTTCCTTTATCACCTTTCTCATCAACTAAAGCACCACTGCTTACGTATGCATTTGCAGCACTAACCTACATAGAAGAGACTTCAAGAGAGCCTCAATGGAACCAGTTAGAAGAAGTTGAGCATATATATGGAGGCCTAGGGACGAAAGGCTGGACATCATCAGTGAAAAGGTGACCAGCCGCCCTGTGGTTAGAGAGCATGAAAGGAATGTCCGCCGTATAGGGAATGAAGAGAAGCGGGTCAAGGACCGAGCCCTGTGGATATTTGGTTGAAAGACAGACGTAAATACAGAGAGTTGGAAAGACGTAGAAAGATATTAGACGGAAAGACAGACGATTACAACGAAGTTAAAGCTAATAACAATCTAATGGTTTGTGTCAGTTGGAAGCGGAATCAATACAATGTGACATTTTAATAGGTTGATAAACTTGGAAATGTACAAATTTACTTTTCGTAAGACGAAACAATGATCATGAAAATAAAACCCTGTTAAATCACCCTTTTCTGCCTTTTAGATGCGATAACGACATCCCTCAAACCTGTCTTACCATCTCTGAACCAGTCAAACATGACTTTTGCTCCATTTCACGCAGAACCAGCATTTTTCGAAACGCAGTCCACGGGTGAACATTGGACGCAAAAGATTACAGGATTGCAAGTCGACCTTGCGAATGGTACGACACAATTTGTGTCGTCTAACCCCTATTATTTTTATCCGTACTGTGAAATTCCTTTCAGTTGGATCATAGTATTTATCTTGTGTACTTTTGGTTTTCTGGGTAACTCTTTCACCATTTTGGTTCTAAGACGAGATCCCGACAAAGAGAACACGACCATTTGGCTTCTGCAGGCCTTGGCTGTGGTCGACAATATATTTCTCTCATTTGCATTCCTAGAGTTGTTAGTTAGAATGTCCGCCCGGGGCCCTCTGTTGCAGAATGTGTATATGTTTTATAAGGGTTTTTCATATCCACTGCATATGATCACTCACACTCTTACTGTCTGGATTGTGTTGCTAGTTACTGTTGATCGTTATCTAGCTGTATGTAAACCGATGCATATCAAATGGCGTAACTTACGACGAATGAAGCTAACTTTCATTTGGCTGTTCATTGTTGCTGTTGTCTTAAATGCACCATGTTTCCTGTATTCCACACGTCGTCTACTTATGAAACAATGTACGCCTGTAAACAACTTTATACATGTGAGCACAACAGATATTAGTAGTTGCTTGCAACTAAAGCTTCTTTTTACAGGATTAGAGGTCTACGATCTAGTTGCGTATTTAGTTTTTCATTTCCTTGGTCCGCTTATCATTATCACGATCCTTAACGTTCTCATGGCCTTAACGTTTCATGCCATGAAGAGGATGCGACGAAGCATGAGACTTCGGTTGAACAGGGAAAGAACCATCACAAAGATGCTGGCTGTAGTAGTTGTCGTATTTTTTCTTTGCCATTTGCCAACGGCTGTTATGTGTATTATACTCATGCTTAAAAGCGACACTGAAGTCCACACAAACGTGATGTTTTGTGCTCAGAGAACATCTTATGCACTGGTAGTTTTAAACTCTTCGATAAACTTTCTCATCTACTGTCTTAGCAGCAGAAGATTCAAAAGAATCTTTCACGATATGTTGCCGTGTCAAACACGTCAAAGAACAAATACCGTTCTGATAGCGTAGAAGATCTTGATCAATGGTAAATCGATGTTGAAGTTCTGTATTACAGCGACAGTGAATAATTACATTTTGTTCAACATTTCAAACGAGGACGCTTATTATATACTTGAAGTCTGCTAACTAGATCATAATTTTCAGTTTGAACATTTTCGATAAAAGTCAAATTTAAATATATCCGAACTTGTACAAGAGAACATTTTCTTTCTGACTTCTTAACATTTTGATTCATTGTTGTTTTTTGCTGATGGATTGCTGATTTGCTGTGTTATAATTACACGTATAAGCTTAGACAGAATGTGACTTGTCGTTAGAGGAAACTATGATTGGGAACTTCTAGGCAACCAGGGGCGCCCGCTGTGTGACACACTGGACGCACGTGCGTCCATTCGCATCGCATCAATATTTTTGGTAAATGACAATACAGCATATTAAAACACTAGATGTTATCTAAATTTAATTTTTCTAATGAGTCACGCTGAGTCATTTTCAGTGTCTGACTACACGCGGCGGACAGGGAACAGGTAGGATGGGAGTGTTGTGCGTCCAATTCTTTTGGGGTGTTGGTCCAATTTTTAAGCCTGCGGGCGCCCCTGTTAGCAACTGCCAATACAGTGGTTTGCATTGGCATCAACTGGTGTCTTAGCAAACGATGACAGAGTTACTCTTCCTGTAAACTCGCATCTTAAATTATTAATCTAGTTATTGCCTAAAAAGCTTACGAACAAGATGCTTCATTTAGAAATCAGTTTCGGAATTTCTACCTGATATGTTATTTTATGCAATATAGATTGCACTTATTATTCAAGGTAGCCCATATGAGCGATGTAATTGCTATTGCAATTACTAACTTCCATTGCGCCGACGTCTAAAGCACAAGGCATCAACTGATGGCACACCAAAACCAACCCGTAATGAGGCCAATATCCAGAAGATCAGTCTGTAAGACAGAGAGAGGCAGTCTTTGGTGAATCAGACTATGGTGTGGACTAGGTCTATCGGTCGGCTGTAGATTGTTAACGATATAGGATGACGTAAAAACTATGAATCGTGTTGAATTGGCTGGAAGATAACGCAAAGTTTCAGGTCAAGACTTAAGGGCCAGCCAGGTAGATAGTCAGACGGTTAGCTACAGGGGATGGTGTTCAGAATTGGAAAGCCAAGAGAGGTAGGCTGCGGGGGATGGTGCTTAGAAATGGAGGGCCAAGAAAAGTAGGGCAAGAACATAGAAAAGGAAAAGAGAGGAGGAATCGAGTTCATGTGCGCGAGTGTGCAATGTATCATATAAGAATAAAATTAAAACATGCAAAATAGATAGTAATGCATCCATGAAGAGCATTGAATATGTAGGCTGCATAAATAATCCAGAAAATGCATATAAAGATAAATGCACACATACATACAGCGTGTTTAAAAACGCTGTCATATGATGGTAGTCGACAATCGTCTCTTTGTTTGTCTAATTGTAAGTCTGTAAATTGAGCCGTGATTTCAGTGGCGCCGTCAGACGCCAACGCAGTTGATGCAAAATCGCAAACATATTAAAGATATAAAACATTGCCAGTCATTTAGGTCAATCAGTGGTCATCGTCATTCCTGTGATCGTCAAGCATAATTGAACATTAGATAGGCCTACCACTACATAGACGTAAACTCTTAAAGTCTTAAACATTTACACCCAGTGTCAACGCTGACAACGCAGTATCATGCGGTCACATGTGAGAATTTCATCATATCATTTCGAGGTTAACATTTCGAGGTTTTCGTTAGTGTCATTAAGATTTCATTGCTTACCAGGGCCGCATTAAGGCTAGTGCGGGCCCGGGTGCTGTGATTACCTATATCCATCAGCGCGGAGCCCAATTACAAATACAATAAAGAATTATAATGTACTTCCGAAAATGCGGGCCCCTCAAAAATGAGGGCCCGGGTGCTGCAGCACCCTTAACACCCCCCTTAATGCGGTCCTGTTGCTTACTGTTTAGCCAAAAATAGTAGAACAATTAAGCTGTTGTAGCAATGCTGCGCTGCATTATGTGCAACAGTTTCTAACTGGATGAACTCTACAAAAATCCATTAGTCCTCCAGGACACGTTTAAACAAAGCGGCTATTCTGAAGCTTTTAATTGCGCAATGTTTCATACTGATCAAAGCGTGGCCGTGAATGCGCATTGCAAAGCTACTGACTAACACAAGGCGTTACCGTCGTAGGTTCTTTGCTTACAAGTTCTTCAACAAGACTAATGAATAATGCGGCAGAGATTTCAGCAGTGTTTGTACCAGAAACTAGAACTTCGCTATAATAATATATGCGATATCCTGTGTACATAACGAGGTCGATAGTTTAGACCGTTGGGCAACCATCTCCAATTGGTAAGCTGTCGAATTTATGTCCTAAGTGTCTTGTTTCTTAACGTCGCGCGGACGTCATCATCATTCTCAGCATAATCATCATCGTTGTTTTGTGATTAATATCGTTTCCTCAAAACCAATCGTTGCCTTCAAATAGGCTTAAGTGATACGATGCCTGAAGTGCATTAAGTGTTTCCATTATCACCATTCTTATCAACTACAACTACAGTGCTTATGTGTGTATAACTGTATATGTATAGAGTGTGTATATAATGTGCATGTGCACAAATAATATATATATGTATAAATGCATACTGTTCCATGTGAGCTGAGTGACAAGCATGTGGTCAGTTGGACGGTATATACATATATCCAGCTTGCATTATATAATATTATATACACACAGGCATATATATATAAATATATATGCATATCTGTGAATATATATAGATGTGTGTGTGTGTGTGTGTGTGTGTGTGTGTGTGTGTGTGTGTGTGTGTGTGTGTGTGTGTGTGTGTGTGTGTGTGCGTGTGCATGTGAATGTGTGCGTAACCTGTGAAACTGTAAAATGACCTGGGAATATGAAACGATGACATGAGACAATCATTAGGTATCCAAGCAACTTCGTTAGACAAAGTTGTTCAGCGAAGACCACGATAGTTTGGACATGTCGAGGAAATGCCAGTTGACCGAATTCCACACAGTGCACCGGCAGCACTAGCCTACATGGGAGAGAGCCTCAGTGGAACCAGTTAGAAGGAGTAGAACAGATGGAGGCCTAGGGACGAAAGGCTGGACATCATCAGCGAAACGGTGACCTGCCGCCCTGTGGTTAGAGATTAGAGTAGGAATGTCGGCCGTATACAGAATGAAGAGAAGCGGGTCAAGGACCGAGCCATGTGGATATTTGATTGAAAGGCAGACGTAGAAAGATATTAGATGGAAAGACAGACGATAACAACGCAGTGAGAATTAATGACATTCTAATGGTTTGTGTCAATTGGAAGCGGAATCAACTCAATGTGACATTTCAATAGGTTACTAGACTTACAGTACAAATTTACTTTTTGCAAGACGAAACCATGATCATGAAAATCGAACCCTGTTAAATCACCCTATGTCTGCCTTTTAGATGTGATGACGACATTCCTCAAGCCTATGTTACCATCTCTGAACCAGTCAAACATGACGTTTGCTCCATTTCACGCAGAACCAGAATTTTTCGAAACGCAGTCCACAGGTGAACATTGGACGCAAAAGATAACAGGATTGCAAGTCGACCTTATGATTGGTACGACAGCACTTGTGTCGTCTGACCCATATTATGTTTTTCTATACTGTGAAATTCCTTTCAATCGGATCATAGTATTTATCTTGTGTACTTTTGGTTTTCTGGGTAACTTCGTCTCAATTCTGGTTCTAAGACGAGATCCTGACAAAGGGAATACGACCATTTGGCTTCTGCAGGCCTTGGCTGTGGTCGACAATATATTTCTCTCATTTGCATTCTTAGAGTTGTTAATAAGAATGTTTGCTCGGGACACCCTGTGGCTGAATGTGCATATGTTTTATAAAGATTTCGCACAGCCACTGCATGCAATCGTTCACACTCTTACTGTCTGGATTGTGTTGCTCATTACAGTAGACCGTTATTTAGCTGTATGTAAACCGATGCATGTCAAATGGCGTAACTTACGACGAATGAAGATAACTTTCTTTTGGCTGTTCATTATTGCTGTTGTCTTAAATGCACCCCGTATCCTCTATTCCACACGTGATCCACTTTTGAAAAAATGTACGCCTGTAAACAGCAATACATATCTTGGTGAAACGGATACCCGTAGTTGTTTGAGGTTAAAGCTTCTTTTTACAGGATTAGGGGTCTACGATCTAGTTGCGTATTTGGTTTTTCATTTCATTGGTCCGCTTATCATTATCACGATCCTTAACGTTCTCATGGCCTTAGCGTTTCATGCCATGAAGAGGACGCGACAAGGAATGAAACTTCAACTGAACAGGGAAAGAACCATCACAAAGATGCTGGCTGTAGTAGTTGTCGTATTTTTTCTTTGCCATTTGCCAACGGCTGTTACCGATATTATGCTCATGCTTATAAGCGACACTGAAGTCCACAAAAACGTGAAGCCCTGTGCTGACAGAATATCTTACGCACTGTTAGTTTTAAACTCTTCGATAAACTTTCTCATCTACTGTCTTAGCAGCAGAAGATTCAAAAGAATCTTTCACGATATGTTGCCGTGTCAAACACGTCAAAGAACAAATACCGTTCTGATAGTATAAAAGATCTTGATTATTGGCAAAGCGACGTTAAAGTTCTGTACTACAGCGACAGTGAATATGACATTTTGTTCAGCATTTCAAACGAGGACGCTTTTTGTATACTTGAGTTGTCCTAACTAGATCATAGTTTTCAGTTTCAACATTTTCGACATAGAAAGGAAAGCTTGAACATATCCGAACTTGTACAAGAAAATATTTTCTTTCTGACTTCTTAACATTTTGATTCATTGTTGTTTTTTGCTTCATGGATTGCTGTGTTATAATTAAACGTATAGACAGGAGGTGAATTGTCGATAGAAGAAACTGTGATGGAGGAATTATTAGCAACTGCCAATAATTACAGTAGTTTGCTTTGACATCAACTTGTGTCTTAGCAAACGATGACAGAGTTCCTCTTCCTGTAAACTCGTATCCTACATTATTAGTCTAGTAATTGCTCAAAAAGCTGACGATTGGAAATCAGTTTCGCATTTTCTATCTGATACGTTATTTTTATACAATAGAGTTTGCATTGATTATTGAAGGTATATGAGCGGTGTGATTGTAATTGATAATTTCCTTTGCGTCGATGTCTAATGGTCGAGGCATCAACCGATGGCACACCAAAACAAGTCGTAATCAGGTCAATATCCAGAAGATCAGTCCGTAAGACAGAGACGCGACCTATGTTGGATCGGCCTGTGGTGTGGACTAGGTCTATCGGTCTCTCTAAACTGTTAACGATATAGGATGACGTAAAAACTTTGAATCGTCTTAAATTGGTAGGAAGGTAACGTCAAGTTTCAGGTAAAGACTTCAGGGCAAGCCAGGTAGTCAGACGGTTGGCTATAGGGGATGGTGTTTAGAATTGGAGGGCCGAGAGATGTAGGCTGCAGGGGATGGTGCTTAGAAATGGAGGGCCAAGAGAGGTTGGGCATGAGGTGGAACATAGAAAAGGAAAAGAGAGGAGGAATCGAGTTGATGTGCGTATGTGTGCATTATATTATATTGAATAAAATTAAAACATGCAAAATATATATGAATGCATACATGAAGAGCATTATATACGTAGGCTGCATAAATAAACCAGAAAATGCATATAAAGATAAATGCGTACATACAGCGTGTTTAAAACGCTGTCATATGATGGCAGTCGACAATTGTCTCTTTGTTGGTCTAACTGTAAGCCTGTAAATCGAGCCGTGATTTCAGTGGCGCCGCCAGACGCCAACAAAGTGTACGTAAAGTCGCAAACATATTAAAGACATAAAACATTGCCAGTCATTTAGGTCAATCGTCATTCTTGTGATCGTGAAGCATAATTGAACATTAGATAGGCCTCCCACTACACAGTCGAAAACTTTTTAAGTCTTAAACATTTACACCCAGTGTCAACGCTGACAACGCAGTATCATGCGGTCACGTGTGAAAATTTTATCATATCATTTCGAGGTTAACATTTCGAGGTTCTCATTAGTGTCATTAAGATTTCATTGTTTACTGTTTAGCCCAAAAAGTTGAAGAACAATAAAGCTGTTGTAGCAATGCTGCGCTGCATAATGGGCAACTGTTTCTTACTGGATGAACTCTATAAAAATCCATTAGTCCTCCAGGACACGTTTAAACAAAGCGGCTATTCTGAAGCTTTTAATTGCGCAATGTTTCATGCTGATCAAACCGTGGCCATGGATGCGCATTGCAAAGTTACTGATTAGCATCAGACGTCACTGTCGTAGGTTCTTTGCTTATAAGTTCTTCAACAAGACTAATGAATAATGCGGCCGAGATTTCAGCAGTGCTTTGTTCTAGAAAAGTTTGAACCAGAAACTAGAACTTCGCTACCTATGCGATATCCTGTGTAGCCTACATAACGAGGTCGATAGTTTAGGCCGTTGGGCAACCATCTCCAACTGGTAAGCTGTCGAGTTTGATGTTCTAAGTATCTTGCTTCTTATCGTCGCGCTGACGTCATCATCATTCTCAGCATGAGCATCATCGTTGTTTTGTAATTAATATCGTTTTCCTCATAACCAATCATTGCTTCATATAGGCTTAAGTGATACGATGCCTGAAGTGCATTAAGTGTTTCCTTTATCACCTTTCTCATCAACTACAACTACAGTACTCATGTATGTATATGTATAGATTTTTTTATAGAATGTGCATGTGCACAAACGATATCTATATGACATAAATGCATACTGTTCCATGTGAGCTGTGACAAGTATGTGGTCAGTTAGACGGTATACGTACATATATACAGCTTGAATATATATATATATATATATATATATATATATATATATATATATATATATATATATATATATATATATATATATATATATATATATGCATATCTATGAATATATGTATATGCGTGTGTGAATGTGTGTGTAAACTGTAAAACTGTAAAATGAGTTGGGAATAAGAAGCGATGACATAAAACAATCATTAGGTATACAAACAACTCCGTTAGACAAAGTCGTTCAACGAAGACCCCGATACTTTGGACATGTCGAGAAATTGCCAGTAATGTTGACCGAATTCCACACAATGCACCGGTGTAGGAGGCTGAATAGACTCCCCTGAAATAAACACTCCCGGAGTGTATATATCCTAGGACAGAATGACTCGGGAGTTAATTGATACTAGGACAAAAACACTCCACCCTGCGAATAAACACTCCCCTAGTGTCTTCGTTTGAGATCGCAACAAATGACTGGTGGAGTTAATTCATCCTAGGACAAATTGAAAGGGGAGTTGATTCTTCCTAGGACCAAATGACTCGGGGAGTTCATTCTTCCTAGGATAAACTGAAAGGGGAGTTGATTCTTCCTAGGACCAAATGACTCGGGGAGTTTATTCTTCCTAGGATAAACTAAAAGGGGAGTTCATTCTTCCTAGGACCAAATGACTCGGGAGTTTATTCTTCCTAGGATAAACTGAAAGGGGAGTTCATTCTTCCTAGGACCAAATGACTCGGGGAGTTAATTCTTACTAGGATAAACTGAAAGGGGAGTTGATTCTTCCTAGGACCAAATGACTCGGGGAGTATATTCCTCCTAGGATAAACTGAAAGGGGAGTTCATTCTTCCTAGGACCAAATGACTCGGGGAGTTCATTCTTCCTAGGACCAAATGACTTGTGGAGTTCATTCTTCCTAGGATAAACTGAAAGGGGAGTTCATTCTTCCTAGGACCAAATGACTCGGGGAGTTTATTCCTCCTAGGATAAACTGAAAGGGGAGTTCATTCTTCCTAGGACCAAATGACTCGGGGAGTTTATTCCTCCAAGGATAAACTGAATGGGGAGTTCATTCTTCCTAGGACCAAATGACTCGGGGAGTTTATTCTTCCTAGGATAAACTGAAAGCGGAGTTCATTCTTCCTAGGACCAAATGACTCGGGGAGTTCATTCTTCCTAGGACCAAATGACTCGGGGAGTTCATTCTTCCTAGGATAAACTGAAAGGGGAGTTCATTCTTCCTAGGACCAAATGACTCGGGGAGTTTATTCTTCCTAGGATAAACTGAAAGGGGAGTTCATTCTTCCTAGGACCAAATGACTCGGGGAGTTAATTCTTACTAGGATAAACTGAAAGGGGAGTTAATTCTTACTAGGACCAAATGACTCGGGGAGTTAATTCTTACTAGGATAAACTGAAAGGGGAGTTCATTCTTCCTAGGACCAAATGACTCGGGGAGTTAATTCTTACTAGGATAAACTGAAAGGGGAGTTAATTCTTCCTAGGACCAAATGACTCGGGGAGTTTATTCTTCCTAGGATAAACTGAAAGGGGAGTTCATTCTTCCTGGGACCAAATGACTCGGGGAGTTTATTCTTTCTAGGATAAACTGAAAGGGGAGTTCATTCTTCCTAGGACCAAATGACTCGGGGAGTTTATTTCTCCTAGGATAAACTGAAAGGGGAGTTCATTCTTCCTAGGACCAAATGACTCGGGAGTTTATTCTTCCTAGGATAAACCGAAAGGGGAGTCATTCTTCCTAGGACCAAATGACTCGGGGAGTTTATTCTTCCTAGGATAAACTGAAAGGGGAGTTCATTCTTCCTAGGACCAAATGACTCGGGGAGTTCATTCTTCCTAGGATAAACTGAAAGGGGAGTTCATTCTTCCTAGGACCAAATGACTCGGGGAGTTAATTCTTCCTAGGACCAAATGACTCGGGGAGTTCATTCTTCCTAGGATAAACTGAAAGGGGAGTTCATTCTTCCTAGGACCAAATGACTCGGGGAGTTAATTCTTACTAGGATAAACTGAAAGGGGAGTTAATTCTTCCTAGGACCAAATGACTCGTGGAGTTCATTCCTCCTAGGACAAATAGAAAAAGTTGGAAGCATTGGACCTCATCAGATAGAACCAGTTGACCTCCATGAGACTATAAGACAAGTGTCACAGAAGGAAGAGTAGGCAAAAAGGAAGGTTGATGAGAGCAAATGGAGAATGAAGATTTTAAAACGAACCACAGACGAGGAGGAGATGGCAGTGTTTGAAGTGGATCATAGAAAGAGTTTGAAGAGTAACAGGATATTATGGAAGAATCAGTGAATGACTATTGTAGTGATGAAGACAAAAAGCACTTACTTCCTGAATGTAAGGCTTCTGCTGATTCTGTGAAAACTATGAAGAGGGCAAAACACAATTCTGCAGACATAACCAATATAGCCCTGGCCAGTCTAAGACACCACACTGGGCTTAACGAGACAGCGGAGATTGCTACTGCTGCCTGGATTGATGTTACTCAGTTCGACACTACTTTAGTGATTGATCACAGTAAGGTGAGGAGAGCTCAGAAGAGAGTCGTGAAAGTTTGAAAACGAACGTCAGCAGAATGGCATCAGTTGTATTTTCTTTGATGGAGCGTCGTTATGAAACCAAGGTCATGTTGAAAGCAAAAGGAATGGCGAAATGTATTCAGGTTTGGTGAAAGAAGAACACTATGCAGTTTGCATGGGACCAGAAAGCAGATATCTGTGGCATTTTGTTCCTGCTCAAGCAACTGAAAAGGAAAAACGTGCTGAAATAATTGCTGATAGACTTGTTGAGTGATTGAATGAAAAAAGAGCAGACAAGGCTCTTGAAGCTATTGAAGGTGATTCCTGTAATGTAACCACTGGTTGGGTAGGCGAGTAATGCATCATGTCGGGGAGAAGCTGCAAAGGCAGCTCGTGTGGATTGTTCGTGATCTGCACACAGGAGAACTGCCACTGAGGCACCTAGTGACTGCTTTAAATGGCAAGATTCTAAGCAACAGCAAATGGTCAGGTCCCTTAGGGAAATGGTAGATTCTGTAACTGAGCTAGACATCAATCCTGATTTTGCAAAAGTCTGTGTTGGCCCTGATCTCCCTCAGCTCAGCGATGAAGTGATGAAAGACTTGAGCACAGATCAAAGCTATTGCTACAGGATTGTCACTGCAATTAGTAATGAAGTTCTGCCAAAGGATCTGGCTCTGTTGGAGTTAGGACCCGTGTGACTGTGTTCCACAGGAGGTGGCTCACAACAGCTCTGAGTTTCAAGAGAATTTGGATCTCAAAGCATAATCGAAAAGGATAGAATGTGAACAATTTGAGGATGATTGTGGAGTTCTGTGTTGGGGTGTAGGCCTATTTTGTGAACTGGTTCAATATATATACCAATCTTTTATTCACCAAATATGGTAGCACAAATGAAACGATACAGCATTCACTGGACAGCAGACCTGCCCGTACTATACTAATTCAACTACATAGTCCACATTTCCTTAATGCAAATTATTCTATGTGCATAGGAGATCACACATAAAATTTACCACAGTGTTCCCTATATTTGGGCCTCTTCGAAAGAGTCTTGTTCATCTTAACATCCAGCAGTCCTTAATGTTAGATTCCTGCATGAAGTGCAGTATGTCCTCGACACTGCAGTGGCTGACCTTGAAGATCTTACAGATGGCATTGCTGTAGGTGTAGTTTACTGTGTTAAGTTCACTGTTACTGAGGCTCACAGCTTCCATTCCGTAAAGCAAGAATGGCTTGCAATAAGCACTAACAAGATGCAGTAATACTGGCTCAGTGAATTTGCAACATTTACTATACAGAGAGTTTAAAGATTTGTAGAACTTGACTCTCATTTCATGCAAACTGACTTTTAATGACTTGGCAGAAACAAGAGAACAACCCAAGTATTTAAGTTTGTCAACATAGTTAATTTGCACACTATTTACACTAATCATTTTACATGCAGCATGAAAAGAAGGGCCAATTCTCATCACCTGAGATTTTGTTACATTTAATTTCATGTCAGTACTCTCTAATTCTTCAACACAAATGTCGACCATTGCTTGTATGTCACAGAGAGATGCGGACATCAAGATAAGGTGGTCAGAATACATAATGCATCCCAAAATAGCTCCCCAGTCCGACATCGATGATTGGACCTACTCAGTTTCTCTATAATATCATTCACATACACAGCGAAAAGTATTGTTGAGAGGACACCACCCTGCCTAACTCCACTAACTAGATTGATCATATCAGACAACATGTTGTGCCATCCTGACACATGCTGCACTCATGCTATACCAAATTATGAGGATGCAAAAAACTCACTAGGGACTGATCGATCCATTAACTTGCTAAATAATGCATAGTGATTGACTTTATCAAAAGCTTTACACACGTCTAATGCACACAGGTTTACTTTAGAGCCATGATTAGAAAAGTAATCAACTACTGATCCTACAGCAAGCAATGCATGAGAACAGTCCAACCCCATTTTGAATCCAAACTGCAGGTCTGAAGTCAGCAAGTAGGTACCATACAGCTCCAGCAAACACATTTCAAAGAGGTTAGACAGATTGGAACTCAGTGTGATTCCTTGATAGTTGTCAAGCTCACCATTGTCTAGGGTGATAAAGATAAATAGCAAATGGACACAAGGACCCAAGCATCTCCTTTTCCAGCTACAAGTGCTTAAAGAACAGAGTGAAGAGATGAAGATGATGGTCATGCCTACAGTGAAGAGATCTGCATGGTATGGTTTTAGCGAGTCTGTGCTGCAAGGAATGTTGTGCAGTGAGGAGGAACAGTAGAGAAGAGATGCATTGCAGAAGATACTGAAGATCAGAGGTGAACGAGATGATATGACACAGCTTGGAGACAGCAGTGTGAGATCCAGGAAAACACCAACCATCAACTCAGAGGCGACTACGCTCTTGCAACTGATTGACTGGAGCTCTGGAGTCTCTGAGCCCATTTCAACCTGCTCCCTAGCAACAGCAGAGTTCAAGGCTTCTTGTAGCAACCCAATGGTGGTTCCAGACTGGCCATCACACACCCAGTCTGTGGAAAGGTGGGTGTAAATGACAACTGAGGTGGCTGCTCATGTGTACAGTCATGAGAGAAGGAACCACTACATCAAAGGTCAAATGGTAAGCCGAGAGCTCATATGGGCCGAAACAGAAGCTAGCAGGACAGAGTGAAGTGGTGCAGATGATTTGGTTGATTTTGTACAATTCCATTAATATGACCTCGTAAATGACATTTTCTATGACACTGTGTGGCAACAGATTTTGTTAAGTTCAATTGTACTTTCAAATCAATAGTATGTAATTATAACTAATTTGAGCTGTAAATTGAAGTAGCTAGGGCTCCTTATAAGCTGCTTCTGTAGCTAGATTTGTATGAAACATCCCAGAAGTAGTTTGTTACCAACGATGCTATATAAATCGTCGTAATTACAAATACAATTATAATTTTATGACTAGTAGTTTGTGAAGTTTGAACAAACATCATTTGCCCGTCACATTAATACACCCTACTCCACAAGTCATTTGGTCCTAGGAAGAATGAACTCCCCTTTCAGTTTATCCTTGGAGGAATAAACTCCCCGAGTCATTTGGTCGTGGGAAGAATGAACTCCCCTTTCAGTTTATCCTAGTAAGAATTAACTCCCCGAGTCATTTGGTCCTAGGAAGAATCAACTCCCCTTTCAGTATACCCTAGGAAGAATGAACTTCACGAGTCGTTTGGTCCTAGGAAGAATCAACTCCCGTTTCTGTTTATCCTAGGAAGAATAAACTCCCCGAGTCATTTGGTCCTAGGAAGAATGAACTCCCCTTTCAGTTTATCCTAGGAGGAATAAACTCCCCGAGTCATTTGGTCCTAGGAAGAATGAACTCCCCGAGTCATTTAGCCCTAGGAAGAATGAACTCCCCTTTCAGTTCATCCTAGGAAGAATAAACTCCCGAGTCATTTGGTCCTAGGAAGAATGAACTCCCCTTTCAGTTTATCCTAGGAAGAATAAACTCCCGAGTCATTTGGTCCTTGGAAGAATGAACTCCCCATTCAATTTTTCCTAGGAAGAATGAACTCCACAAGTCATTTGGTCCTAGGAAGAATGAACTCCCCATTCAGTTTATCCTAGGAGGAATAAACTCCCCGAGTCATTTGGTCCTAGGAAGAATTAACTCCCCTTTCAGTTTATCCTAGTAAGAATTAACTCCCCGAGTCATTTGGTCCTAGGAAGAATGAACTCCCCTTTCAGTTTATCCTAGTAAGAATTAACTCCCCGAGTCATTTGGTCCTAGTAAGAATTAACTCCCCTTTCAGTTTATCCTAGTAAGAATTAACTCCCCGAGTCATTTGGTCCTAGGAAGAATGAACTCCCCTTTCAGTTTATCCTAGGAAGAATAAACTCCCCGAGTCATTTGGTCCTAGTAAGAATTAACTCCCCTTTCAGTTTATCCTAGTAAGAATTAACTCCCCGAGTCATTTGGTCCTAGGAAGAATGAACTCCCCTTTCAGTTTATCCTAGGAAGAATAAACTCCCCGAGTCATTTGGTCCTAGGAAGAATGAACTCCCCTTTCAGTTTATCCTAGGAAGAATGAACTCCCCGAGTCATTTGGTCCTAGGAAGAATGAACTCCCCGAGTCATTTGGTCCTAGGAAGAATGAACTCCGCTTTCAGTTTATCCAAGGAAGAATAAACTCCCCGAGTCATTTGGTCCTAGGAAGAATGAACTCCCCATTCAGTTTATCCTTGGAGGAATAAACTCCCCGAGTCATTTGGTCCTAGGAAGAATGAACTCCCCTTTCAGTTTATCCTAGGAGGAATAAACTCCCCGAGTCATTTGGTCCTAGGAAGAATGAACTCCCCTTTCAGTTTATCCTAGGAAGAATAAACTCCCGAGTCATTTGGTCTAGGAAGAATTAACTCCCCTTTCAGTTTATCCTAGTAAGAATAAACTCCCCGAGTCATTTGGTCCTAGGAAGAATGAACTCCCCTTTCAGTTTATCCTAGGAAGAATGAACTCCCCGAGTCATTTGGTCCTAGGAAGAATGAACTCCCGAGTCATTTGATCCTAGGAAGAATGAACTCCCCTTTCAGTTTATCCTAGGAAGAATAAACTCTCCGAGTCATTTGGTCCTAGGAAGAATGAACTCCCCTTTCAGTTTATCCTAGGAAGAATAAACTCCCGAGTCATTTGGTCCTAGGAAGAATCAACTCCCCTTTCAGTTTATCCTATGAAGAATAAACTCCCCGAGTCATTTGGTTCTAGGAAGAATGAACTCCCCATTCAGTTTATCCTAGGAGGAATAAACTCCCGAGTCATTTGGTCCTAGGAAGAATTAACTCCCCTTTCAGTTTATCCTAGTAAGAATGAACTCCCCGAGTCATTTGGTCCTAGGAAGAATTAACTCCCCTTTCAGTTTATCCTAGGAAGAATGAACTCCCCGAGTCATTTGGTCCTAGGAAGAATAAACTCCCCGAGTCATTTGGTCCTAGGAAGAATGAACTCCCCTTTCAGTTTATCCTAGGATGAATAAACTCCCCAAGTCGTTTGGTCCTAGGAAGAATGAACTCCCCTTTCAGTTTATCCTAGGAAGAATGAACTCCCAGAGTGAGTTGGTCCTAGGAAGAATGAACTCCCCGAGTCATTTGGTCCTAGGAAGAATCAACTCCCCTTTCAGTTTATCCTAGGAAGAATAAACTCCCGAGTCATTTAGTCCTAGGAAGAATCAACTCCCCTTTCAGTTTATCCTAGGAAGAATAAAGTCCCCGAGTCATTTGGTCCTAGGAAGAATGAACTCCCCATTCAGTTTATCCTAGGAGGAATAAACTCCCCGAGTCATTTGGTCCTAGGAAGAATGAACTCCCCTTTCAGTTTATCCTAGGAAGAATGAACTCCCCGAGTCATTTGGTCCTAGGAAGAATGAACTCCCCTTTCAGTTTATCCTAGGAAGAATAAACTCCTGAGTCATTTGGTCCTAGGAAGAATCAACTCCCGTTTCAGTTTATCCTAGGAAGAATAAACTCCCCGAGTCATTTGGTCCTAGGAAGAATGAACTCCCCATTCAGTTTATCCTAGGAGTAATAAACTCCCCGAGTCATTTGGTCCTAGGAAGAATTAACTCCCCTTTCAGTTTATCCTAGTAAGAATAAACTCCCCGAGTCATTTGGTCCTAGGAAGAATGAACTCCCCTTTCAGTTTATCCTAGGAAGAATGAACTCCACAAGTCATTTGGTCCTAGGAAGAATGAACTCCCCGAGTCATTTGGTCCTAGGAAGAATGAACTCCCCTTTCAGTTTATCCTAGGAAGAATAAACTCCCGAGTCATTTGGTCCTAGGAAGAATCAACTCCCCTTTCAGTTTATCCTATGAAGAATAAACTCCCCGAGTCATTTGGTCCTAGGAAGAATGAACTCCCCATTCAGTTTATCCTAGGAGGAATAAACTCCCCGAGTCATTTGGTCCTAGGAAGAATTAACTCCCCTTTCAGTTTATCCTAGTAAGAATTAACTCCACTGGAGTGTTTATTCACCAGCAGGAGTGCTTTTGTCCTAGTAACATGGGAGAGAGCCTCAGTGGAACCAGTTAGAAGGAGTAGAGCAGAAAGGCTTAGGGACGAAAGGCTGGACATCATCAGCGAAAAGAACAAACTGCCCCGTGGATAGAGAAGAGGGAAGGAATGTCCGCCGTATAGAGAACGATGAGGAGCGACCAAGGACCGAGCCTTGTGGATATTTGGTTGAAAGACAGACGTAGAAATATAATAGGTGGAAAGATAGACGATTACAACGAAGTTACAATTAATAACATTCTTATGGTGTGTGTGTGTGTGTGTGTCCTTTGGAAGCGAAATCAACTCAATGTGACATTTTAATAGGTTACTAGACTTACAGTACAAATGCATAAATTTACTTTTTGTAAGACGAAACAATAAACATGAAAATCGAACTCTGTTAAATCATGCTATGTCTGCCTTTAGATGTGATGACGACATCCCTAAAACCTATCTTACCATCTCTCAACCATTCAGACATGACGTTTGCTCCATTTCACGTAGAACCAGCATATTTCGAAACGCAGTCAACGGGTGAACATTGGACGCAAAAGATAACAGGATTGCAAGTCGAACTTTTGAATGGTACGACACAATTTGTGTCGTCTAAACCCTATTATGTTTATCTGTACTGTGAAATTGCTTTCAGTTGGATCATAGTATTTATCCTGTGTACTTTTGGTTTTCTGGGTAACTCTTTCACCATTTTGGTTCTAAGACGAGATCCCGACAAAGAGAACACGACCATTTGGCTTCTGCAGGCCTTGGCTGTGGTCGACAATATATTTCTTTCATTTGCATTCTTTGGGTTGTTAACTAGAATGTTCGCCCGGGGCCTCCAGTGGCAGAATTTGCATATGTTTTATATAGACTTTTCATATCCACTCCACTTAATCGTTCACACTCTTACTGTCTGGATTGTGTTGCTAGTTACGGTTGACCGTTATCTAGCTGTATGTAAACCTATGCACATCAAATGGCGTAACTTACGACGAATGAAGCTAACTTTCCTTTGGCTGTTCATTATTGCTGTTGTCTTAAATGCACCATGTTTCCTCCATTCCACACGTAATCTACTTATGAAAAACTGTGCGCATGTTAGCAACATTACACATGTCGGAAAAACAGATTCTAGGAGTTGCTTAAGGCTAAAGCTTCTTTTTAAAGGATTATGGGTGTACGATATAGTTGCGTATTTATTTTTTCATTTCCTTGGTCCGCTTATCATTATAACGATCCTTAACGTTTTGATGGCCTTAGCGTTTCATGCCATGAAGAGGATGCGACGAAGCATGAGACTTCAGTTGAACAGGGAAAGAACCATCACAAAAATGCTGGCTGTAGTGGTTGTCGTATTTTTTCTTTGCCATTTGCCAACGGCTTTTATTGGTATTCTACTCATGCTTAAGAGCGACACTGAACTGACTGAAGTCCACAAGAAGGTGAAGTTTTGTGCTCAGAGAACATCTTATGCACTGGTAGTTTTAAACTCTTCGATTAACTTTCTCATCTACTGTCTTAGCAGCAGAAGATTCAAAAGAATCTTTCGCGCCCTGTTACCATGTCATACGCGCCAAAGAACAAATACCGTTCTGATAGTGTAGAAGATCTTGATCAATGGTAAAGCGACGTTGAAGTTCTGTAATACAGCGACAGTGAATATGACATTTTGTTCAACATGACTACGCTTACTGGAAACTTGAATTCTCCAAAATAGATCATAGTTTTCATTTTGAACATTTTCGATATAGTAAGGAAACAAATATAGACCTTTTCAGGCGCGAACGATTACCATGGTAAAAGCTGTCCCGTGATGCATCACGGCCAACGCGCCATTTTCGTGTAGGGCAAAACATTGCCTTCTACATAGGCCCTACTGATGGGCAAAAGCCGCTGTAGTTGTTGTTCAGTCCATTTCGCGTCTGTGCCCAGACAAAATATTATACCGGCTTGCCAAATTACACATTTCAATTATTTTTAAAATGCACAGAAAACGAAATCAAACAGAATTTTACCAGACGGAGCCCTCCGGATCAATTGTTTTCAACATTTTACATTTGCGTCAAAACCCAGGGATGGAAGACTTGACATAGGCCTATAATTATTGCTTTCACATAAGTCTGACACCAGTTACTTCAATATTTCCATTAATATCTGTGCATTGAGGCGTACACCAAATAGTGTGGAATGATTATGTGACCCAAAACAGATCATTTGGAACTGTCTCCTGTTTTCCAAAACGAAGTTTTTCAACGTGTGTGATGCATCATTGACTTTACCGAATTCTTCATACAAAGGCTCATTAAAGACAAAAGCGTACACATTTTCCAACTACAAGCGTCACAACAGTACTGTCAAGTGCCTGATTGGTAGGGGGCCTATAAGTCCATCTGGCAGTTGTACCTACATAATCACCGTGCAACGGTGCAAGTGATCGTGCCATATAGTACTCGATTCCAGGGTCAACTAAGCTCTATCCAGGTGATATTGTATTAGCAGCCAGGGTTTCTATGAAGGATAACTGCAAAGTATGGCATTAATCTTATGCAAGTGCCAGCATTCACAAAAGGTAAAAAACAGAGTTGGCAGAGGTGGAAATGTCAAGACAGATGTCGCGTGCTCGAATTCATATTTAATGAGTAATTGGGCAAATTAGAGTTTAAAATACTGAGTGACACACTGCCAATAAATCTGGTAAAGAAGAAATTAAGGTCAAAGCAGTGAAAGCACTGTAACACTATAGATAAATTTGTAACAATAGCTGCAGCCGTTGTGAACATGAATCATTCCATACTGTGATGCTTAAAATTTTGAACACTTTTGCACACTAAGAATGGACATGTCTTGAAACAATTTTTTTTTAAATAAAAAAAAAACAACTGCATGTACTAAACAGCATCATAGTCACTACATAGTGTAAAAGAGAAGTAGTCATTCTGGTCTTGACATAGTTCCTTTAACTTTGGTTTGCATATGACAGCACTTTGAAAATTACCAGCATACCAGTGTAATCAACTGTTTACCCTACATGTTGGAAGATCCATTTCCCTTAGGTGCACAAGTTGGTACCATTAGTTCAGCAGTGCACAGTGCTGTCAACCAGTTTGGAATTTACTGTTGGTTAGGCAGCGGTTGCTCTTTCCATAATTTTTTATATACTTTGTTGATGTGTTAAAATTCTGGCAGTACACATTTTGTGTAAAATAATTCTAATGTGGCCAGCATATTTTGCAGAAAATCTCATTGTGATAGAGATAGATCTGTTCCATGTGCAGACCAGCTGATGCACATGTATAACACAAAAAGTCAGCAAATCAAGTTCTGAGATTGCTAACCAGTGCTCGAAGTGGGACGGTATGAAACGGTATGCCATACCGGCACCTCTCCTGGCCGGCTGAAAGCATACCGGAACTTCTCCAGGCGAAAGATCCATGCCGGTATGGCCCAAAGACATATCGGTATCGGGCAGGGGAATGGTTCTTATATCCATACCGGCACCTATTGTTTCCCACTTCGAGCCTATTTGCTAACTGACCCTGCACTTGTGTGTAGTGACCATGTTTCATTTTAAGAGAAGAGTTCCAAAGTAATAGCTGTTGGCTATGAAAGAAAGTGCTATCCTTAATTGACATGGTAATACTGATCTGTATTTGAAGGAACTTTTTATTTCCAGAATCTACATCCCTTGACAGTCACATGTGCCATGCCGATCAGAGGTGCAACCAAGATATGGATATCTAGGATTAATTGAAATTCCACAGGTCTCAACTTTGAGATTCACATGTAAATCAGAACACTTTTCCAAATATTGCTGAGCTGCTGCATTCATGCTTTCAAGACCATACCTCATAGCAATATTTTAAAATGGCAAATTGCAAAGCAGTATCTTTTGCAGAAGGCTTTTTGTGGATTTTGCAGAATTTTGCATATTTGCAGGCAAGTTATCGTGAAACAGTGACAAAGTAAAACGGCCTTTCTGATATTCATGCCACAGGCCACTCTCACATTGCAATCGTGTTGTCCCTTCCAGAGCAGTAAGCTCTACTTTCACTTGGCGTGTGTTTTTGTATACATATTTCTATTCTGTTTCTGACAACGTCGCATAACTGGAATTGAATAATTTCCCAAATGTTTACTGGAAATCTAGGGCAGATCCTTATTTTGAGTTCTACCACACCAACTATGCGTAAATAGCTCCAACTGGGTAACGTCGTTTACCCACTTCGATGCATCATCAATAGCCTATATATATATATAGGCCTATGGGTCGTCAATGTCCACTTGGAACCCGATACTACTTAACTTGAATAAGTAACGATCTCTTGCTCCCTTATGCAAAGATAAGTAATAGGAACTCATTTAAAAAAAGAGAATTTCACGGTGAATAAATCATTGGTTTGCCACACGAACTAACCGCTTTTTGCCCTACACAACTTACGCATGCGCGACCTGGTTCAAGAAAACTAGGTCAAATGACGCGGCCGAAAAGGTCTATATCCGAACTTGTACGGTAAATTATTTTCTTTCTCATTTCTTAATATTTTGATTCATTATTGTTTTTGCTTATATTGCTGTGTTATAATTACACGTATAGCAGAATGTGAATTCTCGATAGAAGAACCTGCGATTGGGAACTTATAAGCAACCGCCAATGTAGTAGTTTGCATTGACATCAACTGGTGTCTTAGAAAATGATGACAGAGTTCCTCTTCCTGTAAACTCGCTTGCTTAAAATAGCTGACGATATGGAAATCAGTTTCGCAATTGTAACCTTACACGTTATATTATACAATATGGTTTGCGTTGATTATTCAAGGTATATGAGCGGAGTAATTGTTATTGTAATTAATAGCCTCTATTGCGTCGATGTCTAATGCACGAGGCATCAACTGATGGCACACCAAAACAAGTCGTAATCAGGTGAATATCCAGAAGATCAGTCCGTAAGACAGAGACGCGACCTGTGGTGGATAGGCCTATGGTGTGGACTAGGTCTATCGGTCGGCTGTAAACTGCTAACGATATAGGATGACGTAAAAACTGTGAATCGTGTTAAGTTGGTGGAAGGTAACGTCAAGTTTCAGGTCAAGACCTAATGGTCAGCCAGGTAGATACTCAAACGGTTGGCTACTGTACAGGGGATGGTGTTTAGAAATGGAGGGCCAAGAGAGGTAGGGCAAGAGATGGCAGGGGCGTCTAATCCATAGAAACCTTGGAGCAAATGCTCCATCCAAAAAATAAAGGAGGGGGAGATCTGTCAGTGTATGTGCCATCATTATTGGAGGAAAAGAGGGGAAGGGGGAAGAGGAGGGACGGAATGGGAAGTTGCTCCAATGACTTGGGGGTGGGGTAGACGTCCCTGAGTGGTGGAATAGAGAAAAGGTGATGAAATCGAGTATAATATTATGTCCACGTGTGTGTGCAGTACCTTCGTTCACCTGTTCAGAAGGCCAAAAATGTTCCTGCTTTAAAAACCAAAACATAAATCAAAAACAAAATTAAACTCCATCTGTTGTTAAACTCGTGGCAGAGTATTGGTAGCACAGTATTAGTAGCCATATTTGCACTGAAAATGACATTCAAAATCTCGCTACCTACGATACCACATAAATTGTCGCAAGTGCTCTAGAATGCATAAAGCAATGAATTTAAATTGCTCGCATCAGAACACTAGACCTACTCAAATTGAAATATTGGTGTATGCCTATATCAGTGAATCAGGCAACATGTTCAACTATAGTTTTAAAGACATTACACTTAAATATTCCTACTCAAATTTCGCCTTAGAAAACAATGAAGAATGCAACAGGGTCTATGTATATTAGCCAAAACACAAAGCGTCCTTCAGTTCTACCCCGTACGTAGATATATTTCCGATGAAGACAAGGAAACGTTTGTAACAACATTTGCGCCCACAATTTCTAAGACTCAGGCTATCGATTGGGTTACAAAAAATTCGCATAGACTGTTACCAAACAGTGTTGCTTGTCTACAATTTTGTGTCGTTTAGTGTTTTACCGATTAGTTCTTAAAATTAATGCAGCGACCATCAGTAGAAGATTTTATCATTCAGAAATTTTGTGAACGAGTTATTGTTGGCCCTTTTGCTGCGGGGCGAATACACTAATTGATACACGACACTGATTAATACAAGACTCTAATTAATACAAGACACTAATTAATGGAAGATACTAATTAATACAAGACACTAATTAGTTAAAAAGATAGTCTTTTAACAATGCAAATCACAAGTACAAGACACTAATTTAGTACAATACACTAATCAGTAAAAGACACTGATTAATAAGTAAATTAAAGTAAATTCAGTCCATATCCGCAAGTGGGACGTAGGTGAGGCGCTCATCTCCTTTTCTAAGCCCTTGAGCCGGCAATGGACGAATCCCAAGGTCCTGGACACGGGGCCAGTGATATCACAGGACTTGCCGTTTACTTCCCAGCTTACGCCGGTACCAAATTATACCGCTTGGTGGCAGAGGCACGGTGTGCGCAAACAACTTGCCCAGGGTCGTTGCACGGAGTCGAACCGGCGACCGCATGATCATTTACCAAACGCGTTACCGATAGCTCCACCGTGCCGCACTCACTGATTAATACAAGACACTAATTAATACAATACACTAATTAGTGCAAGACACTAATTTATACAAACACTAATTTCTACTCAGTACATATGGTTTGGCACTCGTCAACAGCTGGCCAAGCTTGATTTGACGTTTCTTGCCACTGAATTCCCCTTCTTTACCTTTTCTACTTCTGTTCGTGACCTAGGTGTCATTCTTGACCAAGAACTCTCCTTTTCTAAGCACATTCATGAACTGACTCGTACTTGCTACTATCAACTGCGCCAGCTGCGTGTCGTATCCCGCTCTCTTTCATTCTCCGCGGCTTCCACTCTGGTACATGCATTTATTGTCAATCGTTTGGATTATTGCTCCTCTCTCTTTGTTGGACTTCCTCAGACTCGCATTGTTTGTCTAGAGAGGGTTTTGCGGTCGGCTGCACGCTTGGTTGGCGGTATCTCCAGGTTTGACCACGTCTCTGAATTTATGCGAGACGTTCTCCATTGGCTTCCTGTCCAGCATCGCATTCATTACAGGGTCTCCACCATGGCGTGGCATTGTGTCCTAGGGCGGGCCCCGGCCTACCTCTGCGAGCTCTTTACTTTAACTTCCGCTTGTGCGGGGCGCCGTGCCTTGCGCTCGGCCTCCCGGGGTGATTTTGTTGTCCCCTATGCGCGTACTGCTATGGCGCAGCGTAGGGCATTCTCCGTGGTGGGTCCTACCGCTTGGAACGACCTCCCTCTTTCCCTTCGCTCTCTCCCTAGAGACCTCTCAGGTACTTTCTATGGCCTTCTTAAGACCTTTCTTTTTGACCGGGCCTGGGTCGGGAGCGCCACTGAGTAGATTTCTTGAAGGGGCGCTATAGAAGTTCATTATAGATAGTTATAGATAGATAGACTATATACAGGACACTAATTAGTACAAAACATTAATTAATACAAAACACTAATTAATACAGGACACGCCGTTTTTAAAATCTTCAAATCTTCTTCGCCTGCTACAGAAACGCAGCAGGTAATTAATTAGTTTCGTAATACGATCAATGATGCAAAGGCTTCCTTGTCTCTTCGTTTTGACATTATGCTTATAATTTTGTGAAGTTTATGACACTATTCTTGGGCATAGGGGCCTATTCAAGACCACTCGATAGAATGAGCCTATAGAACAACCGTCTCAACCTGGTCAGATTTATGTTCTAACAGAAATTCTGAGAACATCATCGTCGTTATCGTCATCATCATCATCATTATCATTGAAGGTGAGAACATCGTCGTCGTAATCGTGTTACTACTACTCATTCCCTGCATCGTCGTACTCGTCATGATTGGTGAGTTCTTGGCAAAATCATCATCATCCATCATCATCATTGTCGTCATCATCATCATCATCATCATCATTATCATCATCATTATCATCATCATCATTATCATCATCATCATCATCATCATCATCATCATCATCATCATCATCATCATCATTATCATCATCATCATAATTATTATTATCATCATCATCATCATCATCATCATCATCAACATAATCATCATTATCATCATCACCATCATTAGCATCATCATCATAATTGTGTTTACTCGTGCTGGAGTCGGTAGCGCCTCTGAGTAGCCCTCTTGAAGAGGCGCTATGTAAATGTCTTAATGAATGAATGAATGAATGAATGAATGAATGAATGAATGAATGAATGAATGAATGAATGAATGAATGAATGAATGAACGACCTGACATAGAATATTGAAATTGATAAGTAAGAGAACCCAGAAGCCACGGATGGGGATTTTAAAAAATATAGGCCTCTAGGGTTTAATCAAACAATGATGCTTGTGTGAATCTTTAGGTTGGTGTAAAGTTCGCCTGTCTCAAAGGAGCATACTGTCAGAGGCTTGAAATTAGCTGCCATGTGCTACTGCAAAGATACTAGTTAACATAAGATCGTGTTGTATTAGTTTTTGTCGCTTATTACTCACAAGCTTTTTCAACTGTAAGGCCATTTTCTGCCGAAGGTTGCGTGAAGATCTCAAGTGTTCACTACAACTGGAAGTCTTCGATAAAAAAAGTGGCAGTGAGTTAAGAACTGCGTAGGAGAAAGGTCTTATAAAGCGTCGTTTTACGTAATATCAGAGTTGGTGCCGTGTTCTCACAGCAAGGTCGTTATAGAGTAGACTGCTGCATTCGCATTCCAACTTGTAAGCCGCCATATTTGTTCTACTCATACTACTACTTATCATCGTTAGCATAATCATAATTACAGTTTTGAAATTATTGTAGCGCTTGTCATAAATATATCATCATCGTCAATGTCATCATCATGACCATCGTTGTTATCATACAAGATGCATTGATACCTGTAGTGCGGAAAATTCTTTCCTTAACATCACTCTTCTAAACAAAACCAGTAAAGCATAGCCTACAATGTACAATGGATGAATATAAGCTATGCATACATACATATATGTTTGTATTTATGTATAATTATGTTCATTTCGCTTCGCAATACCGGGAAAGTAATCATCGTCAAAATTTTGACTGCGATTATGTGTGTGTGTATGTGTGTGTGTGTGTGTGTGTGTGTGTGTGTGTGTGTGTGTGTGTGTGTGTGTGTGTGTGTGTGTGTGTGTGTGTGTGTGTGTGTGTGATGTGTGTGTGTGTGTGTGTGTGTGTGTGTGCGTGTGTGTGTGTGTGTGTGGGTGTGTGTGTTTGTGTGTGAGTGTGTGTGTGTGTGTAGGTGTGTGTGTTTGTGTGTGTGTTTGTATGTGTATCTCTGTGTGGTTATCTTTTCAAATTCCTTACTTACCATATAGTCTGTCTCTTTGTCTTGGTGGACTTATCTGGATGTTGAACTTATTTCGGCTTGGTTTTGGTGTGCCATCGGTTGATAGCTTGTGTAGGCCCCGCCTGCTATACATCTGCTGTATGAAATCTGCTAGCTATCAAATTAAGATAATTTATATCACGCTTAACGATAACTCACAAAAGCATTTATTAATGCCTCTCTTAGATTTCAAAGTAATAAGCCTTATAGGCCTAATATAGTATTCACTTAGGCCTATTGCACAACTCAATCAATCAATCGAATTCGCTTATTCAGTACATTAAGCTGACACAGACGCAACTTAGACAACTAGTTTTTGCAACTGATTTTACAGTAAGTTTTCTTTCAATTTAGTAGCACTAAATCAAATCCACACAAGGAATAGGCTTCGCATCGATATTTTTGAAAGCAATCGAATCATCTACAACAGTGTAGACAACCCCTTTGACACGACGCAGCGCTCGTGGATAATCTGGTGCCCTGCGCTTAGCGTTAAAGTAGCGCTTTAGGGGATGGGGAATAGACGAATGGTAACACTCTTGCGCGAAGATCTGTAGGACGCGGGTTCAATACCCGCAAGCCCCTTATAGGTCGACCTAGCCTTCTACTCCCTAGGGGCAGTAGTAAAATGAGTAGGCGCCTAATAGGCTGCCAAGACGCATGTTATAAATATAAGAGATCTAGAATTTGTACCTTCATAGACTTGCAATGTTACTCGTTGCGGTCTGTCAGCGAGCTTGCCTATAATATTGTATATTAGCATAATTATTATTATTATTATTATTATTATTATTATTATTATTATTATTATTATTATTATTATTATTATCATTATTATTATCAGTGCTTTTTTCAGCCGGTACGCGCCGGAACGGCTTTCCGGCACCTTTTTCAGCTACTAAAAAATAATTTATTTATTTTAATAATAAAAACAATTATTTAGTTATTTTAATTTAATTTAAGTGTTTTGAGCTGTTTTCAGTGTTTATTGAGACCCCCTCCCAACCCTCAATCCCATTTTTCTCGTGATTTTAGCCCGCCCATAATTGTTGCGTTCCGGAACCCATTGTTCCGTTACGGATACTTTTTTCTACAAAAAAGCATTGATTATTTTTTTTGGCCCCAAGGTACATATGATCCCTTGGGGACTTAAATATTAATTAAAATAAGTAAATCATCTGGAACGGCCTCTTATTATTATTATTGTTATTATAATTATTATTATTATTATTATTGTTATAATTATTATTATTATTATAATTATTATTATTATTATTATTATTATTATTTTTTTTTTTTTTTTACCTTAGGTTATAGGATCCCTCAGGTGTCAGATACTACTTAAATATGTTGACTCTGGAGTGGCCGTCCTGGTCAAGATCTGGAATTATTATTATTATTATTATTATTATTGTTATTATTATTATTATTATTATTATTATTATTATTATTATTATTATTATTTAGAAAGTTGAAACATAACGACACAAGTAGGCCTACTACTATGGATTGCAAATATTTAGCAAATTTTCTACTTGTCGTGATTATTACTTTTTGATGTAGGCCTAATGCTGGTTTCTGAAAACAAATTGCAAATAATCCTGACGACTGGGAGCATTGCATAATTTACATTTCGATGTCATGCTGATTGCTGTAAATATTTTGTTCAGTTTTTGTTGATTTCGATAATTTTATTTAGATATTTTGCTGCTAGCAGACGATTAAAACGAAATAAATGAATAAAATGTAGCATTAGTCACATATCGTTGGAATCATTTTAATATGACATTTTATGATAATGTTTAAACTTACAAACGTTTTAATTTGATAGTTGCCAGATGAAAAAATGATAATGAGAATATAACTATGGTAATTCACGCTTGTTCTGCCTTCCTTGTAGATGTGACGATGACATCTGTTAGCTCTCTGTTACCATTTCTGAGCCAGTTAAACTGGACTCTTGACCCATTAGGTGCAGGACCAAAGTTTTTTCGAAACCAGTCAACAGCGGAAAATTGGACACAACAGACGCCACGGCTGCACATCGACCCCTTGAATGATTCAACATTTGACTACCTTTTCCTGGACTGCAACGAGCTTATCAGTATTATCCTTATCATTATCTTTTGTGTCTTTGGTTTTCTGGGCAACTTCATCACAATTCTCGTTCTTAGACGAGTTCCGGACAAAGATAATGCGACCATTTGGCTCCTGCAGGCTTTGGCTGTGGTCGACAACATCTATCTCCTTTTGGCATTCCTACAGTTGTCGGGAAGAACCATTTTCATGGAAATACCCGAAATATGGGATGTCCTTTCTCATATTGCTGTGTTCCAGTATACTCTGTTTTTAATCGCTCATACTCTCACCGTTTGGATCGTGGTGCTAGTAACAATTGATCGCTATCTAGCTATTTGCAAACCGATGCATATCAATTGGCGTACCTTACGACGAATGAAGGTAGCAGTCCTCTGGCTGACCATTCTAGCTGTTCTCCTAAATACGCCTGTTTTACTCGACAAGTCAATTTATAGGTATACCGCAGCCGCGGATTGTGTGATCGACCATATTAAACAAATCCAGACAACAGATTCCGATACTTGTCTAACACTGTTTAAGTTGCTGGATGTACTATGGGTCTACAAAATAGTGTTATATTCAGTCATCCGTGGCTTTGTTCCGCTTATGATTTTGATAGTTCTTAACGTTCAGATTGCCAGGGCGCTTCGTGCCTTGAAGAAGAAACACCGACGGATGACGCTTCAAATCAACAGAGAACGAGCAATCACAAAGATGCTGGCCGTTGTCGTTGGTGTATTTTTTGTTTGCCAAATGCCAAAAGCTGCGCAACATATCCTAGATCTCGCCCATGTTGAAATCGTATATCGAGGGTGGGCGTGTGTCTCAGAAATATCTGATGCATTCTTAGCTTTAAACTCAGCGATAAATTTTCTCATCTACTGTCTTCTGAGTACAAGATTCAGCAGAATCCTGCGCAGCATGTTCAGTTGTCGAAGACGGCAAAGAACAGTCAGCCTGATAGTTTAAAAGCTTCTAAACGGTTGTAAAGTGTCAATGCAGAGCTGGACTACAGTCGAAAAATTCAGATGCACAACTCTAAGACGAATGGAATGGTTAACTCTTACGCATTCTACATAGTTTAGACTTTTGATTTTGAAACAGACTCCATAGTTAGATGTTATCTACACGTGTATAGGCACGATGTCTCCTGGTAACATCTGCGACTCCATTAGCTGGAGATGTAAATAGAGTTAGAAATCATCTATGTAAAGGTGGATTTCTACGCAACAGCCAAAGGATAATGGTTGCCAGAGCAGAGGCATGTATAGAGGATGAACAGCAGAGGGCCCTGCGACTGAACCTCGGGGGATATCAGAGAGTGCAGCTGCCATAGGAGACAAAAGAGAGCCGATATGATCATACGGCTTACGATTAGAGAGGTAGGAGACAAACCAATCGAGAGATTACAAGATAAGACGACACTGTTTGTCATCAATGCAGAAGCTGATCGCGGACGATCTAAGCGGCTAGGGATGGAGTCAGCTCTGTAGGTGTGCTGATAACATCCGGATATGTGTTGTACTTAAGAGAAAGAATCAAGAAGATGTGTGCGATTGCGACGTTGTCAGAAATATCAGTGTTGTTGAGGTGTAAGCTTATGTCGAGGTCACCTATTAATCAGGAAGATGAGAGAGTATAATCAGATTTAAATAAACTATGAAAATTCACCAAAGATAGTAGGTGTTGTTCTCTCAGAACCAGGACGGTAAAGGCCAAGCTTTCGGCACCCAAAAGTGACAAAAAGGGCGAGATTTTGCAGAGTACCAGAGGTACTGTCTCTTAGCTCATATTTGGTACTGCGGACAGTTCTGTAGTGGGGAATATACATAATCCACAATGCGGACGGCTCTCGTCCAAGGTTTGTCGGCGATTAGATAACCGTCAGGTGTTGACGGATAGTTAGACGAAGAGTTGCTGACTTTATACCAGGTCTCCGCAGCTCGGAAGACAGCGTAATCCAGAGGGAGCGATTAATTCTTGCAATGATGAAAATACCTTCCAAAGCGACCAGCCATTAAGGATGTCGACACGAAAGGGACGCAGGGCTGGCGATGGAAGTTTCCGTGTCAAGCTAGTGGTTTTTCGTTTCATGTGTATATTGACAATGACAGAGCAGCTTTCGGATTAGACAAGGCATTGGCCCAGCCAAGCTGGTAGTGCGAGTAGTTAGGCTACATTGCAATATGCAGAGTAACGTAAATGCAGAGGTCGCGCGGACTCTAACGCGCGATAATAGAGTAAATCTAAATGTAAATGTACAAGATTATACTGCGACCGTAGGTACTCGACCCTGCTCATTTTTCAATGAATTGATCGGGGGAGATTCTTCATCACTGCTGCCGTTTGAATGGGCGCCACGCCATTTAAGGTTCCCGTGTACGGACCGTAGGTGGTAGCCCGAGATTTAAATCTCTGAAATAAGCCACCTTCGGGAAGCGAACCGCGATCCGCATGCTCTCTTACACGGAGTAGTATGGAACGCAGCCTACGTGTAGATAGGATAACATGCAATAAAACGTTACTACCAATGACTACTAGTAACGAAAATCACAAGTTGTAGTACGATGTATCACAACTCTAGGCCATCCAGTAGCAGCAAGAGTCGTAACTTCAACGACTTAATCAAGGAGCAACTTTCCCCAGGACTTAAAATAACCATGGGTGCCATCAACACTTTCCTATGATCCCTTAGTAGAGATCACAATCGACAGATGACTGCGGCAGAGCTAGTTTTTTGGGCCATCGTGTATTACGCACCCATCGTGTAGTTGCGTAATACTAACGCTATATAGGCCTACAGGCGTGGTTGCATTTTCCGAATTTCGCTTACTCATGGAGAACGTATTCGGACAACAAAGCTTTTCACAATGGGTTTTACCCCGACCAAAATAGCAACCGCTGGGAAATTATCTCATTGCTTATCCAATCCGTCTGCGGTCCGTGAGAAAAAGTAACTGCGACTGAAATTTAGAGAGCGAGGTGCACGTACTGGTAAGATAATACTGCGGGCAACAATATCTCTCTTCAAATGGGTCTCGATGACTGGTATTTGCGACCCGATGTAGATACCAGGATGCCTAATATACGATAACTGCCAACCTATCGCGTTAACGAAGTTACGGACTGTTATGGATCTATTCACCGTAGCCGTCTGACTGCCTGCCTTCCTGCCTGACTCATTTGGAACCGATTTTGACTCTACTTGCCTACCGATTTTGTTTTGACTGAGCGCCAGTGAATAAACAGGTTCCAGCGACTGCGCTGTTGGGGGCGCTGTAGAAATCTCGAGATTACGATAGCGGCTTTCAGCTCTGCTATTCGAATAATGGCTGAAGACATTGGCATGATGACTTCAAAGGAGTACGAGACGAATTACTTTCGTCTGGTGATGCTGACGATGAAAGAGGGAACGAAGGCCATCGAAAAAACGGTCACAGATCGACTTCCGGGTGGACAGGCCCTACACGCACTGCTTCAACAGAGGGAACGTAAACTTCGGTCGTTGACAAAAGTTTTTAACATCGATCAGCTCAAGATTCTTTACCCCTCGACCGGTAACTGCGACCTGTCTAAGATAGACATGACCCTGTGGTATTCGCTGGCGAGAAATCTCATCACGCTCCCCAAACGTCTGGCCGTCAACTGGGACCAAAAACCGGTTCCCGGTGAAGAAGAGTGGTACCACGACATCTTTCGAATCCGGCGGACCAGGAACATCCTCTGTCACCTGAAGCGACCGGAACTGGACACGGTGACCTTCAAGGACCTCTGGGATTACGTGTCCGGAGCGCTGGCTCGTCTCAAACCGAACATCCGCTTCGAGGAGTACCGAGATGCGGAGTACGACCGGGCAGCGGCCAGGCATTACGAAATCCAGGTGAAGGAACAGGTTCTGCAGGAGATGAACGACGTACTCAGGGCTGGTCTGGCTGAGAGACGAAATATCGTTGCAGTCGCTGTCGTAATAGCAATACTCATTCTCATTCTGATTGCAGTTACCACCACCGTCGTCTACTTCCAGCTGCGCAAAGCAACATTCTGCGGACAAGGAAAACGGTCCGAAGTAATAGGTACGGTGCTTCTCTGGCATGGTTTCATTCGATGACAATATGGTATTTCATAGTTGGACCACTCTAGAAGAAATCCATTCAATCTTATAGTATTTAGAGGCAATCCGTCCTACGTATGGTCAAAGAAATCCATCGTACAATGGTAGAGTCAATCCAAGCCTCAGTGACAGAAACAAACAAACATACATACATAAATTCATAAATGCTTGCATACATACATAAATAGGCCTACATACATATATTCATACATACATACATGCAGACATACATACATAATGCATGCATAAATACATACGCACATACATACATACATACATACATACATACATACATACATACATACATACATACGTACATACATACATACATACATACATACTTACACACGTACATACATATATACATACATACATACATACATACATACATACATACATACATACATACATACATACATACATACATACATACTTACTTACTTACTTACACACGTACATACATAGGCCTACACACATGCATAATATTGTTGCGTTTATTAAACAGAGTTCCTAATCCTTTTCCTCTTTAATTGAATAAGTTTGTGACTTCCACTAAAACTGTTCCAGATCCACTTGGGATGCTAACCATTATGCCGAGGGAGGGGTGGCAGGCTCAGCCGCCATCAGAACCCCTCGATCCTCTGGCAGTTCCCGTAGGCATCGTCGAATACACTCACACGGCCGATGTCACGCAGTGCACGGACTGCTGCCGCCAAGTCTACAACATCCAGTATCTGCATATGAACAACAGAGGTAGGCGTACTAACCAAAAGCAGTAATATCGATAATGACAATGATGTTAATGATAATAATAATAATAATAATAATAATAATAATAATAATAATAATAATAATTACTTACGCTGATACCATGGCGCAGAGGACGAAGTCTTGTATGGGACGTCACCGTAACTGACACTGTGGCGCCCTCTTACCTTCATGCAACGTCCGCGACATCAGGAGCAGCAGCGGAACTAGCGGCCACGAGAAAGAACAACAAGTACAGCCAGATCCGCGCAGACCACTTTTTTGTCCCTCTAGCTTTCGAGACCTTAGGCCCTATCAATGACGACGGAATGGCCCTTATAAAAGACTTGGGGAGATACTTAGCTTTAACCACCGGAGACCCTAGGGAGACTTGTTATCTACTCCAGCGGTTGTCAATCACCATACAACGCTTCAATGCTGTTGCCTTCATAGGAACTTTCATGCGGCCAGAACTTGTCGAATGATGTTTAAAAAAAATAAATATATAATAATAATAATAATAATAATAATAATAATAATAATAATAATAATAATAATAATAATAATAATAATAGAGTGGTCAAAAAAATAATTTTAGACTCCTGAGGGATTACATGTACCTCGGGGAAAAAATTAATAATAATAATAATAATAATAATAATAATAATAATAATAATAATAATAATAATAATAATAATAATAATAATAACATTATTGTTATTATTATCATTATCATCACCATCGAGATTATCATCGTCATGGTCATCTTTATTATTATTATTATTTAGTCGTAAAGCCTCTAAACAACCGATTGTTCGACATCAGAAAAGGAGAGTGATGCAAAATAAAATCAAATGCTTGCAGCGGAAACTATGCCGCCACCAGAGGGCAAAGGGGCATCCCATTATAGTTATTATTATCATTATTATTATTATTATTATTATTATTATTATTATTATTATTACCATTAGCTGTAGTATTAGTATTAGCATTAGTATTTTTAATGCAGTCGTTTTTAAGCAACTTTTTCACCGATAATTCCATCTGCAAAGACGTTCTCGATGAATTATATGTACCTCGAAGTAAATAATTGTAATAATAATAAGTTTAATAATAAAAATTGGAGGCGTTCAGGGCCAAGTAAGTTTCGAATTATCCATCCAAGGAACGTGTGCCCTGCCGGATCTTGACGAGCTCTAGCAGTCCCAGAATGGTTTTTGTTTTCTCCAGATAATATTTTAACTCCTGAGGGATCTGAGCATTCTGAGGTACCTCAGGGCAAAAAAATAATAATACAACGTACATTTCGTATCTTCCTATAGGCAGGGGCGTCTACACCATAGAAACCGTGGAGCAAATGCTCCATCCAAGAAATAAGGGGAAAAGATCTGTCAATGTGTGTGCCACCACTTTAGGGGGGAAGGAAGGGGTAGGGGCGAAAAAGAGGGGGAAGGGGAAGTTGCCCCAATGACTTAGGGGGGATAGACGCCCTGCCAATCGGTCTTTCCTCTCGCTTCTATACTAACCAAAAATCGTACCCTCTTTTTAGTATTCTTAACCCTAACGCGTAGAATATCGTCCCTACTTTCTACCAATAAAAAAAATACATTCGATGCATGACTTATCAATGTTCCGTTCCATCAACAGGTTGGTCCGACATAGGCTACCATTATCTGATTGACAGCAGTGGGCTCGTTTACGAGGGAAGACCACCCGACAAAATGCCAGCAGCCGTTCACGGGTAATTTTTCTAACTAAATAAATCCTCGGCCAAGATGGCCGCTGTGTTTTGGCTACTGCTGCATTTTGATAAAAAATACAATAATCTCGGGATAATATTTTAATTCCTGAGGGATCTGAGGTATGCTGTATTTGACATTGCCCTCCTTGAGGCTCCTTCCAAAGTTCAGAAGAGCAAACACACACACGACCATACGACAGAACATCGATTGTGCTTAGCACTTCTCGTGAAGAGGCGCTATGTAAATATGTGATTATTTTACATTACAATTGTGAGGGAAGGACTTGTTCAAGGTCCTTACACAGTGACCCACTCAGAGGAGGCTTGAATCTGTACTCTCCGCGTAACAAGCCGATTAAAATCTGCGTGAAGGTTGCAAGACTTTTGCAGTTTTTTACGGTTTACATTGTCAAAAGCAGCAGTGAAATCAAGAAATATTAAAGGCAGTTAAAAATCCCTGCCAGTAGCAAGAATGAGGTTATTATATTTAATAGACTTTCAGGATGACTTTCTTTGGTTTACATTGTCAAGAGCAGCAGGGAAATCAAGAAATATTAAGGCATTTGAAAATCCCTGTCAGTAGCAAAATGGGGTTATATATATTCTATAAACTTTCAGGATGGCTTTCTTTGGACACCAGAGACAGAGACAGTTGTTGATTGCGTTAATTGTTTCAGCTGGAACCGGAAGATTATCAGCATCGCGCTGCTTGGTAATTTCATGCACGAGACTCCGAAAGACGCCACGTTGAACGCGTTCGACGTCTTAATCCAGCATCTGGTCCAGAGAGAAAAAGTCATCCCCAGCTTCTCCCTCTATGCCATGTGCGAACTCAGTTATAACTACACCGACAGCCCGGGTCGCAATCTCTACGAAGCGATCGACAAGAACACCGGGGATTACGAGAGCTTCAGACACGTTGTAAGTAGATAATTCCTGTGTCGACTCTGTTTTTTTCAGAGTAATCGTAATCGTAATCTCCAATTTCCTAAAGCGCCACTGTAAAGTTGAGCGCAAAGCACCAGCTTATACACGAGCGCTGCGGCGTCTTATACCCCGTCATCGATCGAGTCGAGCTGCTACGATCGACTTGGCTCGGCCGACGATCGACTCGATCGACTTTGTCGACTAGTCGACCTCTCGTCGACTCGATCGACTTGGCAAATAAACGATCGACTTGGTCGACTTTGTCGACTTGGACTGTATCTCTGGGCCAGTGGCCCGGGAGCCATGGCGCCAAAGGTGCCAATTCTCACACAAGTTTTGGCTCTGTAGCGCCGAGGTACAAACATGCTCACACAACTTTTGGCTGGCGCATTGTATTTATTGCTTGCTAAAGTAGGCCTACTTATTGACTTATTGTGCTATAGACGCGTTTCATTTCATGAATATGTAGGCATAGTAAAATCAACTTTTCCACTGATTGTAAAAAATGACAAAATATTCTTATTGGTTATATCGGATATAATGTATAATTCTATCCATCTTAGGTCTGTACTTTGCCTGAGGTTAGCTCACGCCACTATTAAACACTTTCCGAGCCACTGCTCTTGGCCAAAGTCGAAGCATTTAGTCCCGTCCTAACATACAGACATTCGAACGTTTTGGGATCGTCGTTACTGACTAACACAACATGCTGGCTATAAAGCTGAAATTTCTTGAAACTAGCGCATTTTTAACGCATCTTAGTCTTTCCAATTTCACCGTAAAACTGTGAAAAAGGTATCTGCAGCTTCCACTATACGAAATCACCAAGAGGCTTGCAGTTTACACTGAACTTCAAATCAGGTAAATAGTACGGTAGTTGTGCGTTTTCAAAGCATTACGTCATCACATCATGTGAGTCATTTTGTGAAGTAGCAGCAAAAATAGTAAGAAAATATTTCATAGTCGAGTCAAGTCGAGGAAACAACGATCGACTCGACTTGTCAAAACATATGATAGACTCGACTTGCAAGTCGATCGAGTCGAAGATTTTTCGACCGACTCGACTTGGCCGAGTTTCGATCGACTTGATCGACTGACTCGATCGATCACGGGGTATACGGCGTATCCGAGGGGTTCGATGTCCATTGGTGGTCCGAGTCCGGTTGCCAGAGAGACCAGAGAGAGGCAGAGCAGCTCTAACGGAGGGTTTCGTTGAGGACGAGATAGCTTGGAAGGCAGAGGATCAGATGGATTTGGACAGGAAGTCTTGAAGAGGTGAGTTTTCAGTTTGGAGTGGAAAGCCTGTGGGGTGATGAGTAGAGGAGCCCCAGGTAGATGACGATGAGTGAGTGGCGGTATTGGTGGAGGCACTGAGAAAATGCGGAATTCTGGAGGAAGTTCGTTCCAGAGTTTAGGTGCAGTTTGGGATGTGGATCGGTTGGAGAACTTGAGGCGAGTGTAGTGACTGGGGGACGGGAGAGAGTGAGATATAGCTCTTGAAGAGCAAGTTGTACCGTCGAGTGCTAGTAAAACCTGTCGCCTATAAGCGCAATTGTGACATCAAGAGTCTCTTCAATGCTATATTGTCTTTGTTATGTACATAACACAGGTGTGCTATACTTATCTTTATTATGTCATACCATGCAATAGGTGTGCAATATTTGCACACATAGACAATACATACATACATACATACATATGTATAGTTGTATACATATATGCATACATACATATAGACACATACATGCATAAATACATAGATACATACATAGATATAAAATTATATATATATACAATGTTATACATACCTCCATCCATCCATGCATCCATCCACTCATGCATGCATGCATACATACATACATACATACATACATACATACATACATACATACATACATACATACATACATACATACATACATACATATATACATACATACATACATACATACATACATACATACATACATACATACATACATGATACATACATGAAAGGTTGGGGATTAAATAGGCCTAAAGTGCTTCAAGCCTGCCCTAGTTACGGGCATGAAACTCTGGTGGATTCAAGGGGGCTAATGCAGGCTGTAATCTAGTCCCCCTCTTGTGGGGGGGCAAGTTTCCTGGGGGGGGGGGATTTTCCACCCCAAAATGTGTCGACATTACAATATTGCTGGCCTCTGGGGAGCACATCAATCCTGGGGGGGAATTTCCACCCAAAGACGTCTAGATTACACACTGGGGCTAATGGGACGTAGGCAACCCCCTAAACTTCGCGGATTGACTTATTTTCTCAGCAAACCCCGTAGACTTCACTATTTCTTTGTCCTTTATTTTCCCATCTTGGCTACACCCCTGTGGTATCGGCTACGTCAAGTAGAAATGGTTAGGAAAACAAGACTCTTCAAGTATGTGGTCTTATGAAACGCGAGCTCAAGGATGCGGTTTAAATTAAAAGGATTACGAAATACAATTGATGTCGATTTCTCTATTTCAGTACTAGAGCTCCCGGACTTATGATATGCGGGCCATTATAATTGCATGGCAGGTTTTTAGAAGAAATGCCATTCTACATACACACACACATACACAAACATATATTAAATTATTAACACACATACATGTACATACACATACATACGTATTACATACACACACACACACACACACACATATATATATATATATATATATATATATATATATATATATAACACATGCTTGATGCTTGAATAGAAATTTGCACACAATTCCTATTACTAAAGAGTCTGCGATTTAGGACGAGGTGATTGCCAAATCCGGCAGTTTTATCAGCATAATCAGTAATTATCTTGAACTGCCTGCCTGCCTGCCTGCCTGCCTGCCTGCCTGCCTGCCTGCCTGCCTGCCTGCCTGCCTGCCTGCCTGCCTGCCTGCCTGCCTGCCTGCCTGCCTGCCTGCCTGCCTGCCTCTGTGAGTGCCTCCGTGAGAGGCTGCGTGCCTGCTTGACGGTCCATAGTGCATAAAAATATTATCCTATAGATCTAGGCACATATCGCGTTAATGCCCTTTCAAGGCCTGCAATTTACGACAAGCAAGCATAGGCATTCACTATGATTCAAAGGACTGTGTACAAAAAACCTTGCACCCAATGTGTCATTTTTATATGACAAAGTTAATTGCAAATAAGTTGTCTCATTCATTCATTCAAAGGATTTGATATAGCGCCTGTTCAAGACACCTGATACCTACTCAGAGGCGCTCCCAGCTCAGCCACAGCTAAAGAAATGAGACTGGAGGGACTTACAAAAAGCACACGAATTTAACAGTGGCAGCAAGCGCAGGTTTAAAGGTAGGCTATTCCAGATGGAGGGCCCTACAACCGAAAAGGCCCGACACTGTCTAATAGCAGTGCGAGCACGGGGGACTAAAAGCTCCCCCCTTGCTGAAGAGCGGAGAGATCGACGAGCTGAAAGTTCAGAGACAGGTCGACAAAGATCAGACAGGTAGGATGGAGCACAGCCCAGAAGGCACCGCCAGACAAGTGCAGCAACCCGCTAGGAGATGCTCTGAGAAAAAGGGAGCCAGTGAAGGACATCACGCATAAAGGCAGTGACAGGAGCATGCTTAGGAAGGTGACCAATGAGGCGAGCCGCTGAGCCAAGAGCAACTACCGTATGGCTCTTTCTATGGATCGATTGGGTGAGATCCTTGATCACCACCGCTGCCCGTTTGAATGGGTCCCACGCCATCTGAGGTCTCCGTGTACGGACCGTGATAGTTCCGACAGTGTTCGTAATCTGGCAGTGCCGGTCCCTAACCTGGAGAAAGAAGGAGGGCGACGTTAATCGTCTTTGTTTAACACAGAAACCACGTGCGAGATTTTAGTTATTATAGGTTCGACACGTGTGTGTGTGTGTGTGTGTGTGTAGGTGTGTGTGTGTGTGTGTGTGTGTGTGTGTGTGTGTGTGTGTGTGTGTGTGTGTGTGTGTGTGTGTGTGTGTGTGTGTGTGTGTGTGTGTGTGTGTGTGTGTGTGTGTGAAAGCATGTATGCATATGTGTATGTATGCATGCATGCATGTGTGTAGGCCTATGCATGTGTGTATGCATATATGTATGTAGGCATGAATGTATGTATGTATGAATGCTGTGCTTGTGAGAGATAGCAAAAGCTCTAGGCTACATTTATATTGTCTTAGTACACACATATCCTACACGTGAATTTATGTATGCATTCACTATATTGTAGCATATTTGTTGTATTGTAATTGCCGTGTAGGCCTGTGGCTATGCACTGCATTGTATAGTATTTTTCTGCATTTCCATTCTTTGCATCATGTTATATTGTTCATGTATTGTATTGTATTGTATTGTATTGTATTGTATTGTATTGTATTGTATTGTATAATCCTGGATTGTTGTAGGCTCATCGACCGGAAGGAATGTGTTTCTTCAACCATTCACATCATCACAAAATCTTTGAAGATTACAATTATTAATGCGAGCAAAGTCATGGACGAGACGCCATTGGCCAGGTTCTACATGCTTGCGAGAGCCCGCAGATGGAGACTCGATCCACTCTTCACTGAGCCTTGCGTTCTTATCGAACTGTGACATCATTTGTCGAAGAGGTTATCTAAAGGCACCATAAACAAATTCTGACTACCACCATACTATATAATGTATTATATGCAAAGTACGTTATAATAATGTAAATGACATTTAGAAAATTAATGTAAATAACTAATGAAATAGATAATAGCTGGAACCGTTTTCCGCAGGAATATTGCTGCTTGAGCTCCTCAGCTTTTCTCTTCTCTTGTTCCGGAAACGCCTGAAGTCCATTTTTTTCTTAGTGACTTGGATCGGGAGCGCCTCCGAATCGTTGAGTGGCGGTTCCATAAATGTTCGATTACACTGTCATTACAGTATTATATTTAGGCTTACAATAAGTCATGAATAATATCGATTAATGTAAATGAAAATGAAAATTAAGATTCGATAATATTATAAGTGGAAATTCGTATATGTGTAGCCTATAAGTATAGACCCTTAACAGTTGTGAAATTCAGATTCCAAGACTTGCTTCACGTGTGTGAAAGTAGTCTGCGCAGACTTCACAAGCCTTCACGTACACTGAGATAGTAGGGTGGTCGAGTGGGTAATGCGTCCGGTCGTCACTTCTGTGATGCGGGTTCGAATCCTAAGCCTATCAAGTGAAAGTGATGTAGACAGTACAAGACTTAGATGACCAATTGTCATGGACATTTGTATTTGCTATGTAGGCCTAATTAAGAGGCTCCATTAATTAAGCGGGACTTCCGGATCTGCCTATATGACGGAAATAGCCTAGCGTAGCCTATAATTATATCTTCCTGCTGCTCTCCTTAAGATCTATTTCAATAAACGAATGAAATGCAAATGAACTGAAATTGCTGTAGAAAAATCATACAAATATTAATGCTAGGTAAAATACTGGACAGTGGACACCCATTCGTCCTCTATTGTACATAACAATGAATAAACTGTGCATAACATCGGAAGGTCAGAGGTTAACATTTCGGTTGGAAGAAGAGAAGAGGAAGAGCAATCGTAACAGAGCCAACCCCGATAGGCAGCCATTCGTATGACGTGTTAGGGACTTCATTTTCTTAGCCTCGGCTTATGACGGTGGGTAGGCCTAGCCAGTCCCCTCCCTCGCCTTCTCATCTTCCCACCGACATTGCAATGGCAGTATCACCTTGTCACCTTGTGCTGTCAGCTCGTGGAGCTCTAGCGATCGTCCTGGTGAACACACTCCATTGTTTCCTATTCGATGACAAGTCCCTTAATTCCGCCAAATTCATGCCAGTTACATCTTGTATCTCATCCATCCATCTCCTCCTTGGGCGACCCCGTCTTCTCCTCCCCTCACCGCACGCCAGCATCATTTCCTTCTCCAGACCATCAGATCGCATAACATGTCCAAAGAACCTTAGCTTCATTCTTGTCGCAGTTTGTTTTAACGACTCTTCATTCTCAACTCCAATCTCCTCTCGTATTGATTCGTTCGTTCTTTTCTCAGTCCAAGATATTCTCAACATCTTCCTCCATATCCACATTTCACAAGCGTTAACCTTATTTTCCATGTTCTTTGTCATTGTCCACGTCTCGCAACCGTACAGTACCGTAGGAAAGATTAGTGCTCTCACGAGCCTTTTTTTTGTTTCTATGCTCACATGTTTGTCTTTCCATATCTTTTCCAGTCCAGTCATTGCAGCTTTCCCTATTGCAATCCTTCGTTTTATTTCTGGATCACACTTTCCCTCCTTTCCAACCAGTGATCCTAGGAATGTGAAGCTTTCTACCACCTCTATTTCCTCTCCGTCTATCTCAAAACTATCCCAATCTGCTGTTGTCATGACCTTTGTCTTCTTTATGTTGAAGTATAAACCAGCTTTTTCACTTTCTCTCCTGACCCTTCTTATCAGTTCTGCCAGATCCTCTTTTCTTTTTGCCATTAATGTTGTGTCATCTGCGTTTCTAAGGTTATTCAGTGTCTTTCCAGCGATTTTTACTCCCTCAATTGCCCCCTCCAGTTCTGCCTTTCTCATTATTCTTTCAGCATATAGGTTAAACAGGAATGGAGACAAGATGCATCCCTGCCTCACCCCTTTCTTGATTCTGAAATTGTCAGTGTCTCCATATTCTGTTCTTATCACCGCTATCTGGTCTTCATATAAGCCCTTTAGTAACATTATCAGGTGTTTCGGAATTCCCATTTCAAGCAGGGTTCCACATGAAATCATGGTTAATGCATTCGAATGCCTTGCTATAGTCAATGAAACAGATGTGAACCTCCTGTCCATACTCCCTTTGTCGCTCCATTATCCACCTCATGTTGGCTATATGGTCTCGAGTTCCACGAGATTTCCTAAACCCTGCCTGGTTCACCGGAAGTTCTCTTTCAATTGTGCCTTCCATTCTTTTGTGAATTATTTTCAGTAATATTTTACTAGTGTGTGATATCATTGCTATCGTCCTATAATTGTCACACTCCCTCGCATCTCCTTTCTTGAATATAGGTATAAAGATCGACTTCTTCCAGTCCTCCGGCCATTCTCCAGTTGCCCATATTTGATTGCACAATTTTGTTACTGTTTTTATCATCGCATCATCCCCAGCTTTTATCAGTTCTATAGGTATCCCATCCTGACCGGGTGCCTTATTATCCTTGAGTTGTCTGATTGCCCATTCTACCTCCGCTTCCATGACCTCCGGTTCCTTTTCATACTCTGTTATGTCAATTTGTTCTTTTTTGACTCGTTTGTCTTCCCTATACAACTCCTCCGTGTATTCTCTCCATCTATGTTTCATCCCTTCTTCATCACATTTTACATTTCCATCTCCTGCCTTCATTGAGCCCATTCTAGGTGCAAATTTTCCCGTGATTGTCTTTACTTTTGAGAACATTTCCTTGGTTCGTCCCTTCCTTCCCTCGTCTTCCATTTCTCTGCATAATTCGTTTAGATGTAATTCTTTATCTTTCCGTGCTTGTTTTTGGAAGGCACTGTTCAGTGCCCTTACCTTATCCTTTTCTCCTGCCTTCTTTGCAGCCTTCCTATCAACCGCCATGCATAAGGCTTCTCTCGATAGCCATGTCGTTGTTGTGATTTTCTTCTTCTTTGGAATGTGCTTATCTGCGACTTCGACTATTGTTTTCTTCATCCTCTCCCATAGGTTGTTCGAATCCTCTTCCTCTTCTATCTCATCTCTCTCTAGTACTTCAAACCGATTCTTTATTTCCATCCTGTATTCCGGTGTGATACCCTTGCAGTCGTATCTGATCAATCGATCTCCTTTCTTTATCTTTTTCAATTTCGTTCTCAGTGTTGCTACCAATAGCTCATGGTCAGTTCCACAGTCCGCTCCTGGCCTTGTTCTCACATCTCTTATTGTGCTTTTCCATCTTTTGTTCATCAGTATGTAGTCAATCTGGTTCCTATGCTTCCCATTCGGTGACGTCCATGTGTACAGTCTTCTCTTAGGCTGTTCGAACCATGTGTTCATAATTCCTAAGCCATTCCCTTTGCAAAACTCAACAAGTCTTTCCCTGCTTCATTCTGTTCACCCAGGCCATGGCTACCCAGTGTGTCTCCATCACCTCCGGTGCATTGACCCACTTTCGCATTGAAGTCACCTATGATCACTAGTACGTCGCCCTTCGGAGTTCTGTCCACTGTACATTGCAGGTTGGTGTAAAAACCCTCATGTTCCTCTTCTGACGATATCGATGCTGGAGCATATACCTGTATAATGGTTATGTTGACCTTTCCTCCTCTGAATCTTACACTCAGAATTCTATCACTCACTGTATCATATCCCATTATCGCATTTGCGCTTGACTTGTCACACATGATTGCAACTCCATTTCTTCCTCTCTCTTTTTGTCCCGACATTATTATCCTGTATCCATTCCAGCTGAAATGTCCTTGTCCCTTCCACCTTGTCTCACTTAATCCTAGGATTGCTATGTCCAATTTCTTCATCTCTCCCTGTATCACGTCCATCTTTCCGCTCTGCATACTTCGCACGTTCCATGTGCCCAACTTCATCTTCTGCTTACAGCTCAGGTTGAGTCTTTCCCCTCCGAATCGATCCACCACTAGACGTCCTTTCGGCTTTATTCCTGTTGCTTCGTTAGATCGAGGGGCCCTTGACTCTCCGTCTTGCTCTTCCCCAGTAGCTTCTAAGTCACGCTCCGGCCTGGGAGTCCCACCATCCGCAACTATCACCGTTTTTGGTTTGGTGTGTCTCATGACGATTCTCTTGGCAAGTTAACAGGGGTGGTTTGCCATTGCCTTCCACTGGTTTTGCCTGCCGTGCCCGTTCGTTCCCCTTCCTAGGAAGGGTACCAACGGTCCGCACCACGAGAAGGTGGGCACGGAGGACTTTGGTTCACCAGCCCAGGTCGGATCCGAGTCTACGCTCATCAGAGACGTCGGTCAGGTCGCCTCCCCGTTTTACTCTGTATTAGAGTGACTGGTGAACCTTTGCGGACCAGTATACTCGCAATAAAGTTGGCTAGGACTAGGAGGCGCATTATATCTCGATACAACTTTCAGCCCTGTCGGGGATTTGAACCCCCGACCTCTCGGTTGACAGTCCAGGACGCTAACCACTAGACTATCCCTCTGCCTGTGTCTGTCTGTCTGTCTGCCTATGTCTGGCTGTGTCTGTGTCCCTCTGTCTGTTTCTATCTGTCTCTGTGTCTCTGTCTCTCAAAGGCCGACAAATCAAGACAAAGACCTGATCAAGACACGTACGCATCTAAATTTTATTGCTTTTAATAAGTCAACAGAAAAGCTATACTGTGTTGGATCTAATGAGAATTAATTAACCTAATTAGAATTTCCGTTCGACGCAGCAGTGTCAAAGTATCCCCACCCCGTCTCAGTGTTAGTTAACCTGTACAATCAATATGGGTGCCTAATCTAGGCCTTAGTAGGCCTACATCGCAGGAGTGTCGACTTCCTCAATGTTCAGTTCCGGAACCTTTTTTCTAGAAAGTAGGCCTAACACTGGCTAATTAGGCCTAGAGGACCGTGACTGCTCTAGCTGCCTATAGGGGCCCGGAATTTCTGTCGGCGGGCCTGGAGGCAGCCATGGGTATGAAGTGTTGGCGAGTTCATTTTCTTAGTCTCGGCATATGAGGGCGGGTGGCCAGTCCACTCCCTCGCCGTCTCATCTTCTTACCGACTGTACGGTCGGTATACTCATTAAAGCTGAGTTGGCAGGGGACGCAGGTGGAGCAGACATCTCGAAACAGATGTCTGCCCTGGTAGGGCTTTGAACCCCGACCTCTCAATTGACAGTCCACCACTCTAGCCAGTACTGTACACAATCCAGCAACCTAACAGGGTTAACTTGGCGAAAAATATAATTATTTCTTTTGATCTAACAATAACCTTAAACCCTCATGTGGTTTCATTCTCTGGGTTTTTCCCTGAGCAGTGTAGGTCTAATTATTAATAGACATGACCGACCTCGATTGTGACCCGACTCAGAAAAATATCGAGAGCGCCATGGAGGATTTTCTTCGAGAAAAGTTTAATTATAAAGATATCGTGAAGCTGAATGATGTTTCTGGCGGTCTTGTCAATAAAGCTGCGGTCTACGTCACAGAATCTGGAAAAGTTTTCGTTAAACATTCAGCTAGAAATAACGTAAGTCTAAAGTTTCACATCAACCTAATTTACACAACAATAATTGATGTAGCGCTTGTTCTAACGATTGCATACATCTGGCTATTTCTATAGCGCTTGTTTGAACGTCTTACGGAAGGTAAAGAACCTTATACGTGTGTGCCATAATGTAGTTGAAGAACATGATGAATGTTCGGGGATCAAATCACAGCTAGGACGAAAGGTCGCGGCGAGTTTGCTTCAGTTGTTGATCCTGGCTAACACGCGATTGTGAAATTAGTTCAGCAAGTATGTTCTTGTTTAATCAGTGGAGCCTAGACTTCCAATTTAGTTGATCAATTACAGTTATTATATTTTGCTTTGAACAGCTGGCAACAAGTGTGTGGTTAATGTTTGCATTACAAAATTTCAATTTAGATCTTAACTGGAAGCTTCTAAGAATAGGCTTCAAATAGCATGCTCCACCCTGCCCATGTAGCTCATAATAACACTGATTCAATATAGATATGGTTGCAACTGTTAATTGTTAGGTTGTCTTTAGTGTATAGATGGTGTAGTGGTTAGCATGCTGGACTGCCAAGTATCAGAGGTCTGGGTTCAAATCCCAGCCAAGGCAGACTTTTCATTCGAGATTTCTGCTCCATCTACATCCCCTAACCCACTAAGCTATAATGAGTACATTGTCGATGGGGACATGAGACGGTAAGGGAGAGAATTTGCCATCCGCCCTCATATGCGGAGGCTAAGAAAATGAAGTCGCTAACACTTCATACCCATGGCTGCTTTAGGGCTGAGTTAAGGGACTGCTTTCCTTCTGTATCCAGGTTCCAGTTTTAAGGGTTTCTTGTAATTCTTGTTTTTACCCGTTTCCGTTTAAAGCACGGCCTAATAAGCTAAATCTGATACAACATTAACAGATTGTTGTTTTAGGCATATGATATGTTCGTAGCAGAAGAAGCTGGCTTGAATTTAATTGCAGAGACAGGATGCATTAGAACTCCAAAGCCATATAAGGTTGGTAGAGAGCTTCCGTATGATGCAAAAGCATTTTTTGAAATTACTTTTTTGAATTCATGATTTTATAGTGTTTTCATCATTGTTGTTGGCTTTTCATTGTCTTTTACCTTTCTTTATCTTTTACCTTTCATTGTATTTTACCTTTCATTGTGTTTTACCTTTCATTACATTTTATTTTGTCTTGTAGTTTCATTTTCTTTTACATTTCTTTGTCTTTTACCTTTCATTGTCTTATATAGTTCATTGTCTCTACCTTTCATTGTCTTATACCTTTCATTGTCTTTTACCTTTCATTGTCTTTTGCCTCTTTGATCTGGCTTGTCCTTTTTAGGCTGTCTCTCTCTGTCTCAGTTGATGCCTTGGTCATTAAATGCTGGTGTTATAGAATTACAACATAATTATAATGTCTGAATTAATTCCCAGCGTAAAATGTTTTGTAGAGAAATCCTAGTACTGTACTCGTTTGTGGAAATGCCTTTTAACGCCTCCATAAAATTCACACTATTCACCTTTAGGTTATCACTGGATCAGTATATGAAATAACCATTAGTAGATTTACTGCCTAACTTAAAAACAAACAATTAAAACACTGTCTTACTGTGATTTCTGATTGATAATTTATTCCTCAGGTTGCTGCAAATCCTACGGGTGGTGCTGTATTTGTGATGGAGTATCTGGAGGGCCTTGAACCTGTCAAATGCTGTTGGGAAAAGCTTGGACAGCAACTAGCCAAGTATGTTAAAAAGCAATGATTTCAAATGTATAGTGTCTGTTTTAGTGAACTATTTGCTTTGTTATCAGAATTTTGAGTTTTCTAGCTGAACCACAGGAGAAAAAAAGAGAAATAGTTTATTAAGATCTGCAGTATACTTTTTACAAACGTGATCAGGCAATACGTGTTACCATTATGTGCAAGAGATATTTTCACACATCTAATGACAATACTTAGAGATTGATCGAATACAGTTAGAGATTTATTTGTGACCAATTTGCAGTTGTATTCACTGGCAAAAGCATCTTACCATGATGTTAATCTATTCACGAATAAATTTGTAGCAGAAGTAATTGTTTGACATGCTTGGGTTCGTTTAGCATTTGGTTTAGTCTACATGCAGTGTTTCGTCAGTGGTCAGCTAAAGGTTAGTAGTTTTATTTGCATTGTTTAGATTACATTTGCACAACCTGGACCTTCTTAAGAAGGATCAGCTATCTGAAGGATTTGTTGGCAAGCGGGTTTTACCGCCTGTTGAAAAATTTGGATTTCATTTGAATACATTTTTCGGACCTCATTTTGCAGTTCCGCCGGTTTGGACGGACACTTGGCCAGTGAGTGGAATCCAATTTAACACTTTTATGGGGTACTCAAGAGGCACTGTATAATTTTCTAGACACATACTTACAAGTATATTCGTGTACACATGCATACTTAGATACGGTACATACAGTACATTTAGAAACTGTTAATTGCAAACATGTTAATATTGACTTTGTGCACTGCATCACTAGGAGCTCTAAGAGGATTTATTTTAATATCAGTGAAATAACTATTCAAGCTGCATTCATCTTATTCGACCAGTTAAAATACAGTGGCAAGTTTATGGGAAGGTGGCACAATTTCTGGTTATGGGCATCAGATGGGTTTTAAAGTGGGATGCCTCACTCTTCATTTGAGAAAAAAAGTCATTGAAGCAGTGGTAAGCAGCTCGTTCAGAGGTGGCAAATCTCTGAATCTGAAACCTAAGCATATCTGGAGACTCTAGCTGATACTTGCTATTCTCTGCTTGAAGAAGAAGAGCAGTCCCTTGAGCTAGCCCTGTGGCAGCCAGTGTTATGAAGTGTTAAATGTAATGTAAATTTGCTACGACTTCTAAATTTGGTCTGCAATGTTTAATATGATGCTTAGCTTTTTCAGCCTTGTTTTCTTCTAGTATAAATTACACTTTATATAGGTGACCCTTACTGTTGTAGGAATATTTTGTGCGTCATCTGGTACAACCTCAGTTTGAATTCATCGAAAAAGTAAGCTTCTGTTATATTGTTTGGAAACATCTAAATTAAAATATATATGCACACATCAATTCAACTGCTGAATTTATGTGTGCATGTATGTTAATTCGTAATATATTGACACTGACTTATTGCTTTGTAATAATTAATAATGGATAATACATGTACGTTACTAATTACATCCAGAATAGAGGAGTAAGAACTCATAGTGTATGGCAAACATGCAAGAGTATATACATTTGCACGTTTGTGTATAGTGTCTACAAATACATACATACATACATACATGCATAGCATTCACTGAAGGTAGTTCAGTTCTTTTTGGGAGCCATATCTTGCCTCAACTGTGCATCATATGCTGCATGTGATTCTAACACTTGTCAGAACAATTACCTGATAGTACGGCATATATATAGTGCCACTAAAAAACAGAGACTGTAAGTGTTACTGCCCATGTGAAAATACTCTTAGCATGATACGCATTTTTATTGTTGTATCGCAAGGACGATAAACAGATCCAAGAGCTTTGGTCTGAGCTGCAGCTAAGACTTCATCGGGTGTTTGATGGAATTGATCTGAAACCGTCTCTAGTACATGGAGACTTCTGTTCTATCAATGTTGGTCAGCTCAACAATGATGCAGGTACAGTTACTGAACTTCACATTTATTTTCTTGTAAAACCTCTTGGCATTTTCACTTTGCAATGTCAGTTAAAGAAACTATCGCACATATCGCTTGGTATTATTATAATGCATTTACTGCATTAAGCAACACTGTCTAAGGACCAAGTGTCAAGTGATGATGCTGAGCAATTATGTGTACAAAGGACTTGTTCAAGGTTCCTACACAGTGACCATCTTGGGGAAAGAGGCTTGAACCCATACTCGCTGCATTACATGGCGAGCACTCTACTTCTAACCAACCGGCTACCATATCACATGGTACTTTAAAACACACGCATGCTTAAGGTATTTAGAAATCCTTGTAGTTACAAAAAAGCCTACAGTTGTCGACTGTGTATGTAAGTGAGATGTGCTGGAAGATCATATCATTAGGCCATCATCAGTGGCCATGAAATGTTAAACATATGTTTTTGTATTACTACTACACGCTAAGCGATTTAATTATGACATTTAATGCTCAGTCCATTTGTTCAAGTACTGGTACATTGGCAACAATATACCACTTCACCTCTGAGAGACTGTTCAATTATGTGTTCTCTTCTACTTGATGTTCTATTGGTAGCAGTATACGAGTACTTGAACAGTCTCTTGACTACAGAACTTTTATAACCTCTCACAGTCCAGGAAGAGCACATACTTGGCACATACTTGACAATGTAGTACTATCCAAGCGACAAGTGCTATCTACATTAAGCCAAAAAAGCGTTCTAATAATGCATTTACAACGGTCATAATCATAAAAGGTACCTGTTAAGAAAATTGTCTATAGTGTCAGTGTCAAATTTGTTTATGTTTCCTTTTTAGTTCTGTTCGATCCTTGCTGTCTTTATGCGCCGGCCGAATTCGACATGACGATCCTGGCAATGGAAAACGACTTTCCTCCCAGCTTCTTCGAAGCATACCATTCCGCTATTCCTAGGGCACAAGGGCACGATCGCTTGATCAAAACACAGCTTCTGTTCGCTTATCTGCTTTGCTATTCCAACTCGCCTGAGAATCGTCAAATGGCTGTCGAAATTGGAAGAGAACTTCTAACAAGTACTGCAGCTGTATAATGCTAAATTCCACCAGTGAAATTATTTATCTTAGTTAAATCTTCAGCACTCATTCCTGCTCTTGCATAGCTTCACACCTTCATTTCAGTGAAATCGGGGCCCAAAATAGTGTTTTCTGACAGGGTGCAGCTGGCTTGTCTGGAGTGTGTAGTATGAGTTTTTGATAGATTAGCTCAAGTCAGCTACACACAATTTCATTCTAATACCTGAAATTTTACTTGCTGGTTCAAGTAACGTTTGAGAAGAGTGTGCAGTTGACATTTATATCTGTTGTAGGCATTGATGAAATATCTGAACAGTACTGTTAAAATTAGAGGGCTTGCAATACAGAGCAATCGCCTTACTCTATGTATGGTGCAGACAAGTCTCTGTAGTGGAAAGTATAATAGAAATGTGGCACATCAGCTTCAAGTATATTCTTACTAATCTTGTGGTGTAGGTGTGCATAATAATCTAGTGGTTAGCATGCTGGACTGTCAACCAAAGGTGGGGGTTCAAATCGCTGGGCAGAAATTTGTTTAGAGGTTTCTGCACCCTGTACATAGCCAACTTGGATGTAACGAGTACACTGAAAGTATATAATCAGTGGGAGGAGCCGACAGCGAGGGAGAGGACTGGCCACAAAGGCAAAGTAAATGAAGTCGCCAACGCACACACCCATGGCTGCCTCTCAGCTTAGCTTAAAGGACAGCTGTTCTTGTTCTGCAACTGTAAGAATTTATTTAAGAAAAATATTAATCTTCTGGTTTTCACCAAGACAGCTACATGTATTCAGTTGGAAGCTGATATGCTCTGATAATTAACTTGTTATTAGCTTTTAATACATTGGTTGGCATCAGGGCAGTTTAAAACAAGAAGTTGACTCTATACAACTTGTACCTTAACGGGTTGAAGCGCACTCCGAAGTAACCATAACAAACGATTTTAGGTACTTTTTTCAAGTTAAACAAAATTCTATACGAACAATTAGTGAGCAATAATAAGAGGACTTGATACCCAGCAGAGAAAAAAGCTCTTTTAAAGCATAAATAAAATAAAGTCCTTACACTAAACTGTTGTGATTGCCTACTAGAAAGCTAAAATAACGAGATCTTCCAAAAGTCGTTTTCTAGCCCAGTGGTTCCCAAACTTCTCTGGGTCGTGACCCACTTGCAAATATCTTGGCAGTCTCGGTACCCACTGTGTAAAATTAAATATTGTGTACTAAAATTTGCTTCGTAAATTGGAATCGAAATATGCAGATTTACGTACAGCGCTTAGAAATTTTAAAGCATTAAATAGGTAAAAACAGTTCAAAATTTATTGCAGTCCAGATAGTTACAGCCCGATCATAGCCAAATGTTGTTACTGCAAAAATTAATGTTTCTCGAAAAGGTTTGGCGACCCACTTGCCAGTACTTTGCGACTCACTTTTGGATCGCGACCCACAGTTTGGGAAACTCTGTTCTAGCCATTCTATTCAGCCTTATCTCTTGCGTCGCTCACTTCCAGCTCAGCAGAGGAATCAGATACCGATTCTAAACAAGTAATATCTTCCGGACACGCCTTCAGCAGAGGAAGGACGATCACAGACAGTGCCGCAAAGGACAGGAACAGAAAACGATAACCGAAGACGTCGGCAAACCATCCGCAGGCCGCCGTGAAGGCCAGCTTGCCAAGGACTTCAAACGTTGCCAGCGTTGTGTAGTGGGTGGCCTGAATGTCGACCGTTGCCGACCGTGAACATTGCATCATGAAAGTGAAAGTCACTGTGGTAATAATCCCACTGAGAAGTAAGAGTAGCAGCAGCATGACAATGGCCACATCTACAACACAAAAAGAACAGCCATCAAGCTTACAAATGACAAAACTACCAAAAATCAGGCTTACAGAGACACAAAACTACCACCAATCAGGCTCATATACAATGACAAAACTACAACCAATCAGGCTCATATAAAATGACAAAACTACCACCAATCAGGCTCATAAATGACAAAACTACCACCAATCAGGCTTCTATAAAATGACAAAACTACTGATAATGTACGTACGCAAATTGATTACCATTGACTACCATTAATCAGGCTTATATAAAATGACAAAACTACCATTAATCAGGCTTATATAAAATGACAAAACTACCATTAATCAGGCTTATGTAAAATGACAAAACTACCACCAATCAGGCTTATATAAAATGACAAAACTACCACCAATCAGGCTTATATAAAATGACAAAACTACCATTAATCAGGCTTATGTAAAATGACAAAACTACCACCAATCAGGCTTATATAAAAATGACAAAACTACCACCAATCAGTTTTATAAATAACACAAAACTACCTTTTATAAATAACACAAAACTACGTTTTATAAATAACACAAAACTACCACAAATCAGGCTTACAGTGACAAAAATACCACCAGTCATGTTTATAAATAAACGAAAACTCCCACTAATGCACTAATGTGTACGAATTATACAGCAGGGAAGAATGAATCTTTACTAACAGAAAAGGGCCTCTCTGTACAGATGTCCAACATCCCAGATGACAACCAGGAGCAGCTGAGCACCGACTGGCAACAACCGCAGCAGACACAGCTGCTGCAACATGAAGTCTAGCGGAATCTTCCTACATTTAACACCGGAACAAGCAGAAACTTTTTTACCATGTCTGTGTATGTTCATCATTATCAAAATACATAAATCACATCTGTCATGACTTAGAACTTTTAACTCCTATCTTACTACACGTACATGGTAGACAAGTAATCGTCGCACATGAGAATCTCATTATGTACAGTGATGTGTTTTGGAGTCGTATGAGACTGTGTTACAATGACGTGAAATAATGAAGCACATTATAAGAGGTATCTGGTGTATAAGGAATAAGTGCTGAACTATAGGATTATAGGTGGTCTCGAGTCAATGCTCCTCAAATTTTTCTTCACCATGAACACACTGGCCCAGCATGTGGGCAGAACCCTTTGAGACAGTCTATGTTATGAGTTCAAGATTGCACAGCTATTATCTACTATTAACAATCTTGCATGGACCACAGTGCAGAAGGTTACAGCAGGCTGATGCATGCACAAAAATTAAGAGGGAATATTGGTCCCTTTAAATCCATGCTGAGTATGGGTTCAAGACCCCTGAGATGGTTACTGTATAGGGACCTTGAACAAGTCCTTCATGTACAATTGCTCAGAGCCATGGATTGATGCTTGGTAATAAAATAGTGATGCATAACAAATGTGTGATAATAATATTGGTCTGAGGTTGAAAGCGCTCCGCTGAAATCCATGCACAACACACTCGAACAAGAGGAGTACCCTTTCCTGACGTGTTATCATATTGCTCAACAGTAAAAATTTTACATTTAATACTTATCACCTTTGCAAGATTCTGATAGTTACTAAATATAAATAGCGATATACATATACGATGTATCAGGAATCCAGGATTTAAATCCTTAACATAATTAACCAAACTAATGAAAACACATTCTAAACTGGTCTACATGCATATAGCAGTTGTTCAAGGTAACTCTCTGGCAATGCCAAAATTCATAAAACAACTGTATTTAATAATGCTCTCGTACAAAAGCTCGAGAGGGGGCGTATACATGATCATATGATAAAGTAGCAGTAATGCTGAGCAACTGTGCACATAGGACCTGTTCAAGGTCCTTAGACAAGAGCAGGCTAGGGAAAGGCGCAAACCCATACTCCACATTACAAGCCGAGCGCTTTAACCAATCGTCTACCATGCTCCACTTGCTCAATGTGTTGGCAGGAGGTCATCACTTTACCAGACAATGTTAAGCATAAATTTTTAATAGAAATGCATAGGAGGAATTTAAAACGAAGTTCACCTGTAGACTGTGACAAACCAACCTCCGAGGACTGAACCACAGATCGAGACTCCCTGACCGACAACGCCCGTCCAGAACGTCACCTCCGACGGTTCCACTTTCTTGTCGAGGAAGAACAGAGGCAGCATGTTCAGTGCCCCCTGCTCTCCTAAATCCAAAAGAAAAAGCCATTAGCATCAAGAAATCTCACTACTTAGCGACAACAACAAAATAAAAACAGGTTCTGGTCTTGAATACCTGACTGAAGCTTTCATTAATTGCATTAATATAACACTTCTGCAACAACATGCAGATCCAAAGGGGGCTATTCCGGTTGGATGGCCCAACCATTGAAAAAGCACAACACTGCAGTGTTGATATTCATGCAAAACAACCGACCAATTCACCCCAAGCACTGGAACAAAGATTTCTGCAGCCAGCCAAACCTGAAATGGGGCATCAGAGCTTCAATGCGTAAATAGCAACGGGCATTTCGCAAGTGGCACCACAAAACTGAGATTAAGTATGCTGGGAAACAGGCAGCCGAGTTTCTGTGCACCTCCAGCTGACTCAGGCAACATAAAAGTTGCTAAACATCATTGCATACATTCATGCAAGCATCACGACACTTCTGTGGCATCTTTCCCGAACCTTCCACAAGCACTGCATTCACAGCTCTCCAGCTGACCTTAAAAGTCTCGAGACATGATCTCGACTTAAAACCCTAAGGTCCATTCTTGAATCTTGATTGGAATTAAAACTGATTTAACACTTAACAACGAGCTGCATTGGTTTCTTTAGTACACTCTCGTCGTTAAAGTGTTAGTTTTATCAGTTTTAATTCCTGTTATGGGCCTTAAAGTTTTAGGTCAAGACGAACGAGCTGCATTTGTTTCCCAGTCACTTTTAGTACACTCTCATCATTAAAGTGTTAAAAGAATTGCACAAAGACCAAGTAAGCAATTTAAAAAATGCAAATATCTTGATTACAAATCTCAAATCACAGAAACACCAAACCTAATTTGAAAAGGAGTAGAAAAGACATCATCCAACGCGTCCCCGGAACGTTAAGAACCTGTCGAAAAGTATTGTGAAATCTATGTGCGTCCACTTCCTCCGACTCGGTGCCAGGCGCTGCTCTTTCCAGCGTGTCAAGGTGGTCCCTGGCTTCAGGTTTCGAATCCACGCAGTGACTGCACATCCGACTAGTTGATTTAGAGCTATGTACAAACGCATCACTGTGACAAGAATGCCGGGACTGCTTCATGTGTTTCAATTCCCTTGAATCTGCAACTTCAGCGACACAATTTCCAACCGCATCCTCTATGAACTGATCATATTCGCACAATGTTTCGGCATCAGTGCCGTGCACTTCGTCGCTGCAGCTCGAATCGAAATTATTGCCTTTCTCGTGAGTTGGTTCTTCTTCATTCTTCGCCCTTGAGCTTGGTCGATGATAGACATCCAAGTTTCGCAGACTTGGGGAGACATATATGAACATTGCAGCTTCGACGTACAAGACTGCCAGAACAAGAAACAGCCCCATCCATCCGATCACGTGAACAAATGATGCCAATATCCCGCCGCCAAAGATCGACCCCAGTTTGTACCCCACAACCTGCACAGTGTTGCCCTGACCTAATTCGTCAGAGGTCAGCAACCTGATAGCAATTGCATCGACCGCTACATCTTGAATAGAGGCGAAAAGATTCAGGAGGAACAGAACAATGATGACTGGGATTAGAAAATCCGGTGGAAAGAAAGCGCCAAAGATGCACGTACCTCCAAGACAGAGGATGCTAACCAACAGCCATTTGCGTTTGGTGCTGAGCTGATCCACCAGAGGGCCCCAGAGAAATTTGCACAACCATGGAGCATAGACAATTTTCAGTAGACCGATATCTGTTAGGTCGACTCCCTTTGAGCGGAGGTAAACCGGAAGGAACTGAGCCTGAAGACCATACGGAAGGCCTTGAATGAAATAAAGGAACATGAGTAGAAGAACGCTGCCAGTCACTGGAAGCATCATGGAAACATCTCGTGGCTCCAAAGTATGATGCTGCAATAACAATAAAAACAATCCCACAAGTCAATTATCACATCAAGACATAAGGATGGAAACAATATATCTGTGTACAGGTCAGTAGTGTGGACGAAGCCAGTTGAGGAATGCCCCTGCCTACTTACAGGGCTTTGATGCCCATTTTAGGTTAGACAGGTCGCAGAAATCTTCATATCACGTCTCAAGGTGAACTTGTTCATCCTTTTACATGCACTTCAACAATGTAACTTCAAGCCTTTTCAGTGGTTGGACGATCCACTTGGAATTGCCACCCTTTAGATCTGTGTTCTTTTAGTCAAGGACACTTGCATCTTCTACAAGCAATTGAAAACTGCTTTCTTTCGCCGAGGCTGTGTGCTGGAAGCGCCTCTGTGTAAGTAACGTTAGAGAGGACCCATATACGTGCTCTGCACGAAAGAATTATTATTAAACTGTGGCCTACGTAAGTAAAGCTACAATTCTACTTGGCAAACATTGTAAACTGAAATTGAGTAGTACATCTTGCACTCGGGTACACCCAGGGTACACTGTGCAGTTGGTCTCAAATACACTACTTTAAAAACGCCGAACTACCTTGATTCTACATGGCTGTGACAGAATTATCCACACAGGCTAACTTAAAACAAAGCAAAACTGTAATTTCATCCGTCGCTAATTCATTTTACAATGCAGTTGAATTTTAAAAATCCTCTTTTTTCGTCGTAATCCTTATATTTGGTACTTCCGGTAGGTGAAGTTCGTAGCCACCGCCGTCTGACGACGATTTACTAGAACAGCCACTGATGTCGCGACAAAAATCCGTTCTAAATTTTATTGCATTGTGTTGTATTGTATTGTATTGTATTGTATCTACAAATTTAGAAAAGGCCTGTCGCAGAATAACTATTCAGAGTGCTCTCAGCACAGAAGGACGTCCGCACTGGTCATAACCCTCTCCCTCCCTTGTCCGCATTATTCCGCATTTCGATGACCCTCCCTCCCCTCCCCTCATTGCGGACGTCCTATATGGATGACCCCAAACAGAAATACCTTTATGGAACGCGTGACCGATGTGGAAAAGCCAGTCATTAGTTTGGACCTGAGAGAGGGGGAAGGTCATTCCAGATTCCTATAGGGTTAATAATAATTAGTTTTAAATCAAATAAATCAAGACAAAGTCGTTAGGGTGAATTTTTTTCAGGTTTTGGTTCTACTTACGAAAGCATAATGGCAATCAAAGCTGATGGGCGCTGTAGAAATGTCGAGGTTACGATTACGAAGGTGAAAATTATGATTGCAATCGTTTTGGGCCGTTAGCCTATGAGCAGCCGGAGTTAATTAAAACACAACAAGGGCCTATAGGCTAGGTCTAACTAAAATCTAGCCTATAAACATTTCATATCTGAATCGAACAGTTATTTAAATGCACACGTTTTTAAAAAAGCGACCGTACGTATGGCCTCGACTGCTCAGTTTCAGTGAATCGATATGGCAAGATTCTTCAACACCGATGCCATTTTTCAGCGTATGCCTACCACGTCATTTAGGGCCCACTTTTGCACGGATCCATATGCTTACCCGAGATTTAAAGCTCTGAAATAAGCCACCATCTGGATGTTCATTAAGTGTCTACTATTTATTTGATAGATAATAAGGGTCTACAGGTCTGGTCTCCAAAAGACATCGATCTTGGGAAATGTCGAAAAATCTGATGCGACGCGGCACTCGATCACGTAATAATTATTTATACTGTGGCTCGATCGTCAATAAGCAGCTGATGCTTTGCCCTTAGCTTTAGAGTAGCTCTTTGAAATTTGGAGTTTAAGGATTACGATTACAATTTCATTTGGGCTTGTTTTAGATATTATTAATTAATTTGAAAGCAAGTAATCATTGTCACATGCTTTAATTGCTCCAACATAGGTAGGCCTATAGTAGGCTATCGAGTGCATGAGACCTGTTATCAGTGATGAACTTCTAAAAAGATTACATAGTATAAGATGCAGCACCAGTATCTATCGTCCTATGTTGTTCGGAGCATGTAAATGCTGTTTCAAATATAAATTTACTCACAATGAGCATTGTGTCTTTTGATAAATAAATCTAATCGTTTTCGTTAAAATTTATAAGCATCGACAGAGCAATTTAAATCTGTAAAATACCTAAGTTGGTGACTTACTGTTCAGTCAGTCGCATAGTGGCGTTTTGACGTCAGTTCATCTGCGCCTCGAGAATCAACTTAATATAGTATAGTCAGGTTGTGTTTGATGTTAAAGCGGTTTAAAGGAAGAAGCGATGATGGTGTTGGAACAGCAAAACTCGAGTTTTGTCCAAGAAGTTTTGGTATGTTAAGCTTCATGCTTATTTGGTATAAAGTAGTTGCTTAAGGCAACCTGGGGGACCATTTTGGATAGATTAGCGTTTCGTATTCCATAGATATTTTAAAAGTGCGAAGGGCCTACTGCAACACAACGATCGTCGGTAGTCGAGGGCAACAACTAGGTTGATTGGTAATTTAGGATCAAAGGGAGTGTACAAAGTGTATATTGCTTTATGACCCCGTAAATGAAGACAAGGTGCAGTCAGGACAAACACCTATTCCTTTTGCGCTTGCTTATTGCCATTGACATCACGTCTAGTTTGAACTTGTACGCCTGGTTATGGCTAAATGAAATGCGCAAAAGCAGAACTCCGTCAGATATAAAATCTACCTAACAGTAAACAAACGGATAAACAGTCTTTATTTTCTACCACATCTTTTCTTTCCTTTAAATCAGTGCTGTCCAACCTTTTTGACCCCAAAGGCCACCGAAACAATTATTCTTGAAGCCGAGGGCCACACCAGTAAACTCAAAAGCAACAACTAAAATTTAATGAAAATTATTAACTGTATTAACTTTTATTATGACAATAATTATGTAATAATCAGTGAATAATAGCATATATGTATGGCTTGCTTTATGATAATTCAGCACCAAAAAGTGTATAAATAAACGTTCAAGCATGTCTTTAGTGAGATATTTGGCTTTGAATTATGCTTTCAATTTTTTATTTGCAGTTGGTATTCAGTTTAGGTGGGCCATTTAAAATCCGCCTGCGGGTTGCATGTTGGACAGCACGGCTTTAAGTAATCATTCTACTTCAACCATTGTTTTGTAAAACATTAATATGCAATAAAATGTAAAAGCACGGTTGGAATGAAATGTGATTTCTAATTAGTCTGAATTTGGCATGTTTTTTTACGTTTGACAGGATTTTTGTCGGCCATATTATTTGTACGTGGAACCGTATTTGGAGAACAGCCGTGTGAGGATAAATACATCATGTTCTCACTTAGAGGCATGGCAGATAATTCTGTTCTCAGCTGGTGTCACATTGCTCATCACGTCGATATGGAACTTCCTCTTTCAACCAGATCGCAGTGAGTTTGTAATGTTACCCCGGCAAGATTTTACTCTATCAAGGTTAACAAACAAACAAATATATTTTCAGGATTTTCTTTGTCCGGTACAATAAGTGATGGCATGTTTAGCGGCACTATATATATGTTCAAGTTTAATTACACATTACAATTAGCTTGCTGTATGTTTTTGGTATCTGACCCAGCTTTTGGCTGTTTGACAATGTCTTGTCGGAAAACTGCTGTTGTCAGGTTGCCTGTTTTGTGTGCTGAAGAAATGTTAAGTTTATCGTAATCATAATCTCCAAACTTCTAAAGCGTCACTCATAAGCCATGTGCAGGGCACCAACTTATTCATGAGCACTGCGTCAAGTCTGAGGGGTTTTCCAAAGAGTAGTCCAAGGAAGTCAGAGTCCAGTTTCCAGGGGTTCCATGTCAAGAGACGAAGCAGAGCAGCTGTTGACACTTTAACGATGAGCCTGTACTAAGATGTATGGAAAAACTAATCCCTCTTGTCATTAAAGAGTTAAGGCAGATATAGTTTATGGCGAGAAGAATTGGAAGGCATAGGATCAGGTGAGTTTACAATTACAGTAAGTTTACAGTACCTATCAACTATTAACTAAGCATTTATTTATATAGCGCCCCTTCAAGGAAACTATTCACAGGCGCTCCCAGCCTGACCCCAGCGTAAGAGAACAGTTTTTAGAACAGTGAAGAAAGCAGTGGATGATTCTCAAGGAAGAGACCACAACGCAGAAGGAAGCCCATTCCAAATTGTGGGTCTAACCACTGAAAAAGCGCACTGCTGCATAGTAGCGGTTTGTGCAAAGGAAGGTCACCAATATGTAATGATTATGATTCTAACAGCACACCACACTGTGTCCCTCGGTGTCTTGGGGCTAGCTCGAGACACTGCTCTTCCTACGAGCTCGCTTTATTACTATATGCGTAAATATTGTATTACAGTACCCGTGTAATGTATTTGTTTTGTTTTCTCCAGGCCTTATGGAAAGACTGAAAAAGTCCATATTCTGTTGTTTGAAAAACTTGCCATTCGTTCGTGGTAAGATCAAGTCAGAGATGAACAAACAGAGCTTGGAGATGGAGAGAAAATTCCACAAGTCCGCCAAGGGAGAGACTTACCTCGAAACTCTACCACCAAAAGGACTTTCTGAGGTTTGACCAGAATCTTGAAGAACTCATCTTATGACATGATATTTCTGTTGTAAGAATTTGACATGCCGTACGTTTTAATTGTCATTCTGTTTGATCAGAGGTGCGTGGTAGTCTAGTGATTTTTGGACTCGACCGATAGTTCAGGGGTTCAAAGCCCTTCAGGGCGGAAATTTGTTTCAGGATTTCTGCTCAACCTGCGCCCCTAGTGAAGTCGGCTATTATGAGAACACTGTTGACGGGAAGATCAGGGGGTGAGGAAGGAACTGGCCACGCAACATCATATGCTGAGGCTAAGAAAATGAAGTCGCTAACACTGCATACCAGTCTGTGGCTGCCTCTAACGGCTAGGTTAAGCGACTGCTTGTCTTGTGTTTGATTGAGGTCTCATGTGATGCTCTATGTTCTAATCTTCAGTGTATGATTTTGTTGCAGGAGGAAGTTCTTAAAGAACTGTTAAAGTACAAGAATTTAGGTATGTATATACATTTATTAAAGGAATATCTTATGTGTTGTTTGTATGTTGTACCGGGAAAGTGTTGTTTGTATGTGTAGTTTGTATGTGTTGTTTGTATGTTGTACCAGTACAGTGTTGTTTGTATGTGTTGTTTGTATGTTGTACCAGGACAATGTTGTTTGTATATTCGCTGTCTTGTTAAGTTCAATTAATCCTTTATTGTCCTTTAGATCTACAACAAGACTTTCTGTTTTAACTTGCTTACCCACCATAGCGTAATTTCTGGTTTCTCTCGTTCATCAGAATTCAATCTGGCTTGTCCAGTGGTCTGTGATCACGATTTCACTTGAAGTGATCATTGATCATTTCTTGGGAATTATGGTAACGGTGCTGTCGAAGCAATGTATTAATTAATGTATTATAACAGTTGTAGTTGTGGCAAAAAATGTGGCTGTGTGGAGGTTCTTTTGTGCTTTTATTGTATAATTATTAACTGTGGTATTTGTGGTTTGATAATTTCACCTGAAGTTGTGAAATTTTGATTTCAGTTAGCGTGAAGTGGAGTGATGGTGCATGCTCAGGGACAGTCTACAGCGGAGAAGAAAAACTAACGCAGCTTATATCAAAAGTAAGGAACGTTTCGGCCTTTGTTGGACTCGATTGCTGCTAAAATAATGCGTAATAGACTTTTTATGGTTCAATACATTGGTCGAATGCTCACCATACACTTCGGAGTTTGCTAAAAATTCATTATTAATTTTATGCTGACTTATTGTAATTGTATTTATTATTGCAAATTTATATATCACCCCTTAAAGACAGAATCATCAGAAAACCAGGATTGAACAAACTTTGCATTGAAATTCTGTACTCAGCTTCTTAGCTGATTTTGGAAATCAAGTCTTTGAGTTGAGAAGATTGGTAGTTTTGCCATCAGGGCTTATGATGAGTTTTAAAATCTGTTTTTTTAGGTTTACACTGATTTTGGAATACATGGCTTTGTGCTGATTTAGGAAAGTATCCACTGCTTTGCCTTTGGAAATTTGTCGTTGATTTTTATGTTGACTCTGAAAATTTCATATTTAAGTTTGTGTTACTTTGGAAATTTCTCATGTAGGTGTATGCTGACTTTGCCTGGACAAATCCGTTGCATGCCGACGTCTTTCCAGATGTGCGGAAGATGGAAGCAGAGGTGGTTCGCATGACGTGTAACCTTTTCCAGGGAGGACCAGCTGGCTGTGGCACGGTATGGTAAAAAAATGTGTAACAAACTGATTATTAAATTTACACATCTTTAGGAGTTGTGTAAATTTACACATCTTTAGGAGTTGTGTAAATTTACCAATACAATTCGTTATCATTTGCAGGTGAATAATTAATTTGTTAATTAATCTGTGTCATCACCTGTTGTAGTTCTTCATCAAGGTCTGAATGTACTGCGAGTGATGTGGGAAGTGCTTTTGGCCTGGTTAGCTAAACTGGTTAAAGCATGCATCCCATGCTCCTGTAAATGGACAATGTAACACTGACTGTAACAAAGATCTGGAAAGGGTTGAGGTAGTTGCTCACGAAGTGGTGTTACATAAGCCTGCAATTACAGTGTCTTTTGTTGATTATAGTTTCCTGTGTTGATTACAGATGACATCTGGTGGAACGGAGAGCATCATGCTGGCGTGTAAGGCTTATCGCGATCGTGCCTACTCCTTGGGCATCCGCTATCCCGAGATGTACGTCACTTACTATCGCTTACTAGATTCATTCATTCTGTAATTCAGAACATTATTTATATAGCACCTCTCCTAGATGTCTTTGGGTTAAAAGAACAGTTTTCAAGTGTTTATCATTGTAGCTCATCCTGAATTGTTCATGTCTGTGTTGATTTTTGTTTTTAGGGTGGTACCTGTGACGGCGCATGCAGCATTTGACAAGGTACTGCTAAAGAACTCTTCTATATGAAATAAGCTTTTCTATTATTCTTACGTACAGGTTTCTTATTCACACAGATTGTAATGCTTATCTTTGCTCATTCTGTGCAAAGACTTGGGGAATTATATTTAAAGTTTTACTTTTGTTAGGTAAATTGTTTGAACTTTGTAGATTTGCTGGCAGTTGCAAAGTGAAACTCATGTTATTTAAAATTATTGTTTTAAATTGCTATTGTAAATTGCTATTTTTAATTATTTTTAATTATTAGTTTTAATTATTAATTTGTAATTATTGTTGTGGCTGCAGTTCTACAGAATTCTGAACTAATTTCTCTTGCTCGAACTGTATCAGTTGCTGTTTAGTGTCATAGTTTCTGTTGACAATTTCAGGGTTCCAGTTATTTTGGCATCAAAATCATCCATATAGCAATCGATGAAGTTACGAGAAAGGTTGACATAGGAGCAATGAAACGAGCGATCAATTCCAGAACGTGCATGGTAGAATTCTAATTATTTACCTTCTGCTTACCATATGAAGCTCTAGCATGCAATTAGCAGTATTTGAGCATTTAATGTGATCTCTACACTTTGCAACATCCTATAGTTGCTAAGTGTTAATAGACAGATAAAAGGAGGTACTTAAAAGGAGGTACCTCCTTTTAAGTACTTCCTTTTAGTGCCTCCTTTTAAGTACTTTCTTTTTAGTACCTCCTTTTAAATACCTCCTATTAAGTACCTCCTTTTAGGTACCTCCTTTTAAGTACATCCTTTAAAATTACTCCTTTTAGGTACCTCCTTTTGGGTACCCCTTTTAAGTACCTCCTTTTAAGTACCTCCTTTTAAGTACCTCTCGAAAGCACTCCCTTTGCTTGCCTTTATGCTGTTAAAATCATTAGAAATAAAGTTTGTCTGTAATGGGTTATAGCACTTTCTAGCTTGCCATAACACTGCACTTTTGTTGGTTGGAGTGGTAGCAATTCTGATAATTTTGAAGATGTATTTTGGAGTGTGTCACAAAGCACTGCCTTGCTAAAACGGTAAAACTGTGTAATTGCTGGATAGATTGGCAGTAATCTTGAAGATATCTTGTTTAAATCATCTATTACTGTACCATTATGTTACATTTTCTGTCATATGCTTGCATCCTGTAGTAAATGTAAATGTACACGTTTTCATATAGCAACCATATGGTGTCGACCCTGCTAAAATTTCAATGTATTGATTGGGTGAGATCCACCGCTGCCCTTTTGAATAGGTGCCACGCTATTTAAAGTCCCTGTGTACAGACCATGCTAAACCGAGATTGAAAACCTGAAATAAACCACCTTTGGTGGGCAAACCACTATCCGCATGCTCTCTTACACAGTGGAGTGTGGGTTAACGATGTAGCTAACTGGGCCAGTAGAACTCTGCTCGCTAATTGCTCGTTTTGATCGCAGATAATTACCTTACCTTGTCTTCAGTTGGATGTTTTGCATTATGCTTCAGCTGGTTGGTTCTGCGCCGCAGTTCCCTCACGGTGTGATTGATCCAATCGTCAGCATTGCCAAGGTGAGTAAAGAACCCACATTCAAGATATTTAGAGTCGAAGATTTATAAAGCGAGAGAGACAGAAATATACATACATACAGACATATATAATTATATATATATATATATATATGAATGCAAATGAGCATACATATATGTATGTGATTATTTATATGGTGCCTTTGAACCTTCAAATGTACCAAACTGTAATTGTAATTAGTAACTTCTGTTGCGCCAGTGTCTAACGCACAAGGCGTCAACCGATGGCACACCAAAACCAAGTCGTAATCAGGTCAATAACCAGATGATCGGGCCATATGACAAGAGAGGCAGCCTATGATGTGTAAGCAGTTTGATTACGACCATGGGACTGTGATTTTATAGATGCCCAGTGTTGTAAATCTTGCAGTGCATAGAGGCGTTCTATAAATGATTACATTACATTACGGTTGAGCAACAGTTTGGAAGATTTGCTGCATCTGTTGTCGTTAATTATAGCTTGGAAGGCGATACAACATTCCCGTCCATGTCGACAGCTGCCTTGGCGGTTTTCTTGTTCCATTCATGAAAAAGGCTGGATTTGAAGTGGAGCCTTTTGATTTCAGCGTCTCAGGAGTTACCAGTATTTCCGCTGACACCCATAAGGTTAGTCTGTCGGAAGAATGCTGCTTGTTTATATTTTATATGTCGAAAAACTTAAGTTTCCAAGAATGCCAGAAAGGTTTCTTTTCTAATGTTGAAGTGGGCTAAAAAGTTTTCGTTTTTAAGTACTTGACATTACAATTGAAAAACTGGTTGCTTTTAGACTTTAAACTAAATAAAGGACACTGTAAGCTGTGAGTGTATTTGCTAATGAATGTATGTGTGCTATATTACTGCTGTAAATGTAATTTTATGTAATGTACCTATAAATATATATAGCACAATTTAAAATACTTTGGGAAGATGTCCCTCATCATGTACATTAAATGCTGTGTGTATGTATGTAAGAATATATGTATGTATGTATGCATGTATTTATCGAGACATTTCATATAGCACGTTTTAAATTACTCTTTGAATCGCCGGTGTTGATATGATGTTAGAGTCGTTATTAAGGATAAGTTCAATTGTGCGTGAATGATGCTGCAAGAGTTAGAAAAAAGTCTGACTTTTTATAGTCCTTGCATACACATACTTAGAATTCCGTGCAAGAGAATCTCACTGAGCCATGATGTATGGCATGGTGGCTGATTGGTTAGAGTGCACGGCCTGTAATGCGGACAGTGTGGGTTCGAGCCTTGTCCGAGGCAGTTACTGTGTATGGATCTTGAGCAAGTCCTTTGCGCACAATTGCACTGCGCCATCGATGTTCTGTCATATGGTCGTGTGTGCACTTCTGAGCTTTGGAAGGAGGGCAATATCAAATGCTGTTGTATGTATTATATATGACACTGTGTTCAATATAATGTCTTATGTAAGAAATCCAAAGACAAATGCAGTAAAATACTGTTTGGCCTTTGAACCAAATGGTTATTCTGTTGTCGCTTTCCAAAATTGCCTCTGTGCTGGTTAGGTTGAATTTTACTGTTTGTGTGTAAGAGAAGTTAATGAAACAAAATGTGAACGTATTTTGCTTTCTTGCAGTACGGTTTCGCACCAAAGGGATCATCTGTGATCATGTACAGCTCAAAGGACTATAGGAAATTTCAGTACTTTGTCGCTCCTGACTGGCCGGGTGGCATTTATGCATCACCAACATTTGCAGGTATTTCCCCTCAACTTACCAAACTCATGATCTAGCTGACTGAGTAGAACGTTCAGCCTGTAATGCAAAGAGTACAGGCTCAAAGCTGCCCTTGAAAAGGTTACTGTGAATGGACCTTAAGCAAGTTCTTCACTCACTATTGTTCAGTGCCATCGATTGATGCTTGGTAATTAAACAGTGGTGCTCAATAATAATAATAATAACGAGGTCGCCTATTGGGGCACTATGTTGATGCTGCTCGGAGCCGAAGAGCGACTATCTCAATGTTACTAAACCATTCCAAACAATATCAATTCTTGTAATAATAATAACAATAATTAGATATGCTGAGATTCTTATTGTAATTGTAAAGTCTTGAATGAAACCATAGCCTGATGCCTTGTGAAATATAATAGTAGAACTACAGAAGTTATAATACTAATATTAATAATAAAACAAGACAATTTATATAGCGCCACACGCCACAGCACAGCCGAGGTGGAAGAAAAGGGCGCTGTACTACTTGAGTTAAAATATCATTGACAGTCATATGATACTTTAAACAATAGGTCTGGAGCTCTTATTTAAGTTGAGATATGTTGATATTCGTATTGTAATTGTGAAATCTTGACTGTTAGTCCATAATGGTTTTGTGTACAAGGGAGCCGTGCTGGAGCCATTATTGCTGCCTGCTGGGCAACCCTGATGTTCATGGGCGAGGACGGATACATCGAATCGACCAAAAAGATCCTTAACACTACGAGATTCATCGAAAAGGAGTTAGTGTTTTGTGCTATTTTACGAATCGAGCGGCTGTTTTGTTTCACGAGGCAACTCTGCTCTCGTTGTTAAAGTGTTAATAAGTATAACATATTACGTTGCATTTGCATTAATGATGTAACATTGTTGTGATTGGCGTTTTCGTGTAGGCTGAGGAAAGTTCAGGGCGTCTTTCTGTACAGCAAGGCAGAAGTGAGCGTTGTTGCTCTCGGCTCAAAGCAGTTCAACATCTATCGACTGTCAGATGCACTTGGCGAGAAAGGGTGGCACCTCAATGCACTGCAGAACCCAGCAAGGTAGGACACCTGCTCTGTATCAATGCAGATGTAACTGTTTTCATCTGAAGTGGAAAATGCATCACAACTCGTATCACTAGGTAAATCAGTATGTCAGTTTTATACAGCAGCTTAAACAAAAGGCTCTGAATGCTGAGCAACAAATTTTTTTAGGTACACGTGTACTTGCATACATGCGTACATACATACATCAATTCATACATACATAAATGCATATTTACATTCATGCATACATACATCCACACTTACATCTATTCCTACATATTTGCAACAGTTATATTTTTCAGTTTCATGACTCAACAATTAATTGCAAAGTTTACATGATAATGTAAATCCACAAATGTTTGCACGCCATTTATTTAGTGTATTTCATAAGTGGTTAATTATCGCAAAACTGACTGTCAACATTCACTGGTGTGACACGCGTCATTTAGCACTATATTTACAATTTAATATAGTATCTTTGTTTGTTTCTGGTCGATGTATGAGCGATAAAATGAGTTCAGATAAGCAGTAGTGTTTAATGACACAAACTTTTCTTGCAAAAAGTACTTTTTTTACAAATTCACAAACTTTGACGGCCACCAACAGTTGTGGATTTATAGTATGCCTGGAAATCCAAGTGTGAATGTAGATAATAAAATTGGAAGGCCTTGGCAACATGGTATCACAAATAACTGACAATTGTTTTATTTTGAGGGAAGGGACTTTGAAGTTCATTACATCAAACATTTTTGAAGTATTGGGTGAGTTGAAACTGCTGAGTAAATCCAGTTAGTTCTGCCAGTTTATTCTAGCAATGTTGTTTTAGCATACACCTGTGTGTTACGCTGGTTCACACTAAACCGGGAGTTGCTCAGAAATTCGTGACAGACTTCGAGGCTTGCACCAAAGAAATACTGAAGGAACCAAATGCAAAAATCGGAGGAACGGTAAGTTGAATTTCAAGTGATTTCAAACTGAAGTCTCCTCGTTAATTTTGTTGTTTTGAATTTGCACGACTGATATGTTTGAAAAATATGTTATCTATACACATAATATCCATATAGTGTCCGTCTGTCGGGGGACGCTACGTCACAAATGGGTTCTGTTCTATTGTGAAACATAAACCGTTTGTCTTGACGACGGCGATAACCAACGATACATAATTATAGGCCTATAATATGACGGGCAAATACACTAGTTTACTAATAATGTTCTGTAAAGTTTATCTTACATGTGAAGTGTTAAAGAGTGCTTGAAGTTTTGTGGCACAACATGAACAGCCTTTGTGCTTCAATTCAGGCGAATGGTAGGGTGTCGGTATATGTTTTCACAATGCAGTTAGATTCTTGCATATTGTGCAAGGAATTTGGTACTTGAGCCAGCAAATTGCATGCCTGATTGATTCAAAACAAAAATATACAGCCCTGTGTATCTGATTATTAGCCTCTTTCAAAGGTCAGAAGTGCACACACGACCGTACGGCAGAACAGCTACAGCGTAGAGTAATTGTGCATGAAGAACTTGCTCAAAGTCCTTACACAGTAACTGCCTCAGTGGGTGCTCAACCCCGTACTCTCCATGTTACAGGCCGAGCGCTCCATCCATTCTGCACTAGAGGCATCAAGCACATTCTGGAAAGAAGTAGCCAGTGGTCAACAGTATCAAATGCAGTGCTAAGGTTAAGACACACTTTCCATTGCAGGTAAAATAGTAGATGTTATCCTGTGTATAGGTCTGAACTGTCTCCAGTTGCTCCCTACAATGCTGTGTAGAATGCTGTCGTTACAATTCCAGCTGCAATCAGTTGATTGTTGTCGATTGTCTTTTAGGCGGCCATGTACGGAATGGCTCAGAGCATCCCAGATCGATCCCTGATCTCGGATATTGCTGGCTTATTTTTCGATGCCTACTACAGCACGACGGACCAAGAGGAAAGGAAATCGTAAGCAACGGTGACGAAATAAATGATTTTCCAATTGATTGCTCGACTTGTGTGCACTTTAACCCTCTAACTAAACTGTGGTGTGATTTAAGTTTCAAGAAAAAGTAAAATTTTCAAGAAACGGCTAATAAGATAATGTTGACTAGATACTAATAGCATTGCCATACTAAACTACTACACTGAGATTGAATTTGGTGACCGTAGATTTAAATGCTTATTTTGTTATATAATCGTGTTAACATGGCATGTAGTTGTTCAGTGCTTTCATAATTGTTTGATACTTTGAAGATGTATGTCATTGTACTTGTCTGATGTTTTCAGCACCCAGGTAAGTGGTGGTTAACAGCAGCAAAGGCATCAATTGCTAAGATCATACACCTATGCAGCTGGTGGTTAACAGCAGCAAAGGTATTGCTAAGATCAACCACTTGTGTAGCTGGTGGCTGTCAATAGTTTCAGAGGCAGTGCTAAGAGAATCCATGCTCATCAGAAAGTCTATCAATTGGCTTGACCATATGAGTTTATAAAACGTACATGAATTTGAGTCCCAAAAACTGGTGAAAGATCAGCGCGTTGCCACCAGATCTTGACATTACGAACCATATTGCTGTCTGTTTTGTTATTCTGCCAGTTTAAGTGTTGCAGTAAAACCCTCTCGTAATTCAAGCAGTGTGAATTTATAGTGAAGAGCGACTCTTAATTGGGTGTAAGTTTATAATTGATTGTTCAGACAGTGTAAATTTCAATTAATATTAATTGGTGGCCTCATTGCCTTTCTCTGATCGTGATTTTGTTTTTGTGCACCAGCGGTTGATGCCTTGTGAATACACCGGCACTAGCAATGTTTCTGCTTAATAATAGCTTAAAAGTCTGCGCTGGTTGTTCCAACAAATTTAGTTGTATTTTGCTTTTGTTACAAACTTCTATGTCTTTCTTGTGTTATTCCAAATTATTTTCCGTTATTACTGGATGTAATTTCGTTGTGTTTTGTCCGTGATGAACTCATTTATTATTATATAATTCTATAATTGTTAATTTTTATGTAATACTTTAATTGTAAGTCATGTTAATGTGTTAGTTTGAATAAAAAAAGTGAGAATTTGTATGCAAACTTCGGCTGTTGTGGAATTGTTGCACAAAATGCAAAGGAGCACTGTATTATTATTACCAAATTCAGCTCAAGAAACACGTTCATGATCGTAAACTCCACATTTCTAAAGTGCAACTCGTTAAGTGCAGAGCACCAGCTTATTCACGAGCGCTGCTTCGTATTGGAGGGTTGTCCAGAGATCGATGTCCAATGGAGATCCGAGTCCGTTTGGGGGTCATCCATAAAGGATGTCGCAAAATATGACCTACTTTGGACCCCTCCTTCCTTCCCTTGTCCGCATTTGACCTTACCCTCCCCTTTTGCGGACGTCCGCACGCCAAAGCCGATGAACGAATAAAACAACATTGTGACTAACGTCATAAATAAGCTTCCAGTTCTATCTCATTTAAAATCGCCTTGCTTAAAATGTCAACCAGTACATGCTATTTAAAACTGAAAAGTAAGCACTGTTCTATTTCAACTACTGCATTTTAAAACAACAGACACAAGAGGGGGTCATAGAGTAGTGGTAACATCACTGGCATGAAGAGCAAGCGGTAGCGGGATCGCTTCCCGCAACCCTCTCAAAAAAAGGGCCACTCAACCTATTTTCATTCGCGAGATGGCGCGTTGTTAAAAATGAGATGTAGGACGTGATGTGAGCCTTGCATGGCTGCCGTATACAGTTAAATTCGACTCCTGTAATAACTTGTGATAATCCGTTCATACTGATTTGCAATCATACTGCCTAATTGTCAGTTTGAAAATATTAAACAAAATTATTATTATTATTATATATGTTCAGCTACCTGCCTTTTAAATTGGTTTTAGGCAATCACGAAGGTTGAAACAAGATTTTAAAAAACTATCAATTTAGATGCGGACGTATGCACTGGTCATAACCCTCCCCCCTCGTTGCGGACGTCCTTATGGATGACCCCCTTGCCAAAATATGTTCACCCTATCAAGGCTATCGTAAGTATTACCTTATTCAAGCATAAGTGACAACCTCGTGCGTGTGTCCATCCCTTTAGAACCATTTACATACTGTTGTTCAGTAATTGAAATACATGTAATTGAATTACTAGTCCTGTAATTGTAATTGAATAACATTTTAAGTCCAGTAATTGTAATTCAATTACAATTGTGCATGTAATTTGTAATTGAATGAAGTGTAAATTACGAATTACTTTGATAAAGTCGGCCAAGATGCCAGTCTGCTTTAATTGAATAAACTGCTCTGCATCAGGACTGCACGACAAAATAATTGTCCACACTATTCTATCCTTACACCTCTCTTACAACACACTTTGATAGATACTACCCTAGCCCTGAATTTTAAAACCCAGCTTCCACTCTCAGGTATAGTAGTCGTTTGTAGGCCTAATCAATCTTCAGTCTCCGACAAACCTATCACTGGAGTTACACGTTCTACCTGGGACTAACACTGAAAAATTAGCAGGATCGTGGACATACGGTAGGTATATAAAACGTGCAGGTCTACATTTATTATAGGCGTACATGTATATAGCGAAACTTTGTTATAAAAATCGTACAGCTCTAGGTCTGAATGCCGAGTCTTCATAAGAATTCACCCACGCATCTGCTTCGCTCCGTATTGATTCAGAGCCAACTGGAAACGTGTTCAACGATATACATTTTGCGCTATAATATGCACTCGTTGACGTGAGGCCAACTGCGTTAAATGCAATTTGTGGGTCTAACCGTTGGAGATCGGGTCGCGACGTGCCATTAGTGATTTTAAGAAGCGGTGTTGGCTTTCTGGTTCCGGTACCGTATTACTCCGTCTGCGCAGCGCGGAGTGGAGAGCTGTACAACACTCGGTGATATAATATATTATGGTTGAAGCGTTGGGGATAAAATTAAATGCAGGAATCAACTATTTGCAATACGTTGATTGCCAGAAGTCAAAACCTTGGATGCGTGGAATGTTAACGTATGACCTACCTGCCTGACTCCTTCGGATCTTGACCTGGACTGATTTTAACCCCGGCCTATCGATTTTGTTTTGACTAAAGGCCTGTGAACCCTCTGCCTGACCAATCAGCGGCATTCATTTGCCCCAGCCTGTGTCGGCATTTCTAAGGGTATTTGATGGGACCCATATGGGTAATATACGGGTCCCATGAGTGACTATGGGTCACATATGGGCTCCACGTGGACGTGCTGGCAGGGTAGGGACATGACTTTGTGTAGGCCTATGCACGCATATATGCCTAAATAGGCCCGGCGAATATGTTGGTCTTCCAGACGTGGCTTTTGTGTGGCGCTGAGAAATTTAGGAAAGTTATATTAGATTAAGGTCTATAGGCCTACTTTACACTGCATAGGCCTATAAATCACAGAATAGATAGGCCTAAAGCGCTTTACCTATTCTATCACAATACAAATGTATTCGATATTGCCCTCCTTCCAAAGTTCAGAAGTTCACAGCATAGGCGTAATTTGTGAGGGTACGAGGGGTACCCTCACTCTCCGCCTTATCGTTGTCATGACGTCATCTTAGTCATATCGGGCTGTGGAGAGGTAGGTCAAAGAGCAAGCTTCTATATCCTTCATCAGTTGCAAATTCGTATATGGATCCACACTCATATTGTCGGCCTTGATATGACTCCTCATCCCTCAATCACCTCACAATCTCACAAATTAACTGTCCTTGGTTAAACATATTCGAGACGGCTAGCTGAAGAAAGCTCCCTCCGTTTCATAATATAAACATATAACACTTATACACGTCGAGTTCCAATTTTGCTGATAGGAATAATGGATAAATTTGTCATAAAACGAAAACGAGTTGATGACATTATTGACGACAAAATTGCCGTTGTGGTGGTAAGCTCATCAGCGTGTCATAATATTCCACTTTGGTACCCCCACTTTTTATACCAAAATTACGCCCCTGTGTGTACCTATCGATGGCTCTACAGGTACGGTCGTCACACAACGACCGCCTAAAGAAAGGATCGAACCCTCCCACTTCGTGTAACAAGCAGTGGCGTAACAACCTAGCCGGGGGCCCTTGGACATTCTAAGCTTGGGGGCCCTTACCCATTAAAACGTAAAAATAATGATATAGCTATATTTTAAACTGCAGGTAGATTAAAAAAGAGTATTAAACGTTCTCATTAATGACCCATATTTCAAGTCACATTAATAGTTCAAGACAAAAAAGAATACAACAAAAATGTATTACCTACATGTACGTACACTTGCAGTAGGCCTAATATAATGTATGCAGTTCTCACATCATGTCATCTATTACGGAATTGGCTACATGTCTTTGTACTGTTTGTCACTCACCCAGTCACCGTCGCCAGTGCAGAGCGCTCCATCTCTGTAGTTCTTCAGAGAATTACTTCACGAATTTGGCTATTCTAGCTTTACTATATGAGTAAATGTGTCTATCAAGTCATCAATATTCAATTGTTTTGCACATTCGATTTTCGATCGCAAGAAGAGCAAGACCATCAAGCCAGTCCTGTGAGATAGTGGATCTAAGATACGCACGTCTTTATAAGTTTCAACTTGGAGAAGGAGCACTGGCAACGGTGACTGGGAGAGTGGCAAAAGCACACAGGCAGTAGCCAATTCCGGGATAGATGACATGGAGAGCCCAATATGAGTTTCAGTATGTCCAACACAGTTTTTGTTGTTTCGAGTTCCTTGCTGAACTCACGTCTGAAGGACCGCGCCTCTGACAAAAAATCGGGGCCGATGTCCGATTAATATGTTTGTTGCAGTTTTGTTGCTGCTGATTCCAAATGAACATCGGCTAAGTGCAGAAGAGATTTGGGATAAACAAAACTAAACGCTGCAGAAACTAAACACTGCCCTTCAAAACGACTCTTAAGCTGAGCCATTGCTGTCTACAATAGCGAAAAATACATGACTCTTGACAGTTATTTCTGGTTCGATCGTCACTGTTCAGTTCACCAGAGAATTTATTTGTGCGACTCTTTCTAACTTCGGCGTAATCTTACAAAGAGCTGACTGATTGCTGTAGCTTTAGTAATGATAGATTCGTTTTAGAGTTTGTTGTTACAGTCTAGGAAACAATGTAACTTCTGCAGTTTTTGGGACCAATAAACGTTATGTTATGTTATGTTATAAGTTATATGAATCACGAATGTTAAGTCGAATGCCACAGAGAGAAGTCTGGTAGCTGTAGATAGGTCTATTTAGACTGACTGAAGTGCACGAGATGCACTGTCAATTGTCAGTAACAATTGTTCCCAAATGATAGTAAATATATGAACTTAAATTTCTCCTGTTTGGCTTCAAACCAGTGGCATCACTTCTCTCCGTGGAATCTTTGCTCTCGAGGCAAATTCAGATTCACAGGGTAGGCCTAACGTTTAAGGTTTAAGGCATTAGTAATGTTTCACGAAGTGAAGCAGATTAGGCTACTTATAGTATAATTACAAAAGCAAAGCAACAAGAAGTTCAGAACTGCTATTCTAAATTAGAAGTTCCTTACCTTCAGTTGAGTCTTAGTTTATCTGGTTCAAGAGAGCTTTAGCCGTCGATTAAAATTTAATTAGAAGTCGTTTTTAAGTAAGCGAATGACTGTATTCTGAACAAGAAAGACGTATTGTACTTTCACGTGAGGCTGAGGAGCACGAAGGCTGCAGTCGTTGTAGACAGTGTAGTGTGTATAGGGTACAAGGCTTTTAGAGAGACATTGACAAAGAGACAGATTGCGACAGAGACAGAACGAGTGCGAGAGAAAACGAGAGAGACATAGACAGAGAGCGAGCTTGTGAGAGAGCGAGAAACAGATGAACAATTAGGCAGATAATATTACAGACATTGCTTAGCACTGGAGCTGAGAGATATGCGTATACCGAAAGTGTATGCAGTGGTTGTACGCCTAAAAGGGAGAATCTGACTCATGGGTTTTCATTATACTGTGCGTCGATTAGGGTCAAATACCCCGACCCCGGCGACCTAGATAGACAACTCGTCTGTGTATCAAGTGTCATATGAAGCATCGGTCATATATACCGGCTAGTTTCTCAGGCTGCAGAGAGGCTCAGAGCTAGGTGGGCCTTGATGTGGTACTTTTGAACACCGTAGGCTAAATATGTCATCAGATGGAACAATGAACCAAATAAAAAATGTCTGCGCTCGGAGGAAAATGAAAGAATAGGGCACTAAAGCAAAATGTCACACAGGGTGCGCAGTAAAAAAGCTTGGGGGCCCTTTGGACCTCGGGGGCCCCTGGACTTTGTCCACCCTCGTTATATGGTTGTTACGCCACTGGTAACAAGGCGAGGCTTAATCAATGAGTCGGCTAGAATGCTATTTACTGAACTGCAGTGTTCGGTTGCTGTTCAACGACGCTGTGTCATAAAACATTATTACCGTTGCCATCCTCGGGCTAATACGGTCCGTACAATGGGACCTTAAATGGCGTGGCACCCATTCAAACGGGCAGCGGTGATGAAGGATCTCACCCGATCAATTCACTGAAAAATGAGCCGGGTCGAGGCCGTATATGGTCCGTAAACGGGGACCTAAAATGGCGTGGCAACCATTCAAAAGGGCAACGCTGGAAACGGATCTCACTCGATCAATTCATTGAAATGTGAGCCGGGTCGATGCAACATCCCCTCCGGTCGCTGTAGAAAACGTATACGTTTACATTCAGTGTAAAGGATCCAGTCGATTAGTAATAGGGCCTATGGAAATTCCTGCGGCCTGTGATCCATAGGTCTTGCAATATTCTACCTGTGGACAAAACGCCGCTAAACGCGGCCTACAGAATAATTGTAGACTACCTGTTTTGCTGGAAGCGTGCGCAACCTCGCTGCGTTACGACCTCTTCCGAGAAGAAAAAACAATTCTCATTGTGAGCAGAATTTGCTCAGCGGCTGATCGAAAGGACTCGTGACCGTCGCCATCATCATCGTTATGGTTCCTCTGTTGACCGCTTTTGTTTATGACGATGGTCGTCAGCAGAGAAACAGGCAGACAGACAGACAGACAGACAGACAGACAGACAGACAGACAGACAGACAGACAGACAGACAGACAGACAGACAGACAGACAGACAGACAGACACAGAGAGAACAGGCAGGCAGACACACAGGCAGACACACAGACAGACAGAGAGACAGACAGACACACAGACAGACAGACACAGAGAGGACAGGCAGGCAGACACACAGGCAGACACACAGACAGAGAGACAGACACACAGACAGACAGACGCAGAGAGGAATGGCAGGCAGACACACAGACAGACGGACAGACACACAGACAGACAGACAGACAGACACAGAGAGGATAGGCAGGCAGACACACAGACAGACAGAGAGGACAGGCAGGCAGACAGACACACAGGCAGAAACACAGACAGAATAACAGACAATAAACCAGTGACAGACAAACACGCACAGGCGCACAGGCACACACACTGACTGACTGACAGACAGGAAACCACAACACTGAGAAAGACAGACTCAGACAGGCAAAAAAATAAACCAGTAGCAGACAGACAGACACAGATGCACAGGCGTGCAGACAGACACCATGATTGAATGACAGACAGGAAACCAGTGACAAACGCTGAGAAAGACAGACTGAGACAGACAGAGACAGACACGCAAACAGGCAGACAGACAGAAGCAAAAACAGCCGGACAGAGAAGGCAGATATAGACAGACACACAGATATACAGAGTGATTACAGACAGACAGACACGGACATCTAGACGCCCATACACAGTGAGGGAAGGAGGGAAGGATGGAGGGACTGGGAGCGTGCGGTAGAATCGTTATGCAAATCAGCTGATCGTCGACCAAGCGTCTCCCGGCCGTGCCTTCGTCGAACCAAACACGTCGTCTGCTTCTGCGCGCCGCCGCCGCCTCAGCCGGAGCAGGCACAGCAGACGACCATCCCCCTTCTTCCTGCCATCCATTCACCACCTGCCTACCCATCGGCGCCGGTTGCCGAGACCGAGATGGAATTCTGAGAGCAAGCCGCCGGACTCACACACTTGACGCAGCAGAGTCATGCCGCTGTGGAACGCCAAGAAGGAGGACTGCGCCGCCGACAAACCCAAACACCAATCGAACGGCGATATCAGACGTGTCTTCGATTTCAAGGATGTGCTCGGAACGTAAGTGTTTTATTAAATACTGGCGCTTGGTAAATGCGGGCATAATAATGATGAGATTATCGGCCAAAAAAACCGGACTGACTGCCGTTTGCTGCTTTCTGTGTGATTTTTTCTTCCGATGTTGTTTTCGTTGAAGAGAGCATGAGTGATCTCCACCTTTGACGCCATTGTGTTTTTTCCAGCAAGTATGCAAGTGGGCGCGCGTGAAACCAGTAAGTAAGAAAGCAAGTAAATAGGCCTAACCTCTAGCCTATTTCTGAATAATCGTATCGTATCTAGAAATTTATAAAGCGCTTCTCGCATAATAACTAATCGGAGGGGCTCTCAGCACAGAAGCCCCGAGGAAACAGAAATTTCTTTAGGGAACGCGATACCGATGAGGTAAAGCCAATCATTAGCTTGGCCCTAAGCGTGGGGGAGGTCTTTCCAGATCGTGGGACCCACAACAGCAAACCCCGGGTTTTGGCTAAGGCAGTTTTAGTCATGGGAACAAAAAGATCAAGGCGATTCGCAGAAATCAATGAGAATAATATCCTTCCAGTGGTTAAATACATCCGTATTTCCGATCCACCTCCTGAGCTAAGAGACTCGCCACCTAAGAGGAAACCCATAACCATAATCGATCATATGCATCTTGTTTCACACATTTTATGGCTTTAATATCCGAACAGCAAATAGCGAGCATCTGCCAGTGATTCGCGAGATAGGCTTAGGTTTTCGATTTTCAAAAATGTGGAGATCCGCCACCTATGAATGAACTATTTATTATTTAACCACTGCATCCAACTAAAATCACCGAATGTGAGTGCTTTTTAATAATGGGGTTACGTAAATGCAAGCGTAATAGTGATGATATTATCGCCCAAAGAAACGGCAATGACTTGTTTCTGCGTTGTGTGTTTGTTTTTTTACGTCGTTTACGCAGTGAATCTTACCCACAGATGTCGCCCCATTTCAATTTTTACGCCTGATATTAAATACGGGTTTAAATCGCCACAGGCAATGTTTAACCTGGGATTAAGATTACTAGTAATCTTAATCCCAGGTTTTACTCTGTAAATGTAGGCCTAATTATTCCTCAAATTTCATTAATAAGCATGATAAACTGAACGTATAATTTGTGATGTAAAGAAGATGCGATATTTCCTGTCCGCCAGGGGGCCGCGCTCAAAATAGTTGCATGACGCTAAATAAGGCGTTTCCAGTTCCGAGAACGATCTCTGATCCTTACGTTTACGTAATTGTTTGACCGTTTTTAAAATCTTTGGTATGACCGATCTGAGATCTCCGTCTTTCACGCCACTTTGTTTTTTCTCAGCAAGTAAGCAAGTGGGAGCGTGGATAAATAGTGAGTAAGGAAGCAATTGAATAGCCTTTATTTCTGAAGAATATCATCCAAAATGCTAGAATAAGCTGGTGCCTACAGCTTAGCTTTTAACAGGTGGCAGTTAATAAATTAAGAGTTAACGCTTACGATGATGTGAATGTGAAAGATGTTTTTATTGTTCTTTTTCTGATCTTTGCCTTCACTAGCATGAAATCTAAACTGGTAAAGAAACTCGACTGACTAATATTGATCACGAGTTTGACTGGTTTCAATTGAAGCGAACTATTAATGACTTTTCGTGTATTAAGACTACGCGGCGCGTTAGAAGTTATCAGCTTCGATTGAGTTTGTGAAATGCATTGTATATTCAGTTTGAGAGCTTTGGGTGTAAATCCTGACACCAAAATGATTTCAGCTAGGCCTTTACAGGCTTTTCTGATAATAGTGCATAATGCATATATGCATGTATGTATCCAGCTGTGTATGTATGTATGCATGTATGTATGTATGCATCTATATATGTATGTTTGCATGTATGTAGGCCTATGTATGTATGTATGTATGTATGCATCTATGTATGTATGTGTGTATCCATGTATGCATGTATGCATCTATGTATATATTCATCTATGTATGTGACTATGTGTGTATGCATTTATGTATGTATGTATGTATGGGCGTCATTGGAAGTGGAAACCTGCCGAAGGGCAGAGAACTTAAAGAAGAAGAAGTATGTATGTATGTATGTATGTATGTATGTATGCATCTATTTATGTATGTATGCATGATGGGCATGTATATCTGCGTAGTATATATATGTATATATATATATCGATGTGTGCGTAAACCTGTATAATAGACCGTGTTTCAACAGTCAGACTCCAATCCATAAGCTTAAACAGCATCACGACTTGCACATCACGAAACGCAGCCTACTGCCCTCACTCTGGTAGCGCCAGTCCCAACCCTTGATCAACGAGGAGGGCGACGCTAATCTTCTTTGTTACGACACAGTGTTGTTAAACAATAGCTGACCAACACGCAGCCTGCCTGTTGATGTGGCTTGGTCCTCGCCCTCTACACATGGCTCGTTCGCCATTGAACCTTACTTGAAAGGCTCCATGAAAGTGCCTACATAAATTAGCCAGGTTGTGCGTGGACAAAGGAGACGTCGTGTGTTAGCGGAAGAGCCACTTCTGAAGAGCAACATCAATAGCTCGCTTCTCAAACGCACGCCGGCTCGGCAGGTGAATATTATCGTAGTCGATGGTGGTGGTTGTGATGGTGGTGGTGGTGGTGGTTGTGTTGGTGGTTGTGGTTGTGGTGGTGGTTGTGGTGATGGTATTGATATCTGTGATGTTTTAGGTTGCAATGGTGGTGATAGTTGTGTTGGTAATGGTCTTGGTGGTGGTGGTGGTGGTGGTGGTGGTGGTGGTGGTGGTGGTTATTGTGGGGTGGTGGTGGTGGTGGTGGTGGTGGTGGTGGTGGTGGTGGTGGTGGTGGTGGTGGTGGTGGTGGTGGTGGTGGTGGTGGTGGTGGTGGTGGTGGTGGTGGTGGTGGTGGTGGTGGTGGTGGTGGTGTTCTAACGCGTACAACACGCAATCGCATTTATCGGAAAGGCGGATCCCGACCCAAATCAATCAAGCTTACGAGGGATTTGTTACTGTCTGTCTGCCTGCCTGCCTGCCAGCCTGTCTGCCTCCCTGTCTGTCTGTCTGTCTCTCCTGCTTTGTGCAGCTGTGGCCATATGCGCATGGTTGACCGATTAATTGATCGCGGCTGTTGTAACCCAGACTCCGCTATTTTCAGTTTCATTTCATCTGGCCATGGAGTGGAGGCTTGAACCCGTAGTCTCCGCGTTGCAGTCCGAACGCTCTAACTAATCGGCTACCGCGCCCCAGTGTGAATCTATGGGAAGGAAACAGATTCTGACTGGTTACGTCTCCTGGTGTGATCCTGAGAGGAGAAGTAAACCCCGCATAGTCGTAGACTCAGAGGGGGGCAGCCGGGGCACGTGTCCCCCAATAATTGAGGAGGGGGCAATGCTCCCCAAAAATGGAGAGGAGAATTTCTTCAAATATTAAAATATTATGTTTCAATATAGACAAATTTCTTCAGAAACCGAAAAACAGAGACCCAGAACTGAAGTACTTTGAAAAATTCATAATGAAAACAAAGATTTATTTGTATCTTCAATGTGAAAAAATTTACATGTAAACAAAACGCATCCATTTTATACGCATTACGTAACACCGGAAACCTCTGAGGTTCGCTGATTGTCCAGACCAGCAGAGGTGAAAGGTTTTTTTTCGCTTCTTGGTTTTAAAAACACAAGAAAAAAGAAAACCACAAAATTTCGTTGTTTTTTAAAATAAATTTCTTATTCTTGTTGAAATTGTTTTAATAACATTGATTTAATGATTTTTAATTTTCTGAAATCGCGACTGAATTAAACTGAGTTGGAGCTCTTGTTCGTGCCATTTTTCATCATTTTTATGATCTGAAATCCGAAAATCTTGCAAACAAATAACCACAACAATAGAAACCATAAAGCAAAACAAACAAAAAACAATGATACAACTTTTCATCTTGAAAAAAACTTGTTTTTTTGCACCTCTTGTCCAGACCCCATTTCCCCCCAATATTTTGGACAAGTTTAAGCCAGTGAAACCCCGGACCAATTTTTTTGTATCCTCAGGACCGGTTGGTGGCTGATTTCTGGCCTAAGGGGTTTGCTTGAGTCACTGCGGTTCATATTTTTTATTAATGACATAGACAAAGGAATTTTGTCTAAAATATCTTAGTTTGCAGATGATACAAAACTATGTAGAGCAGTGGATGATGAAGAAGAAGCGGAGATACTGAACAGGACATGGAAAAACCTGGAAAAACTGCAAAGAAGAGCTACAAAAATGATTTGTGGGTACAAGAATTTGAACTATGAAGAAGGGTTGAAAAGATGTGAACTAACAACACTGGAAAGTTTAGCTGGGGAGATCTTATCAAAGCTTAAAAGATTATACTGGAAAGCAAGCACTACAGTGGGAGAGGTTCCTTAAATTAGCACCGAACAAGGCAACTCGGGGGATACAGGTATAAAGTATTTAAGAAGCCGAAAGGAACATTAGGGCAGAAATTCTTCAGTGCAAGAGTTGTAGACTTGTTGAATAGTTTGGATGATAGTACTGTCTCAGTAGGCACTATAACAGCTTTTAAGAAGAAGATGGGAAAATTGTGCTTTAAGCGTTCGAGGTTAATTTGCAATGGTTCTAACACAGACTACACGTCTTCTAAACCACTCAAAACCCTTGTTTTGCTATGTTAATTCCCCACCGAAGTTTCACCTTGGGTGGTGGTGTTTTGTAGTGTGTTAAGGTCTTGCATTTATCTGTATGTATATATTATATATATATATATATATATATGTGTGTGTGTGTGTGTGTGTGTGTGTGTGTGTGTGTGTGTGTGTGTGTGTGTGTGTGTGTGTGTGTGGGTGGGTGTGTGGTTCTGTGTGTTTGCGTGTATGTCCCATGTGTGGCCTTGTATGTATTTTCGTGAGTATCTGTTTGTCTGGGTCCGTGTGGTGTACGTTTGCTTGTATGTCTGAAGCGTGGGTAGATAAGTGTGTGCGTTTGAAAGGGCGCTTGTTTATTTATGAACGGAAAAGGATAGCCGTTTAAAAAAAACGTGGCATCCAGACAGATCGGATCTCCCAGCAGTTTACCTCATACCGCAGCAGCTTCAGCATCCATAGGTGAGCATCAATTTTTACCCACTGGCTCTGCATAGAAAAGTAACGCGGTGGAGGTTGCTGAGTACAGAATGCGAAGGTAGCCGAGTGGTTAAAACGCTCGACCGGTAGCGCTGAGAGTACGGGTTCGAACCCCTTCCTCTGAGGCGATCACTGTATGAGGACCTTGAGCAAGTTCTTTGCGCACAATTACTCAGTGCCATCGTGGTTCTGTCGTATGTTCGTGCATGCATTTCCTACCTTTAGAAGGAGGGCACAAAAATATCAATAGTAAACGTAATCTCCAATTTTCTAAGGCGCCACTGTAAAGCTGAGCGCAAAGCACCAGCTTATTCACGAGCGCTGCGACGTATCCGAGGGGTTGTTCAGAGATCGATGTCCACTGGTGGTCCCAAATACAATTGTATTGTATTGCTTTGTTTTTTCCGCCCGATAACCTTCCAAGAAACTTTTCCATCATCTCTTAAGATGTGCCTGTCCTAACTGTTTGGCATCCATGTTTCAGCGCCTCTGACAGACTCTAAGGGGCGGTATGTAGGTAGACAGATATATATATATATATATATATATATATATATATATATATATATTGTAATGCACTTTCTTATACGCATAGAGTTTCAGGCGTTTCAGATTGCGGATGTACACAGTCGGCGTGCCTTTTGGATACTGTTCTATTCTCGCACATTCTGTTTTATTCTACTTGTTCCATTCTGTTCTGTTTCATTATGACCTAGGCCTATTGTGTTTTATTCTGTTTTTATCGTGTTTCATTCTGTTCTATTATGTTTCATTCTGTTTTACTACGTTTCATTCAATTCTATTATATTCTGTTCTATTTTGTTTTATTCTGTTCTATTATATTTCATTCTGTTCTATTATGTTTCATTCTGTTCTATTCTATTGTGTTATATTATATTTTATTCTATTCTGTTATATTATATTTTATTCTGTTCTATTCTATTCCGATCTATTATGTATTATTCTGTTTTGCTATGTTTTATTCTGTTCTAAGCTTATTATGTTTTATTCTGTTTTGTACTTTTGTTATGTTTTATTCGACTCTATTCTGTTCTGTTCCATTGTGTTTCATTGTGTTCTATTCTATTTCATTCTGTTCTATCATGTTTCATTCTGTTCTATTCTGTTCTGTTCTAGTGTGTTTCATTCTATTCTATTCTATTATGTTTTGATATGTTCTATTCTATTATTTTCTGTTCTAATATGTTTCATTCTTTGTTTAATTATAGTCTATTCCGGTCTCTTTGGTTCTATTCCATTCTATAATTGTCTGCCAATGATTTCTGTAGCGTAGCTACCATAATGTACAATCGATAGTCGCTTCAACTTCAAATACATTGAATGAAATCCGAAAAAATCCAGTAAGCGGGGAAAGCCAGAAATCCGATTGCGGTAGGATCAGTTCTATAATCCAGGTCCTACATCAGTGTCTAACGTAAACCAGACATCAGTCTGAACGATGCAAGGACCGCAATTCGTCAATTAATTCCGAAATCGTCCGCTTGATCGCTCACTGGGTCACAGTTAAGTGACCCACGGTTACGTGACCGGGTTGCCGACTGGTTTAGCGGTCGCCCCCAAACGCCGAGTCGGGGGGTTCGAGTCTTTCGTAGCATGCAAGGACCTTGAGCATGTCCTTCATGCAGAACTGGTCACTGACTGGCAGATGATTTAACAATTGACGACTTAGATTAACCTGATCACACAGCGTGGCCTTCTCGCTTCTCTGATCTATCCGATTTCAAATCTGGCTTCTCCAATATCGATTATGAATTTTACTGTAATATCTCCTGAGGCGACGATCGACAGATGTCGTGAGTATTCTGATAACAGCGCTGTAGACAGGGACGTCATTTGTGGGGAGTCTATGGGGAAATTTGCCCCCCGATGTTTTGAAAAAAAGAAAAAAGATGTAAAAAAGAAAAGGAGGAAGAAGAAAGTGGTAAAAAAGGAAAAAGAGACTAATTTGCAACACTGGCTTACAGTTTTGCACATGTAGACTACGTACAAACATGAGCAGCGATCCCGAGGTCGAGGGGACCAGAACCCCCACTTTTAACAGTGAGGGGGACACTGTGTATTGTTGTCTCCACACGGCGAAAAAAAATTTTCACCTGTTTTGCCCCCTCCCTCTTTGGAAAAGCTGAAATGACGTCCATGGCTGTAGAAGTTATTAGATAGGATAGGATAGGATAGGATAGGATAGGATAGGATAGGATAGGATAGGATAGGATAGGATAGGATAGGATAGGTAGACAGTGCCGGATTTAGGCATAGGGTAAAAGCTACAGATTAGGGCATCACAACCGCAGAGACCTAGAAAAATTCAGAATTTTGTTGTGGGGGGGGGGGTTAAAAAAGATAAATATGTAATAAGTAAATGCATTCATTTGAAAATAATTTGAATTATTCACTTTAAATGTATTGCTATTAAATAATTAAAAGGCATATAATTATGTTTTCAAGTTTTGTTCTCAGCTTACTTTTAATTATGATTCATACAGCGGGGTCCTGGCAAGTACAGAGGAGCCCTGACACGTATAGCGAGGCCCTAACACGTATAATCGTACATGGGACCTGACACGTACAGCAGGGCCCTGACACGTCAAAGTTTAACCTCCGGGAATTGTGTGAGACGCGAAAATTACTGATATGTTGGTCTAATTCTCAGGAACAGGCAATTTCCGGTTGTTTCTATAATTTACCGAAGATGAAGTGTCTTTGCTTTGTCAGTAATTCGACTCTCTGCATTATTTAACTATGGAGTTGCTGGTGTGTTAGGAATTGGGATTAGGGTTAGGGTTAGTGGTCCGGGTTAGGAAGACTCGGTTGAACGTTTGTACACGTGCTTTTGCAGTTCGATGATCCAATGGTTGATAACGCCGATTTCGGTCCTACTCTGTTATTATTATTTTTATTATTATTTTTTTTTAATCCCCGAGGTACATATAATTTCTCAGGAGTATGTGAAAAGTAATCTCTGGAGTGACCTGGTCTTATTAATGCCCTTGTTATTATTATTATTTTATTATTATTATTATTATTATTATTATTATTATTATTATTATTATTATTATTATTATTATTATTATTATTATTAATTATTAATTATTATTATTATTTTGCCGAGGTTAGCATGATGACTCGGGCGTCACAAAAATTTGTCAGAGACAACAGAAGACTAAGGTTATTCTGGAATGATCTGGCTCGACTTTTATTATTATTATTATTATTATTATTATTATTATTATTATTATTTTTATTTTCATCATCGTCTTCTTCTTCGACTTCTTCTTTTTCACCATCATCATCTTCTTCTTTTTCTGCGTCATCATCAGCATCATCATCATTATCATCATAATCATCATCATCATCATCATCATCATCATCATCATCATCTTCATCATCATCGTCATCATCATCTTCCTCTTCTTCTTCTTCTCTTCTTTTTCATCATCTTCTTCTTCGTCGTCGTCTTCTTTCATCCTCTTCTTCTTCGTACCTTGGCCGAAATTGAGCGGATCAGTATCGCTGCTCTTTCATCCTTCGGTCTCCAATGTTTCTGGCGATCGATCGATAGTCACAGCCTCGGGCTGTCCAGTGTTCACCGGAGAAGAACATTCGGACGCTGCTTGGTAATTGAGTGGACGTTTAACTTAATTGTCTGAATACGTTTCCGAGGGAAGCGATCGAACGCAAATTCTCGCCAGGGATTTCTCTCTGCGCCCATGTATCTTGCCATCCACGACTCTCTCGTCGAAGGATGAATACTCCGGTAGAAGCGACTTTCTTCAATCAATATTCCAGTGCCGGCCTTAGGGGCGTGCGAACTGTGCGGTCGCACGGGGCTCGCAACTTAGGAGGGCCCGAAAATGTCACAGAAAGTTTACATGAACAAGACACCCTAATAATAATAATAATAACAATAATAATAATAATAATAATAATAATAATAATAATAATAATAATAATAATAATAATAATAATAATAATGTAGCTTTTAGAGGCACATTCACTTTACACTCCGGGGATGAGGACCACGTACTCCAAGCCTAAATTTTCAATCATTGTTAATATCTTAGAGCATGAGGGATCTTACTTACCTCGGGAGACAAAAAAAATAATTTAAAAAAAAAAAAAAAAAAATAATAATAATAATAATAATAATAATAATAATAATAATAATAATAATATGGTTTCGATTAAATCTTCTCTTTTGTCAATAAAATAAAAGTCAACTTCCTCTATAACTTACCCCCAAATTCTCGCGTATAGTTAAATTTTACTTGTTTTACTTGCTAATAATCTACTAAAACAAAATGATTAGCAATGTAAAACAATTTGACTTGTCTCATGGGGGGCTCGTACACTGTAGGCTACTGCACGGGGCCCGAAATATCCAAGGCCGGCACTGATTATTCCTTCACCAATATTGGTGTGTAATGGACAAGGCATCAACCGATGGCACACCAGAACCAAGCCATAATCAGGTCAATATCGAGAAGATCAGAGAGACAGCCTATGGAGTATAAGGAGTTTGAAATGCTCAGTCTTCAGATCAGAACGAGATGACGCAAACGAGTGAGTAGAACGCGCAGGTACAGAGAAAAAGACAAACAGACAGACAGACAGACAGACAGACAATAGAGACAGAGATACAGGGACAGAGACATCAACACCGGCCTTAGCATTTTGGTGGCCCTAAGCCAACTGAAATTTGTCCGCCTCTGACGACTGCGAATCACGCGATCAATACCGATTGAAGCTGAATGCTGTACACTCATAAACCATTCCTCTTGATTGATCCCAGTCTGCCGATTGAATTCTCACTGGGATGCCAAATTATCATTAATAAAAATAAAAACATTATGAAAAGGCATCATCAACTTTTGTGGCCATATGCGGTCGCATAGATCGCATACTGCCTAAGGCCAGTACTGAGAGACACACAGAGAAACAGAGACGGAGCGCAGAGCGAGAGAGACAGAGAAAGTGTGTGCGAGAGAGAGGAAGAAAGAGACAGAGAACAGAGATAGAGACAGAGACAGAAACAAATAGAGAGACAGACAGAGCGAGAGAGACAGGGAGAGAGTATAAGACAGAGACAGAGAGAGGGTGAGAAAGAGAGGGAGGGAGAGACAAAGAGAGAGACAGACAGAGAGTGAGAGACATAAAGCAACCGAAAAAATGTAGTCCAAGGGTTCACTCATACAGTGTAGTTCCGCATTAATATCAGTTTCATCTGACGTGACGAGTTTCGAACCGAGGCATCACATGCGAGGAGCAGACGCGAAATGGTGTCTTGCAGTGCAGGCATGCAGATATACTGGATCCAGACAGTCAGTATCAGTGAACGCTCTTGCTGCTTCTCTGAAGCATTACTCGTAAGACTTCAAGCCACAGTAGTTTGCTGCTTCTCTCAGGCATCATCTAAGACTCCTAGCCACATTAGTGTATCTACTTCTCTCAGACACTGCTTAAGACTTCTATCCACGCTGCTGTCTATCGCTTTCTGATGCTACCCTTAAGACTTCAACCCCTAGAAGTATCTACCGCTTCCAGACATCACTTCAAGACTGCTAGCCACACTATTATGCGTACAACTGTCAGACATTACACTTAGGACTGTATGCTGGCGCCATCTATAGCATCAATCGTCGATTGCCTTGTACTCACAGCTAACCTCTAAGCATGTTGCTGGGTCCACTTCCGTTGAGTCGAGGGCAGCCTCTCACCCTCGCCCGGGGTCCTCTTCTGATTTACTGTTAATTAGAGGATCGTCGTCGTATCATTGGCACTGAACCCAATTATCGGGGGCTTGACATTTGAATGTAGTAAAGAAAAATTCATGCGACTTGTTTATACGTCCCGGTGTGGTGTCAAATCGGTACCACGGCGAAGAAGGTTCCGACTTCACGCGCAACAGACTGATCAAAACTTCACCTCTTGCTAACTCTGTCCGGGTCTTTCATTTAAGACTGAAAACAATCCTTTTCCACCAATCCTATCCGGATCCCAACTCTTCCCCTTACCACTCTCGCCGCTCAAATTATAAACACCATCCAGCGTAGCCGTCAGGATCCTGACCTTGAGCCGAATTTGACGATACCTGCCTATCGATTTTGTAGTACTGACTGAGCTCCTGTTAATAAGCTGGTTGTAGAGACTTCGCTGTCTTAGGGCGCTCCAAAAATGTCGAGATTGCTACGACTATAGGAATTTTTATATGAACACAGGAAACAATATATTAGTAAGATGAAAAATAGAAGTCCTAGTATTCACACAAGCAGACAGCAATTCTACAGTCGGAAAATAGGACTGAACTTTATTTTTGACGAAGGAAGCGACAGAAAACGATATCGACATGAAGAATTTAGAGAATCCCATGGTCACGTGAACCAATCGCAATATTTTTTGAACTTTTTCGTCCTGCCTAACTTGGCTCCACACCGGCTCAGCATTTTCAGTGAGGCCCGGTAGCACCATTTCATCATTGACGCGATGTTAACTGGTACCACGAGACGTCTATAGATTGAGTTGGGATTGAACTGTGTTTCTTGAATTAACGTTGTAATGACCGATGGATTTTTTCCACCAATTCGCCACTTTATTTATGAAACTCCCTGAACGGTCTTGTCCGAAATTCGATCTAAAATAAATAGGCCACTGATATACGCATCAATTCGACGCGTATACCTCTTCCAATTACAGTTTCCTTATAAAAGCGGACGCCTTAAGTTGCTTGGAAAAAACAATACCCGGAAAGGATATCGTCTGACAATATAAACGAGAAATTGCTGCGAAATGCGAATTACTCTCGTGGGATTTCGTTCGCAGAAAGATTATGATTTCGGGATTTAGGCTTATGTGTGGATGGTTGAGTTTTTTAGGGCAGTCGCAGACTGGTTATCATCCTGAAGGCAATGACAATTCGATGAGAATAATTTTGTTGGTTTTTTAAGGCAATCGCAACCAGAGACACATGCTGAGTTGTTTGTCTTAAGTCAATAACGATCAGACATATATGATGAGTTGTTAGTCGTAAGGTAATCACAATGAGACACAGGTGATCAGTTGTTAGTCTTGGGTCAATCACAATTAGACATATATGATGAGCTGTTAGTCTTAAGGTAATCACAGTGAGACAGATATGATGAGTTGTTAGTCTTAAGACATTCACAATCAGATCAATATGATGAGTTGTTAGTTTTAAGGCAAGCACAATCGAACACATATAATGAGTTGTTAGTTTCAAAGCAATCACAATCAGACACATAAGCTGAGTTGTTAGTCTTAAGCAATCACAATCAGATACATACGATGAGTTGTTAGTCTTCGGACAATCACAATCACAAACATATGATGAGTTGTTAGTCTTAAGGTAATCACAGTGAGACACATTATGATGAGTTGTTAGTCTTAAGACAATCACAATCAGATACGTATGATGAGTTGTTAGTCTTAAAGCAATCACAATCAGATACATATGATGAGTTGTTAGTCTTAAAGCAATCACAATCAGACAAATATGATGAGTTGCTAGTCTTAAAGCGATCACAATCAGACACGTATGATGAGTTGTTAGTCTTAAAGCAATCACAATCAGATACATATGATGAGTTGTTAGTATTAAAGCAATCACAATCAGACAAATATAATGAGTTGTTAGTCTTAAAGCAATCACAATCAGACACATATGATGAGTTGTTAGTCTTAAAGCAATCACAATCAGACACACATGATGAGTTGTTAGTTTTAAGGCAATCACAATCAGACAAATATGATGAGTTGTTAGTCTTAAAGCGATCACAATCAGACACGTATGATGAGTTGTTAGTTTTAAGGCAATCACAATCAGACACATAATTATGAATAGCTGCAAACAATGCCTGTCTGTTCATCCTTTGACGACATCATGTTTTCTAACTGTTCTGAACGTGGACAAATTAAATGTATGTTTTACTGTACAGTAAACGGGTGAGGTACTACAACTGTTGATATGCCTTTTCAGAGACTCATCAGATGCATGTAGGCTTAGGTCAGAGGTGTCGAATCCATGGCACGCCTTTTGGCACGCATATACATTTTTTGGGCTTGCGTAATTCAGAGTGTCCCCCAAATTTTCACCCTTCGAAACACACAATCACTCTACGAGTCCATTTTCTGTTACGAAGGATTTTATGTTAACACCATTCTAAAAGCATCTTTGAAATAATTTCTTTTATTTAATTTTTATGCTTTGTCACTTAAACCCTATAATTATGAGAAAAATTATCACTGTACTGTGAAGAATTCCGAGGGGCGCGACGGTATTTTTAAAATGATTTGGTGGCACTTTTGGCACGCACCCTTTAAAAGGTTCGCCATCTCTGGCTTAGGTAATACATTTGTTTCCACGCCTACACAGAACTTTTCTTCGCAAACAGTACCTGCCACCGTACCTGAGAAGGCACTATCAAATATTCAGTTCCATTATCCGAACGTTATAATACGCTCTCTTTTTTTAGAAGTCCGCATAAACATTTTATCGGCGAATTGACTAAATTCTTCAGAGTGTTGCATAAACACAATTATTCCAGGCAGTAATGGACAAGCGAACAGCTCAGCCACCTGCGACGCGAATGATTTCCCCGACAAGAGACACGACGCCTCGGCTTTCCCGTCGTTTATATAAGTCGCTGCCCGCGCATGGCAGGTGCGTCGGTCTGGAAAGAGACCGTGCTGTCTCTTGGGGGGAATTCCGTCCCCGGGGAAATTACAATGTGTCAGCGACTGCATGGGAATATGTTCCCGGCCGTTGATTCATGCAGGGCAGGAATGCTAGCTTCAGTGCTGAAGGTTTTCTGGGTGTGAGGAACTAAGAGATTGGCATGGGTGAGAAGTTTATGGGGTTTGAAGGCGAGAAACGCCGCCTAGGGTGAGAGGTTTATGGGGTTCCACCGTTCCAGGACGGCAAGACATTGGCATGAGCGAGAGAGGTTTATTGGGTTGCAAGGCGACGAGAGAGTGGCCTGGGCGAGAGAGTTTTATGGGGACGAAACATTGGCATGGGTTAAAGTTGTTAAAGGGGATGAAACATTGGCATGGGTAAAACAGGTTATGGGATTTTGCAAGGCAATTATGTTACAACTATATGTTACAACTAGATATAAACAGGTACATATTGCAACTACATATTGCAACTACACAATTACAACTACATATTACAGCTAAATATTACAAATACATATTACAAGTATATGTACATGTTACAACTACATATTACAGCTACATATTACACCTACATGTTTCAGCTACATGTTACGACTACAAGTTATAGCTACATAGGGCCTATTACGGCTACATATTACTGCAACCACATATTACAACTACATATTACAACTACATAGAGCGCTTGACGTCGTTCAATGCAACCCAACCACGCTAAGCATTTGTTTTGATGTTATGAAAATGCATACCATCCACCATCAGCAATTCAGCATATTATATTCTATTCTATTGCGTCCGATTCTGTTCTGAACAAACTAGAACAAAATAGAACAGAAAAGCTGAAAGTGGAATAGAATAAATCACCTTCGTCTTGTATTGTATGTATATTGTGCATATTATGTATGTTTTGCACATTGTGCATATAATATATGTTATGTAATATGTATATTAGGTATATTATATTACATTACGTACATTATGTATGTTATGTATGTACGCAGTTATACCAAACTATGCCCTGTCCGTGCATGCTTTTGAACATGCATTCATATGTCCACGCACACTATCGAACGCTGGGCGCTGCTTTTGAGAGAGAGACAGAGACAGACAGAGACAGAAACAGAGACAGAGAGACAGACACAGACAGACAGACAGAGACACACAGAGAGATAGAGAGGATATATATATATATATGTATATATATATATATATATATATGTATATATATATATATATATATATAGAGAGAGAGAGAGAGAGAGAGAGAGAGAGAGAGAGAGAGAGAGAGAGAGAGAGAGAGAGAGAGACAGAGAGAGACAGAGAGAGACAGAGAGAGAGAGAGAGAGAGAGAGAGAGAGAGAGAGAGAGAGAGAGAGAGAGAGAGAGAGAGAGAGAGAGAGAGAGAGAGAGAGAGAGAGAGAGAGAGAGAGAGAGAGAGAGAGAGCGAACGAGCGCCCCAGTGAAAGCCCCAGGCAAGCCTTCAGGCACGTGACCGCATATACATATTCATGTGATTTCATATAGCGCAGCATCCGATACTGTTGTCACCGATCGTTTCCGAGATTTACGCCGAGACGAATTTCGACAGCGCCCAGACTACAGAGACCATGGCATATATAGACTATACAGGCGGTGGACAATAGACGCCAAGCAGGCTTATTCACACGCTCCTCCGCTTATCGCTTGAGACTTCTAATTGTGCTGTTCAAGCGTGAACGGCATGGCAACGTTTGGCTACTATCGACCACGCTGTCGCTGTTTTAGTAACAGACGGACGGATAGGCGGCCGGAGAGGCGGGCAAGCAGACAGACAGACAAGTAGACAGACGGATAGATAAACAGGTAGACAGACGGATAGACGTTCAGACAGGCAGTCAGGTAGGTAGGTAGGTAGGTAGGTAGGTAGGTAGGTAGGTAGGTAGGTAGGTAGGTAGGTAGGTAGGTAGGTAGGTAGGTAGGTAGGTAGGTAGGTAGGTAGGTAGGTAGGTAGATAGATAGATAGATAGATAGATAGATAGATAGATAGATAGATAGACAGATAGATAGATAGATAGATAGATAGATAGATAGATAGATAGATAGACAGAGAGGCAGGCAGGTAGACAGAAGGATAGATAGACAGACATACAGGTAGACAGACAGAAAGAGGGACGGACAGGTAGACAGATGGACGGACGGACAGTCAGGCAAACAAGCAGACAGAAAGGTAGACAGACGGAGATAGAAAGACAAACAGGCAGGCAGACATTTAGACAGGCAAACAGGCAGAGTAGACAGACTGAGATGCAGGAAGACAGACAAGAGAATCAGGCCAGTAGACAGACGGGTAGAGCTCTTTCGTTCCACTTCGACGATGGTCTACATCTCTGGAATTCGCTACCACAGACTTTGCTGTGCACTTCTCTTTTCTTGATAGGAGAGATAACGAAGAAAGATAATGGATCATACAAGATATACAAAGAGATGGACAAACAGACACAGAATTCAGGCGTGTATATTTGTAAGATAAGAAGCAGAGAGAGAGAGAGAGAGAGAGAGTGAGAAGAAGAGAGAATGAAAGAGCGAGAGAGAGAGAGACAGACAGACAGACAGACAGACAGAGACAGAGAAAGAGACAGAGACAGCGACAGAGACAGAGACAGACAGACAGACAGACAGAGACAGACAGACAGACAGACAGAGAATGACAGAGAGACAGCAAAAAATAGGATATTTAAAAAGCTCATCACTCTATTGGGGAGGGAATCGAGGGACATGGTGCGACTGTGATCAGCGGCGGAAGGCATACTGACTAGAGTGGCTTCAACGAGACATCGATGGCGTCCAAAGTAAACATAATTATATTCCACGTACACACATCTTCATCCTCCACCCATACCTCCTCCTCCATTTCGTCCTCCTCCCATTCATCCTCCTCCCGTTCATCCTCCTCCATTTCATCCTCCACCCATTCATCCTCCTCCCATTCATCCTCCTTTCATTCATCCTCCACCCATTCATCCTCCTCCCATTCATCCTCCTCCCATTCATCCTCCTTTCATTCATCCTCCTCCCATTCCTCCTCCTCCCGTTCATCCTCCTCCCATTCATCCTCCATCCTCCATTTCCTCGTGCTATTCCTCCTCCTCTCATTCCTCCTCTTCCCATTCATCCTGCTCTCACATCTTCCTCCATTTCATCCTCCTCCAGTTCATCCTCTTCCACTTTATCTTCTTATTCATCCTCCTCCCATTTATCCTCCTCCAGTTCATACTCCTCCATTTCATCCTCCACCCATTCATCCTCCTCCCATTTATCCTCCTCCAGTTCATACTCCTCCATTTCATCCTCCACCCATTCATCCTCCTCCCATTTATCCTCCTCCAGTTCATACTCCTCCATTTCATCCTCCACCCATTCATCCTCCTCCCATTTATCCTCCTCCAGTTCATACTCCTCCATTTCATCCTCCACCCATTCATCCTCCTCCCATTTATCCTCCTCCAGTTCATACTCCTCCATATCATCCTCCACCCATTCATCCTCCTCCCATTTATCCTCCTCCAGTTCATACTCCTCCATTTCATCCTCCACCCATTCATCCTCCTCCCATTTATCCTCCTCTAGTTCATACTCCTCCATTTCATCCTCCACCCATTCATCCTCCTCCCATTTATCCTCCTCCAGTTCATACTCCTCCATTTCATCCTCCACCCATTCATCCTCCTCCCATTCATCCTCCTCCCGTTCATCCTCCTATTCATCCTCCTCTCATTCATCCTCTCCCATTCTTCCTCCTCCCGTTCATCCTCCTATTCATCCTCCTCTCATTCATCCTCCTCCCATTCATCCTCCTCCCGTTCATCCTCCTATTCATCCTCCTCCCATTCATCCTCCTCTCATTCATCCTCCCCCCCATCCTCCCATTCCTCCTCCTCTCATTCCTCCTCTTCCCATTCCTCCTCTCACATCTTCCTCCATTTCATCCTCCTCCCATTCATCCTCCTCCAGTTCATCCTCTTCCATTTCATCCTCCTATCACCATCACCACCACTACCAACACAGTTATCGCCTCCACCATCACCAACCATCATTAAACTTTGCCATAATTTCATCATCGCTATCGTCGTCGTCATCATGACCTTCGTCGTCATCCTCATCACCATCCTCATCACCTCCTGCCTCCCCTTTCGAGATGCCTTTGCTGCTGCGGCGGCTGATGTCCCATCCATGGAATAGATACTGCGCATCATCGATAACTCTCCGTGCATCAGACGGGAAGGGAGGCAGAGACTACGATCGATTATCTGTCTGTCTGTCTGCCTCATTCTGTCTATGTCTGTCTGTCTGTCTGTCTGTCTGTCTGTCTGTGTCTGTCTCATTCTGTCTATCTCTCTTTCTGTCTGTCTCATTCTGCCTTCTGTCTCATTCTGCCTATCTGTCTGTCTCATTTTGTCTGTCTGTCTGCCTGTCTGTCTGTCCGTCTGCCTGTCTGTGTTTGTCTCATTCTGTCTGTCTGTCTGTCTCATTATGTCTGTCTATGACTGTCTCATTCTGTCTGTCTACGACTGTCTCATTCTGTCTGTCTATGACTCTCATTATGTCTGTCTATGACTGTCTCATTCTGTCTGTCTATGACTGTCTCATTCTGTCTGTCTACGACTGTCTCATTCTGTCTGTCTATGACTCTCATTATGTCTGTCTATGACTGTCTCATTCTGTCTGTCTATGACTGTCTCATTCTGTCTGTCTATGACTGTCTCATTCTGTCTGTCTGTCTCTGTCATTCTTTCAGTGGTCTGTATGTCTGTGTCTGTTAGTCAATCTGTCTGTCGGTCTGTCTGTCTGTTTGTCTGTGTCTGTCGTCAGTCTACCGATCTTGTTGTCCATCTGTCTGTTTCTTTGTCTTTTTATCTTTTAGATTGTCTGTCCGTCTACATGTCTGTCTGTCTGTCTGTCTGTCTGTCTGTCTGTCTGTCTGTCTGTCTGTCTGTCTGTCTGTCTGTCTGTCTGTCTGTCTCCTTCTATGTCTGTCTGTCCATACATGCAGTTCGAAGAAGACATAAACCGTCAGAGCATGCAGACAATAAATATTATCTGAATTTTATCTGTCGTTAAGCAAACCTCGAGAGGCAGCCATTGGTACGAAGTCTTAGCGACTTCATTTCTTTAACCTCGGCATATATGATTATATATGGCAAGCCTTCTTCACCGCCCTCCAATCTAGCCATAGTCAGCGTGCAGCAGATGTACTCATTTTTATAGCCGGGTTTGTTCGGGGTGTTGAAGCAGAAAAAAGAGAAATTTTGAGCCACCGTTCCCATCGTGATAAGGAGTTAAATTCAGGGCCTTATTTATATCGCGCCTCTTCAGGAGAAATCTCATTCGGGGTGCTTCCAACCTGACTACGTAAGACCGCCATCGAACAGAATGGTAATGAACTCCGCCACTGTTCGTACTCTGACAGTGCCAGTCCCAAGCCTGGACAAAGGAGGAGGGCGACGCTAATCATCTTTGATATGGCACAGCGTCGTTAAACAGCAACAACTAAGAATGGTAATGTGGTCAATTGCCACTGCTTAGCAATTTACCAATGATGGCTGCCTGGCTACGTGTAGTGGTAACTTAGACAGCTGTGTCTATTGGCCCTATTTGGGGGGGGAGGCCGCATTGTACTATTGGTGGCCGGTTATGAACCCATTTTGGGCCCAACGAACGTGAATCCAAGGCCAAGTGCTGTATGACTTGTATTCTTGTCTGTGATGCATCGTAGCTGTATAATAAGTGTCTGCTGTTTGGTAGACATGAAGGTTGAGACCGGCGACTGCAGGTGCATGAAGCAGATTGTTTTGCGATGAACTTATTAAATTGTAATCAGCAACAAGCAAAACACTTCATGCGTGTCGATGGATGGATCGATGGATGGATGGGTGGATGGAAGGAGGGAGGGAGGGAGGGAGCGAGCGAGGCAGGGAGCGAGGCAGGGAGGTAGGGAAGGGGAGGCGAGGGAGGAGGGAGGAGGATGGATGAATAAATGGATGGATGGATGGATGAAATGGTTGGAGGGCGGATGAATGGATGGAGGGAGGGCGGATGGATGGATGGATGGATGAATGGAGGGAGGGCAGATGGATGGATGAATGCATGGAGGAATGGGTGGAGAGGAGAGGTATGGATGGACGGAAAGATGGGTAAATATATGCTTGGATGGACGGATGGAGTGATTGATGAGTGGGTGGATGGATAGATAGACGGACGCACGGACGGAAGGACGTGTGGATGATCTCTAGAGCACCTGGACTGTTACGTCTACATCCCAAGTTGAAACCTGGGGCCAATGCAACCAATGGCAACTCATTGTTGACCCATTCAGCGGTACTTAAAGGTTGTCCATCTATCACTGTTGTTGCTGTTGCTCTTTGAACGAGCTATTCTCACACCACATCCGAAGAATAATTTTGCCAGAAGCGCATGAATAATAAATGTTTAATCGCTAACTTTACCTGTCTTTACCTAATTACCGAAAGGTTCACTGCAGGAAGATCACTTCTGACTGCACTCCATAATTTTATCAGGCACGCGTCGTACAAGAGCAGAGGGGGTAGAAACGATCGGCTAATAGCAAACATCACAATAGAAAACATCACACATGAACGGAGGGGGTAGAAACAATCGACCAATAGCAAACATCACAATAACAAACATCGCACATTAGCAGAGGGGTTAGAAACAATCGGCCAATATTAACAAACATCACAATAGCAAACATCACACATAAGCGGAGGGGGTAGAAGCAATCGGCCAATAGCAAACATCACAATAACAAACATCGCACATAAGCAGAGGGTGTAGAAACAATCGGCCAATAGCAAACATCACAATAGCAAACATCACACATAAGCGGAGGGGGTAGAAACAATCGGCCAATAGCAAACATCACAATAGCAAACATCACAATAGCAAAGACCACACATAAACAGAGGGGGTAGGAGCAATCGGCAAATAGCAACCATCACAAAAGCAAACATGACAGATAAGCGGGGAGGTTAGAAACAATATACACACAACTAAATGACACCCAAACATAAGTAGGATAAACAATTAATCGGCCAAGAGGAATAGTAGCAAACATCACACTCAGGCGTAGGGAGGCAAAAGAATCGACCAGTAGCACGTGTCACATTCGAGCAAAAGGAGGAAAAACAATCGGCCACCACAACGCCCAGGGGCAGGGGGTAAATTTGGTCAGCACGGCAAGAATAACAATAGTTACCGTTGACTAAAAGTCTTTAATTTTCCTGTATCACAAAAACACAAAAAAACGATTTCTGGGTCAAAATCGTTGCAGTTGTTGTTGCCGTTTCGAGCGAAAACAACATTGCCATTTGGAAATTGTTTTCGCCAGGAAATGGATTGAAAACGCTTCCCTTTGCTTGCTCTCTCCCTCCACCTCCGATCCGCCTCTTTCTCGTTCATACGCACCAACGACCAGGTCACGTGATCTGGGAGTGGTAGCGCATGGACGGACGCACAGACTCACGTACATGATGTTATCGTAAAGTTTTATGCTGCTCTTTCAAAACAGTTTTTTTCACTATGTATAATGGTATACATAAATCAAGAGACATTATATTGAGCCTTTTGGGACCTCTCAAAAGAGCTGCGAAGTTTATATTGCTGCACGTGTTGGTATATATTATACATATCTAGATACATAGTAATATATGTATGTATGTATGTATGTATGTATGTATGTATGTATGTATGTATGTATGTATGTATGTATGTATGTATGTATGTATGTATGTATGTATGTATGTATGTATGTATGTATGTATGTATGTATCTGTCTATCTATCTATCTGTCTGTCTGTCTGTCTGTCTGTCTGTCTGTCTGTCTGTCTGTCTGTCTGTCTGTCTGTCTGTCTGTCTGTCTGTCTGTCTGTCTGTCTATCTATCTATCTATCTATCTGGACTTTATGAAGTGCATTGTATAGGAACCCCTCAAAAGCGCGAAGAACGTGGCTGTACAGTGTACAAGGGATCTGAACATAGCTAGAAAAAGTATTTTATATATAACATAAAACGTACTATTTATATATGTACATATAAATACATACAAGGTACCTATTATATAAAAAGATACATATAAACAAGGTACTCGTATATAAATATATATAATTATATGAGGTGCCAGTGACATAAATTGTCTTCAGACTGAATTTTTGCACTAGTATCAACTCTATTGACGGCTATTTCCGAATGGACCGTTACGAAAACATTTGTTTATGGGCATCAAATGGATCCCATACAGGAATATGGGTCTCATATGGGCTCTCTGGGGCCGTTTCACTTGAAGCACCCATCGACTGGTGCCCTGTTGTGCAGGGACGTCATTTCAGCTTTTTTCAGAGGGGGGGGGCAAGGACGTCAAAAGAGGTAAAAAAATTTATCGCGCTCTGCGCGAAGAAATTTCACACTTTTTGGGTGTTTCTTCCAAATTTTCAGAGGGGAAATCCATAATGTGCCCCTCCCCCACTGTCAAAGACGTGTGGTCTTGTGAAAAAACCCTTTGCAGACTCTAGTTCTGTTAATAGTATATAATAATTCCATGAATTTGAGTATCAGTTTTTTCTTTTCTTACCCCTAAATTCTTCTTCCTCCTTTTCTTGTTCCAGCTTTTTCTTTTTTTTCAAATATCTCGGGGGGGGGGGCAAATGCCCCCTTCCCCACTCAAATGACGTCCCTGCTGTTGTGCATTCTAGTAACTGCGCTATAGAAGTCAGTGTATGATCCGACTGTCGCTAATACCTCTGTGTGACTTCTGTTCAACAGCGGAGCCTTTTCGGAGGTTATCATGGCCGAGGATAAGCAAGAGAGAGGACGCTTTGTGGCCGTCAAGTGCATCAACAAGAAGGGAATCAAGGGCAAGGAAGAGGCACTTGAAAACGAAATTGACGTTCTACGAAGGTAACGTTACATTTAATTTACCAACCAATAGTACCGTTACATTTACTATGAACAATATAACCCACCAAGGTAACGTTAGACTTAATTTAACCAACCAAAGGTACCGTTACACTCACTATAAACACTAGGCCTATAGCCCACTAAGGTAACGTTTGACTTAATTTAACCAACCAAAGGTACCGTTACACTTACTATAAACACTAGACCTATAACCCACTAAGGTAACGTTAGACTTAATTTAACCAACCAAAGGTACTGTTACTATTAATATAACCAAGAGAAGGTAAAGCACGTTAAAACTGTTCGTAATAAATAAATAGGCCAAATATAACACAACGAAGGTAACTTTTACACTCGATAAAACCAGCCGAGGGTAACGATATGAGGTTAATAGTCGACTGGCATTTTATAGCGCATTTTTATAGACCGAGTAGTGAAAAACCAGCGGCCTATTGCTATTGTCGAAGCTTTGTCACCGGAACGAATAGAAATCATTTCGCTAATTAACCGGCGAATGTAGATTCCAATGGAAACGATGAATGTCAGAATCCGAAATGAACACTCATTGATCACAACTGGTTGCATCAGACTATGCAACGACAGCATACAACGACGATGTTAGCAACGACGTAGACGAATATAGGATGATGATGATGATGATGACGATGATGATGATAATGAAGTTCTTGTTGCTGATGATGATGATGATAATGATGATGATGAGGAGGAGGAGAAAGATATACGATGATGATGATTATGATGATGATGATGATGATGATGATGATGATGATGATGATGATGATGATGATGATGATGATGATGACGATGATTAGGATCAGGATAATCATCAACATCACCATCATCATTGTCTTCATGTAGGTCTGTTTCTCTGCCTGTTTGTCTGTCATCCAGTATCTGTTTCCATGTCTTTATGTCTATCTGCCTGTATTTTCTGTGAATGTCTGTCTGTCTGTGTCTTTATGTTTGTCTGCATATGACTGTGTGTCATTCTGCATCTGTCTGCTGCCAGTCTAGCTGTTTGTCTGTCGTTTATCGTTGCATATGTGTCTGTCTAACTGTCGGTCTCTATATCCGTGTGTGCACGTCTGCCTATCTCTATAACCTGTTTATTGTGCGTGTCTGTGTATTTGCCTGGTTCAGCCTGTCTGTCTGTATGCTCTGCTGCTCTTCGTTTTGCTCTCTGTCTCTCTTTGTTTCTTTGACTCTGTCTCTCTGTGACACTTGTCTGCCTGCCTGTGTGCTTGCCTGCATACAAGTCTTTCCAGTTTGCCTGTCTGTCTATCCGCCTGTCTGTCCATTTGTGTGACTGTCTATCTGTCAGTCTGTCTATCTGTATTTCCGTTTTTCTTTCTGTCTTTTGCTCTGTCTGTCCGTCTGTCTGTTCGTCTGTCTCTCTGTCTGTCCGATTGTCTTTCTGTCTATTTGCCTGCTTGTCTGTCCGTTTGTGTGTCTATCTGTATGTCTGTCAGTCAGACTTTTTGTCTCCAGCGTACCTAATCTCGTGTTTAAACAACCGACCCATACTGTCATGGCGTAGGGCACACACCGACCAGATGCGCCCGGAGTTACATATGCATATCTTTCCACTACTGCCTCCGTCCGCCACAATTTCCCTATCATTTACGACTTGTCTGGGAATTCATTTAATTACTGCATCCGCCAGAATCCTGCACGCATCCCTGCTCACAGGACTATGCGCCCGATTGTTTTATTTCTGTAGCGCAGTTTCAGAGTCTGTCCACGCACTATTTTTCGCGGATGCACACATGGGTGTATCTATACGCGCGGTGCAGCGGTGCGTCCTTCTGGAACCCGCTCCTGAAAGCGAAGGCCGGTCATAGGAGACTATAATGTGGTAATTAAAGCTCATAGATATACCTTGTGTGAAATAAATCAATTGTGACCGACTACAAGACGCTTTGGATGGCTACAGAAAGCCACACAGCGGTTGTATCGGAATATTCACAGAACCTTGCAAGTCGATCCGAACTCAATTACTAACTATCGCTTGCACCTCATACATTCACACAAAATTACACACGTACTTTCAATACATCCATTGTTATATACGTACATATAGCCTACACATACACACATGCTTACATACATATATACATACACACACATACGTATACATACACATACATACATACATACATACATACATACATAAATACATTATACATACATACATACATACGTACGTACATAAATGCATACATACAAACATAAATACATACATACGTACGTACATACATGCATACATACATACATACATACATACATATTTGCGTACATCTCCTGTGATGAGTTAATCTTGAAATGATAAATTTTTTGCGATAACAGTTGCAATACATACGCACATAGTATTACATACATGCATACATACTACATACATACAAAAATAAATACACACATATGTACATACGTGCATACATATTAAAATGTTTTTACATAAATGAGCGGACGTTCGTAAAAGTTGAGGTTGGTTTACTTTAAAACGAAGTAATCTGGGAACGGTGCTTTTCGACACCTGTAACAGGTGAGCCAGATGATTAGTTGCGTCGCAGACAATAGAGCCGTTGGCAGCAACGGACTACATGCATTCTGCATGAGCCAAGATGCCGTGGGCAATTCTGTCGACATGTTATGTCGACCCTGCAACAAAAGACAGTCTCCAATAAGTCATTTCCAAGGCCAATGGCGCTTTCACTGCTTTTTGTCTCCATTGCCCGACGCCTTTCTGTGATTAATCGCGTCCTAACACGTCAGTCGTTTGTTTCTTTCGTTCGTTCACTCGTTCGTTCGTTCATTCGTTCATTCATTCGTTCATAAGTCCGTTCATTTGTTCGTTCTTTCTTTCGTTCGTTCTTTCGTTCGTTCAGTCGTTCCTTCATTTGTTCATTCAGTCGTTCGTTCAGTCGTTCATAAGTCCGTTCATTTGTTCTTTCGTTCTTTCGTTCGTTCATTCTTTCGTTCGTTCTTTCGTTCGTTCAGTCGTTCCTTCATTTGTTCATTCAGTCGTTCGTTCAGTCATTCGTTCATTCATTCGTTCATAAGTCCGTTCATTTGTTCGTTCTTTCGTTCGTTCAGTCGTTCCTTCATTTGTTCATTCAGTCGTTCGTTCAGTCATTCGTTCATTCATTCGTTCATAAGTCCGTTCATTTGTTCATTCTTTCGTTCGTTTTTTGTTCCTTCATTTGTTCGTTCAGTCATTCGTTCATTCATTCGTTCATAAGTCCGTTCATTTGTTCGTTCTTTCGTTCGTTTTTTCGTTCCTTCATTTGTTCGTTCAGTCGTTCGTTCATTCATTCGTTCATAAGTCCGTTCATTCGTACGTTCTTTCGTTCGTTCAGTCGTTCCTTCACTCGTTCGTTCAGTCGTTCGTTTGTTCGTTCATCCCTTCGTTTAGTCGTTCGTTCAGTCGTTCGTTCATTCATTCGTTCACAAGTCCGTTCATTTGTTCGTTCTTTCGTTCGTTCAGTCGTTCCTTCATTTGTTCATTCAGTCGTTCGTTCACAAGTCCGTTCAATGGTCCGTTCTTTCGTTCGTTTATCCTTTACATTCCTTGACTCTTTCTTTAGTTCATAAATATACATAGTCGGTCAGTGAATCATGCAGCGCAGGCAGTCAGTAAGTCGATCAGGAAGGAAATCGGTCAATCAGTCAG
>OY744617.1:35005063-35030063 GCA_963556255.1 Allolobophora icterica | reverse complement strand
CAGATAGACAGACAGACAGACAGACGACTTAGACAGACAGGGAGAGAAACAGACAGACAGGCAGACCGAGGGATGAAGAAACAGTTGGTGCTGTTCTTTTGGTGATGGAAGCGCCTCTGAGTAGTTATCTTGCAGAGGCGCTATATAAATTCTCTGAACGAACGAATGAAAGAATGAACGACTTCATCTTGGGAGGGCGACGTGTTTGCCTTTGTTGGCCAGAGATATAGAAACTATCAAAGCGCTAAATCGCTGACTGCAAAAGCGCTTCGTCTAAGGGAACAGAGACATTGTGGTCGCTGCTTAAGATGTCGGCTTTCATCAATTCTATTCACTTCCAAAGCGCCTCCGCGATCCACATTGCGACTACACAGTGGCTGCTTGTGCTACGTACACTCTGTGAAGCAAAAAGAAAGGGATCTCACGTATTAACTTTGCGAGAACGCCGACACTCGATTATAAACAGCTCTAACTTTGTAACAAGTTGCGATCATGTCAGCTTCAGATTGGGATTAAACGATAATTGATTGATTGATTGACTCACCTATTTGGGGACTTTTCTGACTGACCTGGGCAACTCCTGCACCATCCATAACCCCAGCCAAACTCACATACCATTCCCTCCGTTCCCATGCCCATGACCGCATAATCCCTCAGCCGACAGCCTCGTGCGCAAAACATTTATTGTCAGGATGTTAAATACTTGTTTAACTGTGTTTATTAGATGTGTGTACACCAAAGTGCGATTAGCAAATAGCAATTGGTTAATAAAGAATACACTTAATTATTATGATTCTGACCGCGATTTCAAATGAAGCAACCATCAACTGATTCTTGTGTACATTGAGATACCGGGTAATGGTCAAATAGGTTTGATTAGATAATATTAGATTAGATTAGATCAGATTTGATTAAAAATTGAATTGCATTAGATAAACGCGAATTACTTGAGCAAAAAAATGTGTCAAATTTAAATTGAACAGAAACTTTCTTTCCTTATTAGTTTGGGGCCTGCTATGAATAGTTTCTACAGTTTGTGAACGACCGCTTTAAACTGACGCCATGTTTTCAAGTACTTAAAAATTTGAGTTTACTCTAACCAGTCCCTGTTCCCTTAAAGTGTTTTTAAGAAACCAGAATTGCAGTGAAATTTTTACGTCAAAATGAGAATTACGGTTCAAAACGTTTGCTTACGAAATTTCCAGATTCTAGGCGGACTTAAGAAACTCCTGCAAAAGAAACACATAACCGTATCTTTCAAATGCGTCATCAATATTTTAAACGCATGTAATTATATTCAGGCCTGTGTATTTAGCTGGATATTTAAATGGTGTCTTTCAAGACCATCGCTAAAGAATCCAGAGGGCACTAGACTTAAAAATAATACTTCAGTTACTGTATTTTATTGGTCATCGTCCTTTTTCTGGCCACCGTGTACACTATAGCAAAGCATTGACTAATATAGCCTACATCGACTGAAAACCAATGACGTCAAGACTCATCAGGTGGAGTATGATCGACCAAGAGGGAACGATCTTGCACGTCGTTTCTTCTATTTCAACCAAATTGTCTGTCGTCAGCTTTAAAAGCTTCTGGCCCTCTAGTGGCCGCTGTGTTCAGCGTCAGGAGTTATATAGCGCTATTGCAGTCAGACAATTGAACTGTTTACGCCCGTCATTCGTCACCGCTTCAATGTTTTTGGTCGTTCATAGGCGTGTGGCACTGTATGTCTGCTTGTCTGTCTGTCTCTCTATCTGTCTGTCTGTCTATCTGTTTGTCTCTCTATTTGTCTGTCTCTCTATCTGTCTGCTGTCTCTCTATCTGTCTGTTGTCTCTCTATCTGTCTGTCTGCCTGTCTGTCTATCTGCCTTTCTCTCTATATTTGTCTTTCTGTCTGTCTGTATCTCTATTTGTCTGTCTCTCTACCTGTAGCTCTATCGGTCTTGCTAATCTCTAGTCTGTGTGTATCTTTGTGCTTGTGTGTATCTGTTTGTTTGTCTGCCAGTTTGCCTTTTGGCCTGTCTCTGTGCTTGTGTTTGTTTCTGCGTGTTTAGCTGCCTGTGTCTATCAGTGTCTTTCTATCCGCCCGTTTTCGTGTGCGTAGGCCTATTTGTATGTCCGTCTGCGTCTGTCTGTCTGTTCGTCTCCGGCTTTCGATTCGAATCGTTTTCGTGGTCCGATCAATCGCGTATATATCTGATTGAGGAGCGCAATCGATCCGTGGCTGTGTGCTTTGGCAAAGGGATCACGATTATCGGTCAATACCGCTATCTTTCTGCTTCGTCTAATTATCTCAGCGGTTTCCGATTCCTCTTCTCGTTCGAAACAGTTCATTTGTTAGATTGCGGATGGGATTTCCTCCGTCCCCGTTTCCTTACACGTCCCTGCCGGTCGATATCAGCCCGGTATCCCCCGGTTAGCTGCATTGCTTAGAGCACACGTCCCATGCGTTTCTGTACATGCGGTGCCAGTTCGCTTATCGATGATGGCTTATTTCAGAGATTTGAATCTTGGGCTTATATAGGGGACCTTGAAAGGGGTGGCGCCCATTCAAACGGGCAGCGGTGGTGAAGGATCTCACTCGATCAATTCGTCGTTAAACGAGTAGAGTTGAGTCCATACGATCGCTATAGAAAGATGGTCACAATATTTACCTCGTCTAGCAAAAGTCTATCATAATTTGCACAGCAGCTTAAATTGTCGGGCGGATTCTGAAAAATGTAAGCTTTACTCTTTCTCAATGCTCTGCAGCTGTTCAGTCCACTCATGCAGTTTTCCTTAAGTCTTATATGTGTGCAGTATATGGAAGTGCATTAAAACCTGCTACCATGCAACTTTTGTGCGTATGCACACGCACGTACATACATACGATAGGCCTACACATGTATAACCCTACATAGGCCTACGGTATGTATGATTTCCTATGTGTAGCCTAGGTACGTATGTACTTGCATGTAGGCCTAAGCATTAGAGCACTTGTATAGCGCCTTTAATAACTCACAAGTAGGGACCTGCGAAACTTCGATATTCGTTTCGAAATTAAACTGCAGAATAGTTATTAGGCCACCAATAATTGACATATTGATAATTGTGTTACTGTGGTACGCCTGTGCTATCAAGTGCACACTAAATAAATGTCAAACTGGAACCCGCTGATTCCATTCGAGATTCGATTCGAATTCGAACTGTAACCCCGATTCGATATTCGATTGAAAATTTGTGATTCGTAGGTCCTACTCACAAGGGCGTAGATATACTTAGGCCTACTTCAATTCCTGTAGGCGAACGTTGTTCTCGGATTCCGCCATTGGCTTCTCTTTCTCTTCCCACTCTCTGTCGATTCCCTATCGTGCTAAGAAGATATCGCGTCTGCACAATCTCTGTGAGGCGCTACTTAAAAACACGCACACAAACATGCATAGGCTGTAGCCTATGCAAGCATACACACAGATACATGAAAACATCAGTCTTGTTGTCCTCGAGACCAAGGTCTTGGTCTCGAGTGCACTCGAGTTCGTTTTTAAAAGTCTTGGTCTTGGTCTTGAGGTTCAAGGTCTTGGTCTTGGTCTTGAGATTCAAGGTCTTGGTCTTGGTCTTGGTCTTGAGGTTCAAGGTCTTGGTCTTGGTCTCGCAAGACCAAGACCAAGACCGGCTGTCAATAGGAACAGTCATTTAACAAAACTCAAGAATTCTGTATCAAGCCTGCTGGCATCATACGACCAATATTTATGGATGAATACAAGTCATGTTGGTCAGGAAAACCCATTGGCAGCAGCAACAGTTATTCTGTATCACACGGTATGATAAACCATGGGAAGATTTCAAAAGGACTCACTATCTGTACATTTACATCCAGTGCTTGAAAAGCTACTCTGTGTGTGTCAGCGACTTCAGCACCTGTAGAACGTATTTTTTCACATGGCGGAATTTTTGAGGCCCACCAGGCACGTCTTGGTCAGAAAATTCTGAGCGAATTGGTTTTTATAAAATACAAAAGGCATTTGGTATTAGAGTTTGCATGAAGGACTTTTGAATACAAATTCGGATTTCTCTGCAGTTTGCATTTAAAGTTAATTTGCTTGAATAAAATAAAAGACTCAAGTTTTCATTAAAATAGCGAATATTCCGACTTGACAATTTTTAGAAGTCTTGACCTGATTTCGATTTTTTGGGTCTTGGTCTTGGTCTTGAGGTTCAAGGTCTTGGTCTTGGTCTCGAGGTTCAAAGTCTTGGTCTTGATCTCGAGGTTCAAGGTCTTGGTCTTGGTATTGAGGTTCAAGGTCTTGGTCTTGGTCTTGAGGTTTAAGGTCTTGACAATAAGACTGGAAAACATACATACATGCATACTCAGATACATACAACAATTTTATACCCCGTATGCTCTACAAGAATGCCTACACAGACGCTAATTAGCTGCTCGTGAGACTATAACCGCTGTAGATTGTTCTGCATGGTTGCATTATGTCAGCTATGATGTTTCAATAAACGAGTATTCATTCATTCATTCATAAACACATACATACATAAATACATACACGAATTTATACAGAGATGAATGAAAACATACATACACACATACATGCAAGCATAGCCGCTGATTTGAGTGGCGCTATACAAGTTTTCGGTTACAATTACAATAGCCTATATAGACAATTACACGGGCGTCTGCACCATAGAAACCTTGGAGCAAATGCTCCATCCAAGAAAGAGGGGGGGGGGTCCGTCAGTGTGTGCCACCATTTTAGGGTGGAAGGAACGGGAATGGGGAAAGATAAGGGGGGAAAGGGACGTTGCTTCAATGACTTGGGGGGAGACGCTCCTGCAATTACACAAACACCTAATACATTTTCCCGTCTGCGTTAACACTCTCCACCTACACAATACAATGTTCCCTTTGTTCTGTTTTGCCCTCTGGCATTTCCACGAACAGCCTATCCTCTGCCATTCTTTACTACCTTCCTTCCTCCGTCCGACGACTGTCTTATATTGTTTCTTCGCCGAAAACGGGATTTCATTATTCCTTTGGTCAGTGACCTTCTTCGACCTTTCACCCACTGACCTTTTTATTATGCAACCTTTGATCTTTTTACGCGTGACATTTTAAAATACTAAATTCAGATATACACTGAATGCGCCAAACGTGAATTATTCGCTCTAAGAGAAAACCATATGCTTACAAAAGAAACCCAAAATGTCCAGGCTCCTTGAAACATTCTACGACAGGGGGTGGCGATAAAATGTATCATACCAGCCTCCTTCCCCGAGACGTTTACTGTGTAGGGACCCTGAGCAAGTCCTTCATTCACAATTGCTCAGCGCCATCGACTGATGCTTGGTCAATAGGCTATCTAAAGGCGCTTAATAAATGCATAGGCCTAATAATACCCCGCAAGTAATAAAGTACTCAAAGTGGTGGTCGTGTGGTGGCGCAGGATAGGAGAGCTTGAAGAGTTCGGCTTTCAGTCGTGAGTGGAAAGCAGCAGAGAGGGCAAGCGAAAGAGAGGTGAAATTAACAGGCGAGGTAGGAGGATGAGCAAACTGCCGGAGATCTATTGGGAGATCATTCCAAAGAGCCGGTTCAGGGCCGTTCAGCACAGACTAAGGAGCGATTGCGGAACATCATTACACTAGTCGGATAAGTTCACCCAGAACGTGGTTCGAACCCAGCCGCAAAGGTTAAGCGATCGGCCAATGAAATTTCTTATCCTTTAAAAATGTGCTAATCAGCCCTTAAAAGACTTCAAATAGCCTTATTATGCTTTTTATTTTTCAGTCTTTGTGGTTATCCGCCGTTTTACGATGAAAGCGATGCTGAGCTCTTCAAGCAAATCATCAGAGCCGACTACGAATTCGATTCGCCCTACTGGGACGACATATCCGAATCCGGTAACCGTCGACTACTCACTAACGATTAGTCAACTAATCCGCAACGATTAGCCTAATATTCGGTTACAAATAGTCAACTATTCACGATGATGAATCGATTATTCCATGATTATGCGACTGTTGTCTTACTAATCGAATATTTAGTATTCCTTGTTACGCCCCCGCAGTAGCCAACACTCCCAAACACCAAAACATAACTCCTGTTCTCAAATCGCTTTACTGGCTAAAAGTTCCTCAACACATCCATTACTCTTACCTACAACGCACTTCAAACCTCTCAACCCTCTTACATTCGCCGACTATTCGCCATTCAACCACCCGTCTACTCGCTCATCATCATGACATTACTCACCTCGGCCTCCAGTCTCCTCTCTGAAATTCTGCAACCGCTCCAGGCATAGTCTATGCTGCACCGGCTCTTTGGAATGATCTGCCAAAAGATCGCCGCCAGGTTGCTCATCCTTCTATCTCGCCTGTGAATTTCACCTCTCCTCCGCTTGCGCTCCCCTCTGCTGCTTTCCCCTCAAGACTGAAAACCGAACTCTTCCAGCAATCCTATCCTGATTATGCTAATGCGCCGCCACACGACCACCATCATCACCGATTACCGCCGTATATACAGCACCATGCTGTCTCCTATGCTTGATCTCCCCGTATTCTGCCCGGGCACCGGAACGGACAAAACAACCTGTCTATAGCGCACTTGATTGATATAGCGCCGGTAAATAAACTGGTCTCTTTGATGTTGGCTTATGTGTGGCGCTGAGAAATTTCGGAGATTTACACTACATTAGTGCCGATTAGTCGATTTCAAAGTATCGACTATGAAGATAAATGGCCGACGGTAACGATAATTATTCTACAAGAATGACGGAAAATTGGAGCAATTATCTTTTGTAGGCTAAATTATTTCTTTTGTTTCCTCGTGTGTGCATAATTGTATACAATTATGCACACACGAGGAAACATGTGTAGCGTTGTAAGTTTTCAATGTTTGGATAATAAATGTAGGCCCTATTATGCAAACATTGAAAACTTACAACGCTACACATACATGTATAGGCCCTACAGACGTTGTATGTAGGCTACATAGTTGCCTTTGCAGCGCCGGAGCTAGGATGAAATAACAAGGGGCCACGGGAACTTTCAGAGGGGTGTGGGAGAAAATGCATGGAGTCTCTAAAACATCATACCCATGGCTGCCGTTCGGGATTTCTCTTCTACTCATTATGATAATCAGTGCTTTTACTTTTTCTACTCATTATGATAATCAGTGCACCTTTTTTCAGCTACTACAAATAATTTATTTATTTTAATAATAAAAACAACAATTTTGTTATTTTAAACGTAATTTGTGTTTTGAACTGTTTTCAATGTTTATTGAGACCCCTCCCAACCCCCAATCCCGTTTTTCTCGGGATTTTAGCCCGCCCTTAATTGTTCCGTTCCGGAACCTATTTTTTCGTTCCGGAACTTTTTTCCCCAGAAAAAAGCACTGATGATAATAAAACTCCCTCGTAAACACTAGTTTTTTTTACTGGTGATAACACTACCGCGGAATCAAACCAGACTTGTGAAGGTTGACTAAAGCAACTTGGCTTCAAGTTGAATGCGGATGGGAGGAAAATTTGGGGGCGAAAGGCTCCGTGGCCCCCGTCTGGCGCTGGCATAATGCGATGTTGGTAATGGTGTGCATGTCTGTGAATTGTGCTCACTGAATATAGCGAAAGACTTCATTCGACATACGATGTGCAAAGACGTCAAGAAACGATTCACGTGTAAAGAAGCTCTACAGCACAAATGGTAAGACGACATAAAAGTCTACTTTTGAAACCAGACACTTAATACAGTATACAGGACAGGACAAGCGAACAAGCAGACAGGAGGACAGACACACAAACGTACACACAGAGTAAGGTGACACAAGACAATACTGTAGCCTACATAGTACAGAACAAGACAGACAAACATGCTGGAACTTGGAAGGTAAACATTAAGACAGATGCGCAGGCACAAATAGACACAGACAGGCACACACAACTTGACACAGGCAGGCAGACAGCGCTCGTGAATATATATATATATATATATATATATATATATATATATATATATATATATATATATATATATATGCTGGCGCATTGAGTCTATAGCTTTTAAGTAGCGCTATTTTGAATTTCGAGATTACGATTAGCCTACACACAGACACTTTCTCTCCATTCCTCTTTCGCGTAATAATTCGGTCTATTAATTTTAATGCTCATTGTTTAATCACTGTATGAAAGAATGGAGGTTACAGCACAGTATAAATAATTACACAGTACATCGACTCCCATCGCTGCCTGTTGACTAGTTTTTTGGGTGACGACATTTTGAAACTGAGCTTTTGAATTATAGATTTAAGGTGAAATTAACGTTAAAAATAACATTGTTAATTCTAATGAAGTCCTCAATGTTGTTGTAACGTTTAAAAAATATTTTATGTGATAGATTCCGGTGTATCGGCGTGTAGTTCTCAATGTTGTAACGTTTAAAAATATTTGATGTGATGGGTTCCGGTGTATCGGCGTGTAAGCGACTCAGTTTCAAAATGGCGGTCGGTCACACATTCTGACTGCTGCATCGGCTAGGAGTCGACGTACTGTGTAATTATTTATACTGTGGTTACAGTGAGCCAGAGAGAGAAAGAGAGAGGGAGACAGACAGACAGACAGACAGACAGACAGACAGACACAGACAGACAGACAGACAGACAGAGGAAGTTGACTGTTCACATCCTGAGAGGGTTTCCCTGCCGAGAACTATCATGGATGGAAGAATCGAGGTGAACGAGAATGACAGGAAGACCAAAAGGGTGCTGCCGGACTGGATGACGGTGGATGGATACAATAAACCGAAGGAAGCCCGTCAAACAGGAGTGGCGCTAATGGACGTTTGAACCTGCCCAAGGGCTAAGAACTTGAACAGGGATAATCTGGATAAGGTTCATGCTTCATTAGGCATGCATTTGCATGGCTTGTTTATCTGATAGGGTTTCCGGAAATGCTGCTCTCAGCAAGGACATACATGCCTCTGTCAGCGCTCAAATGAAGAAAAACTTCGCCAAATCGCGATGGCGGGTAGGCCAAAATAACTTATCTGCCTGAAAATATCGTCGGTTGATGCCTGGTCATTAGACACCGGCGGTTATAGGAGTAAATAATAAATAATAATAATAAAATTAACAACGGACCGACTTCAACCACGATGTGAATTACTCATTATCTCAGAAATCACGATTGCTAATTTTCTTTGAGGACTCGGTGCTTATGATAACGTTGATTACGATGATGGCGGTGCATTAAATTACTACGTTGGGATACACGATACAGATGTAAATTTTATGTGACTAATTTCTGGATTATAACGTCTAATTTGAAGCTGACGCGGCTACCAAAACACCCAATTATCGGCTACTTTTTGTGGCTTCATCGACCGCCAGCAAAGCCCAGCCACAGTCCGATTATTACTCATTTTGCTAAAACGTATAAGTTATTACGCACGACATTTATTCGAGAATTTTATAAACATTTTTTGCTTTCAAAATGAATTATACAGTGTTGTTATTTGTAGCAAGCATACAACGCAACAGCCGTCATTCGGCAGATGAGGAAACTCGCGATGACGAATAAATAATGATTCCGCACACGATGACGTAAGAAACAGACTGGCGGTTGGGTTTCGCGTCTTTTACGATCAGAGGGCGCGAATTAAAGAGCAGACGATCTGGATCGATATAAACTCGGATCTTTTCTACATTCAGTCGCTCGACGTATGTCGATTTTTCGTATATGATATCAGAACATTTCCATGGTTGTACAAGTTTTTCCCTCAAACTGCTTATGCAATGTAAAAAGAACGCATTTCCGTGATATATAGCATACCTATTACGTTTCCGACAAACATGACCGCAAACAATGTTATTGAATGAACAGGATTTTCGTCGTTTGGTAGCCAAGATTGGCAGAAGCTGAGGAATGGCCGCGTTTTTCTTCTATTCAAAGTTTTAAAACGAAGGCGAAACCTAACGAACAGTCAAGGATTTACCATTTGCACCTATATCAACTGTATCACTGTTTACCAATGGCGTAACTTATCATTGCATTTTTACTCATTGACAGATTATTGTAATTGTAACCGAACATTTATATAGCGCCACTCTAATCAGCGGTGCTCTCGACCCGCTTAGATTAAGAGGGGTTATCGGACGTACACCCCTTCAAATTTGGTGGACTATTTTCCCAATTGTTTGTTCTGAACATGGCCATAAAAACTATTTCGTCACCCAGTTTTCAATTCGTGGATCAGCCACTAAATAACGGGTCTTCAGCGAATTTACCCCGTAAGGTCACCTCTGTGGGGACTTTTAAGCTGGCGACACGTGGTGTCAGTTTTTCAGAGGAAGGGTAGCGAATGTTGGACTAGTCAACCATCTCGTTTCGTGCTTGAAGGTATGATAGACAACTGAACATTAATTTTGCTATTGTCGTGATTCCTGATTATTGGAGACTACGTGAGCAAAAGTGGCACTAGGACCTGTTGGTGTCGCCAGCTTAAAAAGACGAAAACCTGAGAGATTCCCGCTTTTGTCACTCCAAAAATAACACATCTTAGAGTTAGCCCAGCCCCTCCCAAATTTGCGATCCCAAGATTTTACGCCCACCTCCTCCTAAATTTGCGGACCCAAGATTACGCCATCGGTACGATTTGCAGTTTGAAGAGGTGGGCACTCTCTTGGCAGATAATTTAAATTTAATTATCCTAATGGAAGATGTCCCGCAAAAAGTCGGCGCTACATAATCAATTACTCTAAACCTGTGCGCACAGATCTAACGACGAAGCTCTACAAAACATGTGGATAGTTCTGAGTTTTGTTTTAAATTATCGTCTTTATACATATATTCTTCATCGGTTTGCTTGCTGCTCGCAATTCTGAAGCATCAGTGCAATCGAGTCTGTCGCTGAATTTTATACAGTTTCATTGTAGGCCTATCAGTTAGTGGCCGTTTAATCGAAGTGAAGTAGAATTTCAGTTCACCTGTAAACTGTCGCATAAATCACAGGAAAATTAAGATCTGCATTGGAACGCAATAGTGACTACTGACTAGATCTGTTTAAATAATGCTGTGCAATATTATAGCGAAATAACAGAAATTATGAGGTCTGATGATTATAAACGTCACATCTGAACCGTAGCAAATTATACTCGAATCCAAATACCATGCTGTAAACTTTTACGTGGCATTTACGGGTCACGGTGACCCATTGGCTACAGCCCTCACCTGGTAATACGGAGACTCGGGAGAGCATGGGTTCGAGCCTCCTCTTAGACAGTTACTCCACCGACAACTGCTCAGCACCAAGTCATTACGCAGCGGCATTTAATGACTGCATACTAAATAATGGACTCAAGTGTTTTTTATTCTACAATAATTATGATTAATTGAAAAGTCAGGATTAATTTCGATTCCCTGCATATCTGTGAGGACTGTTCATCAATATCATGTAGGATTATAGATCACACTAGTTGTTCGTAATAATATGTAAATGTTTTATCTTTTTGCTTTAATCAAGAATATATTTTGTATACCTTTTTTTCTTTTCAGTCAAATTTAAAGAAGAATTCAAAGAATAGGCCGTTTTCAATTCAATGTCTACAGATAGCTTGAATAAATGTGCAACTGTTTAAGAGAAAATCAACTTCACTACACAAATATGAAACATGGACTCAATAACATTAACTGTGTTACGCAGAGTAGGGCAAGATTGGTTTGCAGCTGTTAAAGAAGACCTAAAGTCAGGCACAAAATATATGAGAAAAAACTCCTTTAATGGGTAGAGATGTTCCAAATTTCTGCCTTACCAATTGCCATACTGTCAAACATGAAATATCCTTTAAGATGACAGAATCTCGCCACTGAAAATAATCTCGGCCTTGGGGGTCATCCATAAAGGACGTCCGCAATGAGGGGGGAGGAAGGGGTCACCGAAATGCGGACAAATGGAGGGAGGGTTATGACCAGTGCGGACGTCCGCATCTAAACTTTTAAATTTGATAGTTTTTTAAACACCACATTGTTTCAACCTTCCCCGAAAGGTCAGTGAAGTGATTGTCTGAAACCACATGCATGGTATAACCTTTAGTGAGACTTTAAGGATGCTTTTATTACAGCACATCCTGCGATATGAAACCCGAACTGTCACTTAAACGTGCACAGGTACTGTGGAATAATTGTAAAAATAATGATGCCGATATTAAAAATTGGCTTAGACGTGCGGACGTCCACAAAGGGGAGGGAGGGAGGGTAGGGTCAAATGCGGACAAGGGGAGGGAGGGGTCCAAAGTGGGTCATATTTTGCGGACGTCCTTTATGGACGACCCCTTGGTATGCTTGTGAGGTCTGTGGTCTGAAGTGCGTCATGGTGTCTACTTGAGCGCCGGATACAAATCTGTCAGTTGGACTCTGTACGTCTGCAAGATCTCGCCAGTGGTGACTTCTACCTATTCCGGCAGTGTTATTTTATTAATTAACAGTACTTTTTATTGATTAACATTTTGTTCTCAATGACCCCGACATCATATATGTTGGTGCACACAGCACTGTTGTATGGTAGGCCTACTTCAAAGATTCTATAACAAGGGTCTTGAGAACAAAAAGTTAATCAATAAAAAATACTAGATAAATGTACAATTGTACATCAAGAGCTCATCGGGTCCTGTGATCCAGTGACTGCAGATTCACACCTGCCAAATAGACACTACGCAATGACCACAGACAAAATGTCTGTTAGATCGTCTTACTCTTACAGTTACTGAACTTGTGCACATAATACGAAATGCAATGTATAAAATAATGCTAGTATGGACAGTTGCATTAACTTCTTCAATTTAATCCAAAAACTTCTATATATATAGTGCTGTTATGAAAATACATAAATAATAATAAGACGATTTTTATAGCGCCGTAGCACAGCCGAGGCCGAAGAAAAGGGCGCTGTACATGAGTCACAAAGCATCATCAACCACTAGTCGTGGCACTACCGTCAATAAAGGACATTGTCAGGCACACCAGAAGTACATGTATCTTGCTATACATTGCTTTATAAACTCAATTTCACATTACATTACGGGGGTGCTCGACAGTGTTGTGGTTTGCACGCTGGACTATCAATCGAAAGGTTGGTAGTTAAAATGTCCAACAGGGCAGAGATCTGGTTTGAGATTTCTGCTCCATGTGCAACCCCTAGGAAACTCAGCTTTATAATGAGTACGCTGACCGTACACTGTTGGTGGGAAGATAAGACGGCGAGGGAGAGGACTGGCCACTTGCCCTTACATAGGCGTAATTTGTGGGGGGTACGAGGGGTACCCGTACCCCCCACTTTTTGGACTGGGGGGTACTGTACCCCCCACTTTTTAAGCAATGTCAATCAATATTTTATTATTGTGCCTTCTCAGAGAACGCAGTCACCACCAAAAGTATGAAAATACTTGGATACACAGGTAAACCGAGAGCCAAAATTAATGAGAACACTGGCAGGGAATATGTTCAAAATGGGCGCCATGCGAAAAGCTAAAGCGGAGAAGAAATTGGTACCCCCACTTTTTAGACCAAAGTATTGGTACCCCCCACTTTTTAGACTAAAGTTACGCCCCTGTGCCCTTATATGGTGAGGCTAAGAAAATGAAGTCACTAACACTTCATACCCATGGCTGCCTCAGGGCTAGTTTAAGGGACTGCTCTTCTTCTATGATAGTTACAATTTCTCAGTAATAACAACTCTCCTCTCCAGTCTTTATTCTTTACACAGAATTCCCAATACAGTCACCACTTTGCAACTGCTGATAAACTGGAATACAGTCTTTGACGGACTTCAACGTCTATCAAATTACCATGATCTAACTCTTCTTAAACTTAACCAATAGCATTTCCCTAGCAGCATCATACAAAGTCTGATTCTTCAGCCACGATTACTAATCTCTTGTGTCCCAAAGACTTTCGAAATCCGTTGAAACATTTCCATGTACTTGTCAGTTCATGCAGCCTAAACTGCTTCTAGCGTTCCAGTGGTCAGTGTTTGAACTGCTGGTACTGACTTCAGCTGTTCTACTTCTCTACAATAACAGTGAAAGCATTTACTACCAGCTTCCTGAAGTCACCTTTTATGGTTAGTTCTCCCACTTCCATAAAGTACCTCCAGCTTTAAAAATATGATCGGTACTTCCACTTCAAGTCATACCAATGCTACAAGATTATTGAAGATTTCAGTTAACTTCAAGAAATGCCAAGATTCCGTGAAAAATAATTAATGCATGCATCAGCATTAATAGATGAACGTTGAAGACTCCCAACTAACATTATCCCAAAAGTTTAAACATCAGGCAGGCATCAGTTGATATAACTCCACAGCACAACATGCTAACACATTTGCCTTTCCTCTGTATAAAGTATTAAAATTCCGCAGCATCATGCGAAATCACCAAAACATTCTTGAACCAAACAACTTGTACAGTGTCCCACCATAGTTAAGTTTGCGAGTCTATCAAGAAAACTCAAAGTCTATGCCTCTGTAATAATAATAAGCAACAACAACATCCATCGGAGAAAAGCATGTCCAGTGTACTTATCTCAAATACCTCACCTGTATTAATGTTGATAGATAGTTACAAAGTACATGTTGTTCTGAAACACCACACCTACCATAACACTAACCAATAATGTACTACTTTCTCAAATAACTACCATAAACACTTACCAACAATGTACTACCTTCTCAAATATATCACCCAACTTTAACATTATTCACAGACAGGGTACGTACTTTTTCTCACGTAGCATCTGCTCTATCACCCAGTAGCGGCGCTGCTGCTGTGTAGAGTTTGTAGTGTACATCAGTGCACAGAGACAACCACCACCAACCAGACTACAACACAAAACAATTCCTGCAACTCGCTCTACGATTCTCACTGGGGATCCTGCTACATCAATCCGTTGTCTAAAATATTTTCTCTTTCCTCATGGTTATTGCACTGGGATTAGCTTGTACTGAGAGTGGTGCTTTAGAAATTTATAAATAGAATACAATACAATTGCCCCTCATAAGTTTACAAAGTATGTCAGCCTCAAATGTTTTAAAGTAAATTGTTTAAAGAAAAAACATGACTTCAGAACCATTCAGTGCAGACTTGTTAATGCACTCCGACATAAAGCAGTGGTGCTTTGTCACCCAAAACTATTAACTTAACATGCCATACTGGTTAATGTGTCACACAAGAACTGTAGTGTAGCACTACCAACATATTCTGTACAATTCATTTTAACACACGTGGCCTGGTTTAGACGCTGTATCATAAGACATGTCCGCCGATGACTCAACGTTAAATAAGCTAAAATAGCACTTTCGCATAAACAAGAGATGCTGTATATAGAAGTTGATGTGACCAGACATTCAGCATGATGATGACGAGTTCTACATGTATGCTCGAAGGCAGGTCCACTGGCTTTCTGCCACCCGGGAATGAGATGCGTAAGGTGCGCATTTCTGTGTGACTTTGCGTGCGTTAAAAATGTTTGTAATAATAATAATAATAAGGTGGTTTCCGTTGCCTTCCTCACAGACAATTGTGGGTGAGCAACTTGTCCAAGGTCACTACACAGTGGTTTGAGGTAGATTCGAACCTGCTACCCTCCGTTTACAACGCACAAAACATAACCGCTACACCACCGCATCCCATACATTGAGCAGACCAAGTTTTAATTACCTAACAGAAGCACTGCCTATGCAAGCTTACCACAATGGTTTTAAAGTTCATTTAAAACATGTAATTAATTAGCGGTCAGATAAATGGAAGAATTGTCGCTGGCACACCACTACTTCCTGCGAAAGGAACACCTACCCAAACACGCTTCCAATAACTGCGCCCGCAAACATTCCTTTCAGACCGACGTTCATCCGCAACAGAGCGCACGTGACACCTACAGACGAACATTACAATTTGTTTATACCCTCAGACAGCATTAAAAATAAAAGCTGAGTATGGTCCAAAAGACAAACCGGAGAAATAGAAGAAAAGGACAATACGAATAATAGCATCTATAATTAAAATAATAAGTACCTTAAGTACTCTTAACTACTCTTAAGTACTCTTAAGTACCTCACAAAAGTGCTGCTTAAAACTGATGTTAGTCATTAACCCTTTAACGACGAGAGGGATTAGTTTTCCGTACACTTAAGTACACATGGTCGTCGTTAAAGTGTTACGTAAGTAAGTAAAGTTAATCAATAATCAAACTCAGAAGAGTCACAAACGGTTTGATCTTTCTAGTTCTGCTCTCATTCGATTTGCATCTTACCTCTTCTCGCTTCACATATCATCATCACTAAACACTTGTCAAGTCTGTATTCTAATGACTAAGCATTATTAAACGATGGTGCTGATCAACTATGAGTGAAGGACTTGCTCAAGGTCCCTACACATCGACCGTCTCAGAGGCAGGTCGAACCCATACTCTCCGCGTTACAAAGCGAGCGCTCTAACCAATCGGCTACCGTGTTCCAAATAACGAAGTTACTTCACGCCAACTGTCTTGAATTGCAGTGTTCCATGGACTAATGTACTGGCCCTACTGGGCCTGCTCCAATACTCTACATACCATTAAACTTGGTTTAAAACTTGTTGCTCTCTAGACTAGGATTTGTGTAAGATTAGATGCAGTACATGTTCAATGCTTTACAAATAGGACAGAAAATAAGGCTTACTTCCCGCCACGGCATATTCCAAAACACTTGTTTTGTTACGATAAACTGATATTGCCTGTGCTGTTGTCCTGCATAAAAATGTAAGACTAAACAATTAAAGGATGCAAAATCTTCACAACTCATTTTATATTTATGTAATTCCTATAAATATATATATGGTACATATGATGATGATGATGCTGAATTCTCTGCCTGAAGGCAGGATCATTGGCTTTATGCCACCTGGGAATGAGATGAATGCTCAAGGTGGTTTCCCGTTGCCTTCCTCACAGACAATTTTGGGAGAGTAACTTGTCCAAGGTCGCTATGCAGTGGCTTGATGTAGATTCGAAACTGCGACCCTCCGGTTACAAGGCACAGAACATAACCGTTACATCACCACATTATTAAACAATTAAACATTACACTATTAAATTAATAAACATCATCATTAACTATTGGTTGATAAAACTCAATGATTAAACAGTTAAACATTAAACTATTAAACATTATTAACCAATGATTGCTAACTCATGATTATAAGGTTTTGACCACCATTTAAAGTCTCACAGAATGCACAAGTTGTAAAAATCAAACACAATTAAGGAAAATTAGAATAAAAATTAATTTTTTGAACGGTGATAACATGACAATTGTGCAACAAAAAAATCAGTACCTCTGGTGTTTTGAGTGGCGCTATAGAAATTATCTTGATAAATAAAATTAAAAGAAACAGTGATTATACTTACATGAACAGACAGGTGAAAAAAGCCGACTTAAAACCCCATTTCAATCCAAAACGTAAGCTGCCAAAGAGTACTGTGTCATTGTAAGCCCTCTAAAAACAAAATCTGTCATGTATAAGAAAATGCAAAAATCCTTAGCATCTACTTAGGGCAAGTCTGTGCTAAATATCTTTAACCTCAATGTTTCAGATCAACTTGGAGATGTAGGCACATGCTTATATATATATATGTGTGACCTCGGCCGAGAGAAGGGACCACTTGTCGCTATCTAGATTAGCCAGAAAACGCATTTTCACGTTAAAACGATTATATTGATTTTTGCGTCAAATTAATCAATCTGTAGCTTGGACTCACTGTACTACAACGAATCTTATGCTACTTGATGCGTTAAGGCTAAATTTAGACATTAATGCATTGGGTAGAGACACATTAAATTTTTTATGCAATTTCCCACCAAATGTTATTTTATATTTTTGTGAAAAAGTGCATAAATTATGGGCCAAACACTCTGAAATTTGTTCCTCATTTTACCTAAGGTGTAAGCTTGTGGAAACTGCTAATAAGTCCATTTGCGACAAGTGGTCCCTTCTCTCGGCCGAGGTCACATATGGACATACACACAGCACCATACGAGTATCCAGTATATAAATGCAGTGACTTTTCAGCAAATGCGGTCTTCAAAGTTTTTCTTGTTCCTTAGCATCATTTCGGCAAGTGTTACGCACTTGGTTTGATCCTATTTACACTACACACCATTAAACTCAGTTTATAACTTAGTGATAGCTCTCTAAACCAGTGCTACTCAAACTGTGGTCTGCTACTTGGTGCTGGTCTGCGAGTGATTGGTTACTGGACTGCAATTTTGATTGTACACATTGTAAAACTTTATAATAAAAAAGAATAATATACAGTTTTGAACATGCAACAGTAACAGTTCTAAGTATAGCTGTAAAAAACAGTGAAAATATTATGAAATATAAATTTTAATATAACAAGTCATATATGTAACGCAAGCTGATTTTGAAAAGCAACATTCCGCAGTGAGGCTGGTAATGCAACTACCGACCCGAGGCATCAGAAAGTTTGAGAAGCACTGCTCTAGACCATTTGTGCTATAGATGTTAAGCCCTCGATGGACAGGACTGAAAACAAGGCTCTAGCCATAACTCATATTCATTAAATTTTCTTAAGATCACTGTAAAATTCTCTGAGCCCAAGAAAATCAATTCAGAACATCCAAATTATCACTTCCACTTGTGTAACTCATTTAAAAAGGAATTAAAATGAAATTATTTAAGTTTTTAACAATCAGTGATATTAATAATATTAAGAGCTGATATGCTTACAACTGCCTGGAACTTTGTTTCGTATACTTTGTGCTTGTTTTTCTCTAAAAACTTATCTTTGGCTGCACTTCCACCGAATACCGACGTCACCAGGAACACCAAGAAGGCACAGTTACGTGTCATTTGTACAATGACACCAACGTCTTCTGAATACTCACCATCGCCTCTAAAAAATTTTACACAGTCACAAAATCAACGTCTGGAAACACGATATTGCATGCATTAATGCAGACTCGCAGATGGTAAATATGTGGGAAGGTCCATAGAAGAGCTGACTGTTTGAGCTGACAGGAAGCTCTTCCAGAAATCGCAGTTCTTTGGCCACTGCATTCATCAGCTCTTGGTCATGTGCTTGTCAGATGCTAATAAAGGCTAATTACTTACTTAATTACCTAAAAAAAATAACGTAGGCAGAACGTGTACAGATATCAAGGACTAGGAGTTATTAATATTATTATTACGGTATGCATCTAAAACACCAATGGCTAAGCAACAATCTATGGCGCTGAGCAATTGTGATACTGTCACACACAATTTTAACTGAATCGACTGAGTGGGCAGTCGACACAATGTTCAGAGTTTCTGAACTGCATCGCGTCATGGGCAAGGATTGACTGACGACAGGCATGGCTCAGCTCATCATCTTGGTTAAGTAACTGCTTCTTACCTTGGGACACAGTAGCCCATTGGTTTGAGCAATCACCTTATAACACAGACAATACCGGTTTGAGCCTCCTCTGAGGCGGTTACTGAGTAGGACCTGCACTCACAATTGCTCAGTGCCATCGACTGAAGCTTGCTTATTAGAAGCAGGGGCGGATCTAGACTTTTACTTTACGGGGGGCGATTTCATGGACGTCCAAGGTCAAAGGAATTAAAATTACTTATCAAGTTTAAAGCATGATTAAAGCAAGGGCGTGTAGAAGTAATATTCAAACTGCAGTCCGGCGCTGTACGTGCGTAATAATAATCACATGACATTTATCCTGTAGTACACTATAGTATATCAAATTTTTAAATTTTTAAATATAAAAAAAATTATTTTTTGGACTCTTAGGGGGGGCGATCGCCCCAATCGCCCCCCTCTGGATCCGCCACTGATTAGAAGTGGCACTTAATAGATGCACTGTGGTGGTCACTATGTAGGGACCTTGAGCAAGTCCTTCACTCACAATTGCTCAGTACTATCGACTGCTGCTTGGTCATTAGACAGCAGTATTTAATATATGCATAATAAGAAACGATTATGTAGTAAAAAGCACGCCGTCTAAACAAAGGTCAAAACATCAACTGATATTTCATAAACTTACTTTCTTGTAAACATCTCTTTCACTCGTGCCTTTCCAGATTCCTTTTGAAGGAAATCGTTGACTTCCTCCTCTGAAACAATCAGTGATGGACGACCGGTTTCAAGTCGCTCAACCGTGGTCTCGGCCGACTCACCTGGAGCCGTCGCTTGCTGCGCATGAACGGTTGGAAGGAAAAAACCCTTCAGGGCGTTATATGCCAAATATCGAAGTCTCTGATCGGTCACTGGTAGGAAACAGCGATTTGTAGCAGTTTCGGATTGCATTCTTAACAATCCAAATTTAGTCATCTGCGACCGACTTCGAAAAATGGGAAATTCAACTGGACTAATTCTCCTGCTTCCAGTTTGCAGTTGGGAGTTTGATTTGATAACATCCATGATCAGAAGCAACAGGAATATGTGCAGATGTGAAAAATTTTTCTGAAAGCACAAGTGAACTTACATAAGACCCACAGTGTAATGTAGTCAGTTTAGTCATAAATTTTTCAGTGCCACACAAAGCAATGTACGGATGGCTACCTTATGCACAGTTGGTAATTTCAGTACCATGATCAAAACATTTAACTTGCTCTTGTTACTGAAGTTTGGGTACTTCACTCAAACTGTAGATAACATGAATACACCGATAACCGCTTTCGATGTAGTTTTTTTGGAGCGGGTGGGCTGTCGAATTCTCGAGATTACGATTTTTCGTCAGCTTGGAAGGGAAAGGGAAGGGAAAGTTTTACATCTCCAACTATGTTCTGCTGAACAACTAAAAACACAACTACAACTTACATACTTACTTAACTTTTTAGCGATAATTCATAACTCGTGTTCGGATAAGCGACCGGTATCAATATCACACATTCGGTGTTAAAGTAATCTGTAAAATTGTTCTGCTCGCTACACACACATCTTTGTCCACATCTTTCTTCACTTACTCGTGTCTGTTAAATTAATCTATCATTTTTTTACATTTTAACTTAAGAAATTTCATCCACACGATTCAACCAAGGTCAAAACAAGGTTCCAATAATAGGTCGGGTTAAAACTGACCCTTTTCATTGGTTTAAGGAAAACTAGGTCGAACGGTAGCGTCCTCTGTAAATGCCTTTTGGTACTGAACGTAAAGGTTATCAATAACTTGTAATGTTATGCAAATAGCCTGACTAATAAAATAATGTAATGTAGGCCTAATGTACACCTTTTTACATAGCGACCGTAGGCTAACGGTATCATTGTTTTGTACGTGGTTAACTAAAATCAAGACCACGAGAATCATATTCTTGGATCAGTTGTAATGTAGTTTCGGTATAATTACGTAGCCTAGAACGTTTTCTGCACTCGTCCACAGTATAAATAATTATCTGATCACCCTGTGCCAAATTTATATTGTAGTCTTTTTTAGAACCAGGCCCGTCTACCTAGGCTTGCTAATAATTATTTCCCGCAATGTTTGGTTGGTAACAACAGAAAATTCAGGTCGTACAGTGGAATTTGGCTAATAACGACCTCGAGGTGACGTTAAGCCTAGTAGGCTATAGGCCTATAGGCTATAGGCGTAACTTTGGTCTAAAAGTGGGGGGTACCAACTTCTTACATACATGAAGCAAGGAAGCAAGGCAGAGATTGCGATCTCTGGGAAGGCACAGCAATAAAATATTCATTGGCATCGTTCAAAAAGTGGGGGTACGGTACACCCCCGGTCCAAGAAGTGGGGGTACGGGTACCCCTCGTACCCCCCACAAATTACGCCTATGCAGCTATAGCTAGTAGGCCTAGTTGCTGTTTGACGACTCTATAGATGTGTCATAATAAAAAGTTAAGCATTGCCTCCTCTTTTATCCAGGCTTGGGTCTGGCACCACGCAAAAACAGCAGTGACGGAGTTAAAAGATCTCAAATATATAAGAGGCTAGTATCGGTCTAACGGCATTATACCAAGGCTTTATGCCAAGACTGGTGTGGTCGACCTTCAAGATTTATAACCGGCCAGGCCAACGCCTTCTGGATGACGTCACAATTCTCATAAATATAGATAATTATATGTATAATCTGTTGCCTAAGCGAGCAATCAACTTACATAATAACCGTTGTACGTCTGTCTGTCTGTCTGTCTGTCTGTCTGTCTGTCTGTCTGTCTGTCCCGTAAACAAACACTATTGTGACGTCACTATACTGCCGCCTTGGCGACGGTTGTCTTGACGGTTGTCTTGACGACGGCTATAGGCCTATAATATGACGTTATTGTTATCACTGCAATAATAATTGTTTTTTATATATACCGTGATTTTTCACGGGTTAGGACAGCTAGTGTTACAATAAACAGTAAAGCAAGGTCGACGTCAATACATTGTATACAATGTTTACAATGTTTACATAGTGCATTGGTTAGTTGGCAATAGTTGCTGTTTGACGACGCTGTGCCATAACAAAGATGATTAATGTCGCCCTTCCTCCTATCTCCTGGCTTTGGACTGGCACTACCAGAGTACGGGTAGCGGCGAAGTTAACGAAAACATACATATTTGAAATAAACTATAACAGGAGCATGTTTTGTAGATACACGTGCACAGCTGAATGGAACAAAAGATACATCGATTAACGCAACAAGTTTTGAATAGTTTAGAGTCAACAACAGGGAGCATGAAAGGATGGTCTGACGACAAATGGTTCACGACAAATGGCTCAAGGACAATTGGTTCACGATCTATTTTCATCGCTCATCCAGCTCTAGTTTGTGCTATATATTTTCACAGGCCATCCAGCTTCTAGCTATGTTTGAATTTTACTATCAGCTGTTCTCATCGCTCACCCAGCTTCTAGTTTGAGCTGGAGTATCGCTGAATATATAGGCCCCTAACTGAAACCAGAAGTTGGATTTTCGATGAAAATATAGCTCAAAGTAGAAGCTGGAAGATCGTGAACCATTTGTCCGTGAACCATTTGTCCGTGAACGATTTGTCGTGAACCATTTGTCGTCGAACCTGAAAGGGTGTCCTCTTTTGCGAAGTGTGTAGTAGGCCTACTTGGAAGGAATTAAGTCCACTTTTGCGAAGTGAGTAGGCTACTTGAAAGGATGTCCTGTCTTGCGAAGTGAGTACTTGTTCTCACGAATTGGCGGCAAGAGCTCATGAATGCTGTGACCGATGAACTGCGAATCTAGAACAGCTAGGCTACCTGACAGTACTTTTAACATGTCTAACTTATCGTGTATGCGGAACAACACTACGTAATATACAGTATAAAACTTGCTATTCACTGTATTCAGTTCGTAGGCGATGATGGATGTTGTGAGAGTATGGTCGAAACTCGATATCATACTTAATGCAGAGGCCACTAGGCCTACTCAGCGTGCGTTTCTAGAGGCTGGTGTGGGACCGGTCTGACGTTGCCCGGCTGAAGGCTCTACGCGTAATTCTAGGATAGGCGGCCTTAGGTTGACGGCTGCTGGCGTTGAGGAATGACGCTAGGTGGCGTGCGCTTAGAGAGCGCTGCATGGCTGTATGCCCCACCTCCTTCTCGCGCTCCCAACTCCTTAGCCCCACCTCTTGGCAAAACTATTCCACATGCGTTGGCTGATGAGAGAGGGAGCCAGAGAGACAGAGAGATATACACATACATACATACATACATACGTAGGTGCATGCGTATGCGTATTACGTAAGTACACGATACTTACATACAGTGTACTTACATTCCACAGTGAATGAGGCTGACGAGAGGGAAACGGGGAAGTATACAGACAGACAGACAGACACACAGACAGACAGACAGACAGACAGACAGACAGACAGACAGACAGACAGACAGACAGACAGACAGACAGACAGACAGACAGACAGACAGACAGACAGACAATCAGAGAACCAAAGAGTGAGACAGATAGACGGAGGTGAATACGTAGATATACAGAGCCTGCCAGACAGATACGCAGATACATGTAGGGCCCATCTACAGTGGGTTATTTTTGCCTTCAATGCCGTATGTAGCTGACGAGGTCATTGGAAGACGATAGGTGGCGGCTCAGGTAAATCTTCGTATCATAACTGCGCCGCCATCTATCGTTCAAAGATGCGCCGCGAAAGAAGCTATTTGGGCCGAGAGAGGAAGAACGCCAAGGCCGAGGAGGAGGTCAAGAAGAGGACGAAGAGGAGGAAGAGAAGGAAGAGACGGAGGAGGAACAAGAAGAGAAGGAGGGGAGAGGAGGAAGAGAAGGAGGAGGAGGAGCAAGAAGAGAATGAGGGAAAAGGACGAACAGGACGAGGAGGAGGAGAAGGAGGACAAAGAAGAGGAAGGAGGAAATTCATCGATTCATGTCGATCGAGGAACGCCACAACCGAGGAAGAGGATCGAAGGGGATAAGAGTATTTGGACGAGTAAGAGGAGTAGAAGGAGAAATCAAAAGAGCAGCAGGAGAAAGAGTTGAAGGAGGAAGAGGAGGAGGAGGAGGAGGAGGAGGAAGAGGAGGAGGAGGAGGAGGAGGAGGAGGAGGAGGAGGAGGAGAAAGAGCAGATAGACGAGGAGAAGGAGCAAGAGGAGGAATAGTAAGAGGAGGAGAAGGGAGGAGTAGAAGGAGAGGAGGAGGAGTGACAGAAGGAGGTGGAGGATGAAGAGGAAGATGGGGGAAAGAGAAGAAATAGGGAAATAGGAGGAAAAGGACTTGGAGGAGGCGGATGAGGTCTTTTATGTCGACAGAGGAACGCCGGCCGGCCGAGCTAGACTTATCGCGGAAACCATGCTCTTTGCACGTGGTCCTGACTGTCGCTCTCGTTCCTTCTGTCTGACTATGTGCCTCGGTCTGCGTACCTCTTGTCTATCTCTGCATGGTCTGGTGCTGCGTGTACCATTACTGTCTCCGTCTGTCTGTTTGTGTATGTGTCCATCTGTCTGTGTCTGTCTGTGTCTGTGTATGTGTGAGTGCATGCCTGTATGTATGTCTGTATGTTT